>AMCV02000036.1:491570-674252 GCA_000350065.2 Colletotrichum orbiculare MAFF 240422 | reverse complement strand
AATTAATATAGTATTATTTATAGTGAATTTCAACTAATTATAGAAATTTTAAGATATTATAGTATTACTAAAGAAGGTTAATTAGTATTTAGATATATTATAATATATATTTATAAGTTAGAAGTAGAATATTAAATTTATATAGAAATTTAATAGAAAGGTTTTTTAGATATAAGTAAGTTTAAATATAAAGGCTTTAAAAGCCTTCTTTTTATTCTTTTCTAAATTCTTAGTTATAATACTTTAAAAAATAGTATTTTACTAATTAGAAAGATATAACTACTAATATTTATTATTTTTAAAGTAGTTTTTAATATAATAAGTTATCTATTTGAACTATAAATTAAAATTAGAATTATTAGAATATTTAAAGTAATATTTAAGAATTTAATCCTTCAGTATAATTAAGAATATACTAACTTATATTCAATACAAGATATTAAATTTAAAATAGTAATTATAAAAGATATAGATTTTAGTTTTAAATATATTATATAAGTTTCTATTATATTTTATATTCTTATTATATAACTTTATAAAGTTTATAATATATTTAGTTATAATATTATTAAAAAGAGTAGTAGAAGTAAGATATAAAATATACTCTTAATATTCCTTTTGATATTAAGGAGATTTTAAAATAGTTAAATAAGGAATTAATAAGACTAACTATTATAATAGAAATCTCTTATCTTACCTTATAGATATATAAGCTATTTAAATTAGTTATAAGTATTTTCTTTTAACTACTTATTATAAGAATATTACTAGTATTATATGTTTAATTTTAGGTTAGATATTATAAAGAAGTAGGGTAAAATCTAATTCTTTTAATATAAAGTTATTAATTTATTTAAGGTGCTTTTTAAGGTTGTTCTTAAGGTTTATATGGTATTTTAGAACTTCTTAAAGTTTATTATAAATCTATAAGGTAAATTCTTATTATTAAAATATTTAGTATAATATAATAAAGACTTAATTATTATTTATATCAATTTTAATACTATATATTACAAGGTAGCTTTGAAAATAATATAATATAAAAATATTAATAAGTTATTAAATTATTAGAAGTTAATCTTTAAAGTTATTTTTAAATATTTAAAACAATTTAGAGTTATAAAATCTTATATAAGTATAAAAAGCTATTTAATATACTATATAAATAGAGATTCTTATAAAGTCTTTATTCATAATATTCTTATGGTTAAAATTAGGAATTCAACTAAAAAATATTAGATTAAAGTATTAGTAAAGTTTTATAAGGATAGAGATATTTAAACATATTGTTATTATAAGTATAGGAGTATTTAAAGTAGGTATTTTACTTATAAGAATTAATTTATATATTATATTATAAAAGTAGAAGGGTATTTAAAGAATTTTTAAGTGGTTATATAGATTTCTTAAGGAGTTAAAACTAGAGATATTATAAATTTCTAGTATTAAAATTCTAGTAATAGTTTAAAAGGGGTCATTATATTTCTTAAATATATTCTTATAAGTAAAAAGTAAAAATAATTATTAATCTCTTAATAATAACTATTATAAAGTGTTTTATTTTGAAATTAAATTAAATATAGTTATTAATATTATAATAATAACTATCTATAAGAAGTTAATATATAATTCAGAAGCTCTTAGTAAAGTCTGAAGATAGGAAGGATCTAAAGTAGTTAAGTAATAAATCTTATGATTCTTTATTTTATATAAACTTTAAGTATAGGATTTATAATTACTTCTTCTATTATAATAGATCTTACTGATTTATAGTATAATAATATAATAGAAGGGTTAACTACTAATTAGTATTAGTTTATCTAGAGGGTAATATATATTATAAATAATCTTATTATATAGGTTTAAAATAGTATTCTGATTATTCGTTATTATTATTATTATATTATATTATATAGTGCGAGGTGCTATATAAGGCTTTTTATCTATAGTATAATAATGACTTATTAATTATTATGCTATTAGTTATAGTTAGTCTTAGGTGTTTAGTATTTGTTGCTAGTGGGGTGTAGAGGGTATGCTGCTATATATGTAGCAATGCGTATAGGTATTATATATTTTACAGTATGGTACAACTAATACTTCTTTAGACTAATAAGAATAGAAAGATTATTATATAGATTTATCTTTATAATATATAATATATATATATATATATATATATTATAATCTAAACAGAGATATTATAAATAGAGATAACTAGTTATATATTATTTATATAATTAATTGATTATGGTATTTACTAGTTGTAAATTAATAAAGATATTAAAAGAATATATCAATATTCTAACCATATTAAAATTCTTATATTATAAAAGAATTGCTAATTTATATCTAAATTTTAAGTAATAAACTAGTTTATGAAGATTTTTAGAAGTTTTTTAATCTTTGAATAAAGATTTAATTAGCTTTTAATTTATACTATATAATTATCTATTATATAGAAAAGTAAAAAATATTACTACTAAAAGGGATATTAATAAGAAGTAGTTTCCTCTTTATATAAAATATTTATATTTTCTATAAAGCTACTTTATAATTGTTGAAATATTAGGCTATAGGTGTTTACCCTATAGTAGTACTCGACTTACTATTGAATATTCACTGGAATATTCTACCTCGTTCTTTTATAGGGTACTTACTAGTAATTAACTTTGGTATTCGTAATTACTAACGTAAGCCTATATTACTCGAATATTCTAATAATTACTAATTAGAATATTCTAGAACTAAGTATAATACTATAAAAGAAGGCTTTTATACCTTATTATAGTATATATCTAGAAAAACCAACTATAATATTCTTTTACTAAATATAACTATTATTCACTCTTTTATATTATATCCTCTTACTTTAAGAATATTTAGTATATATACTTTTAACATAAGGTATTACTTTACTAGATGTAGGCTACCTACCTACCTATTTTTTAATAGGTTATGAGCCCAGAGGTGGATTATTTATATTATTCTATTGAATCTCGAGATTTATTTTATCAAATTAAATAAAACTTAATAATTGAATTATCTAATATATCTTGAAAAGCTCTAATTATTTTTATCGGCTAATATAATATTCAATATAGTGATATTATATATATTCATATATCTAAACTTCTTTTTTTCGACTTATTAGTAACCTTAGAGTTACTATTTTAATATTATCCTATTTCTTTTATAAAGTACTTATTTAACTTTGTTGACTTATTTGAATCGATATTTTAAAAATTGAAAAACTAATCTTCTATTAGTAATACTATTTAGCTATTAAGTAGTATTTTAGTTTTACTATTTAGCTAAATTATTAGTTATTTTCAGAAGTTTTTAGCTAAAAGTATGCTATATTTATAGTTATAACTGATATTATTAAGGTTGTTATAGGTTGTTTAATATTTGAAAAATAGAGGTTTATAGGTATTAAAAACTGGTCTTCTTAGTTTAGGTTTTTAAAATTATATTTTAAGCTTCTAGATTTATATAATTTTTTTAAAAATAAAGAAATTTATAAGGTTATAATTAAAAAATAAAAAATTCAGGCTCTATTACTTATATAATAAAATATTACTATAAAACTCCTAAGTTTTATTTTTGATTTATAGAACTCTTATATTATTATAACTACTTTAAAGGTTAGTTATAAGGGTACTAGACCTATATTATGATAATAGTTATATTTTGAATTTTATATGATAAAATTTGAAGATTATAGTTTTTTTATTAAATTTATTAGTATTTTTAAAGGTTACTTATTTAAGTTAGCTATTATAAGTGCTAATATTAATAATATTGACTAAAAAACTGTTTTTATAGTGGTTTTATAGTGTTTTATCCTGTATAGTTAGAATGTTAAAGGTTTAATTTAAAGTTAAAAGAGCTTCTTATTTTATAAGCTTTTATAACTGATATTTTAGATGAAAACTATAGGGAAATTAATATTCTTATATAGAATGGTTTTATTAAAAAGTTTTTTAGAAGGTTTTCTATATTTAATTTTTCTGAAGGATTTGAAAAATCTAAAAATAGATCTAAAAGTCCTATTTATAATATTAAAAAATACGTTAAAAAAGGAAAATCCTATTAAAAAGATTATTTAAAAATTTTAAAACCTTCTAATAGGTAATAAAAGCTTACTTCTAAAGCTTTTATAACTTCTACTACTTTAGTTATAGTAATTGAAATAGAGCTTAAAGGTTTTAAAAATAAGGTTTTTATAATACTTATAGGTACTATTTATTAGGAAAATTTACTATTAGGTACTAAAAAGCTTTTTATAAAGCCTATAGATAAAGTATTTTAACTTAATAAATATTACTAGTTTTATAATATAGGCTTTATTATTTATATAGCTAATAGTTTTTAGTTTTTTATTAAAATAGATATTTTATAGAATTTAGTTTTTATATTTATAGGTAGGGGTTTTATAAATCTTTTTAGTATAAGTATTATAAAACTACTTATTTATTATAAGGGTTTTATAAATCTTATAAAATTAATTAATATTTTTTATATTTTAGAATTTCTTATTAATATTCTTTCTAGAGTATTATATTATAATAAGAGTGGTTTTATTAGGGATAATATTTTATATAATACTGAAAGAAATTTTTTTATAGTTCTAAATTTATAGTGTGGGTTCTATTTACTTATAGCTATAAAAGAGTTTATAGAGTTTTTACTTATTAAAAGCTATTATAATTCTTAGTTTTTTTAGAAAATATAGAAGGAAATTTTCTAAAAATATAGTATAATAGTTATATTTATATTAAAATCGACTAAATTTATAGATAATTCTGATTATAGTTTAGTAGGGTTTATAGTATTTACTAATTGTAATATAGAGCTTATTGAAAATTTAATTAATTTATCTGCTAAAATATAGAACTTTGAAGTTATAGAAGGCTTTATAGTAGATTTCGAGGTTTTTATAGTTGATTAGGCTTCTAACTTTAAGTTTGAATTAATTATTATTATAATAGAATAGTATTATTACTTAGGGTATTTTAATTACTTTTTTTTAATTAAAATAGTTAAAATTATAAAAAGAATATTTATAAATTAGTTAAAAAAAGTTGATTTATAGTATTCTAATTATATTAAAAGTAAAATTATGAGGTAATAATTAAAAATTAGTTATAATAGGGCTACTAAACTACTTTACTGAATCTGTATTGATTTAATTAAAATAAGCCTTACTAGTAATACTAGGAATAATTATATTATTCTTTATACTAATAATTATAGCTCCTATAGAGCTATAGATTTTATAGCTAAAAAAGATGATATTTTTAGTTGTATTATAGTTTAATTAGAGTATTATGAAATTTAATTAGGGTTTTATCCTAATATTCTATATTTTAATAATAGCTAAGAATTCAATTTTAAATTTTTAGAGAGTTATATTAAAAATAGGGGGATTATTATAGAGGCTTTAGTATTCTATATTTCTGAATAAAATAGTATTATAAAGTGTACTAATAGGGTTTTAATTAAAAAAACCTGTATTATTTTACTTTTAGAAAGTTTATCTTTTTATATTTAAAATACTATTATATTTGTAATAGTTAAATTAGTTAATTTAACTATTATAATAAGATTTTTAATTATCCCCTTATAGGTTTTAAATGATTTTTTCTTTCTAGAAAAGAATAATAAGTTTAATTTAGAGGATTTAAAGCTTATAGGTACTAAAGTTTTAGTATACTATTTTTTTGAAAAATATAAAAATAGTAATAAATTTACTGTTTTTACTAAAGAGGGCTTCTTTATATCTTATAAAGGTATTTTGAAAATTACTTTTATTTTTATACTAACTAGACTTTATAAATTTAGGTTAGTATTTATAGTTTATTTTAAATTTGTTAATACTATAGTAGGGGGGGTACTTCTTATAGATAATTTTAGTATTAATAATCTAGAGTTTATTATAGTAATTATAGAAGTTTTAATTTCTAGAAGGTTTTTTATATTTTATATTTTTACTATTTATTTAGAGTTTTAAACGTTAAAATAAGCTCTAAATAGTACTAAAAGAGATAATTAGCTTAAGGCTATTTATATTAAAATTAGCTAGCTAATTAATCGAGGGGTTTTTAAAGCTATTTCTACTAAATAGCTTTATAATAAAAATCCTATGAAAAAACTTATAGCTATAAGATAGGTTTTTAAGTGTAAGTTTAATTTAGATAGGACTATAAGTAAATATAAAGTTTATTTAATAGCTAAAAGCTTTTAGTAAAAATATAATATAAATTATTTTTAGATTTTTACTATAAGCTCTAATCTAGTTACTTTTAGAGTTTTATTATTTATAATTATAATTAATAACTAGGAGATCTACTATATTAATATAATTAGAACTTTTTTATATAGGGATTTAGAAGAAGAGATTTATATTAAAATCTCTTAACTACTTCTTGTTGAATTCTTTAAAAAATTTCTTAATCTAAATATTATAAGGTTTAACTTTATTTTAGAGTAAGTTTTATTACTACTTAAAGTTTTATATAGATTTAAATAGAGTTTTAAATAGTAGTAAAAGAAAATTTGAAAAATTCTATAGGATTTAGGATTTTTACTTTTAAAATCTAATAAGGCTACTTATTATAATAATAGGTTTAAAGATCCTATTTATTTAGTTACTTATATAGATAATTCTTTAATTTTTAGAAAAAGTCTAATTATTAGAATTAAATTTAAATCTTTTTTTTAAAGATTTATTAATATAGAAAACTTAGGAGAGATATTATATTTTTTAAGGCTTAGTATTACTTAAAATTGAACCTAAAAAATTCTATAGGTATCTCAGGCCTATTATATTAAGTAGTTATTATCTAAGAATAATTTAACTACTATAAAGTCTTCTAAATTCCTTTTTAATCCTGGAGTTTTAAAAGATTTATTTCTTATAGAAGATAATCCTAATTATAGCTTTAAAAAAGATTTATTATAATAATATTAGTATTTAGTTAGTAGCTTTATATATACTATAGTTATAACTAGGCTTAATTTAGTTTTTTTAGTTATTTTTATTAGTAGGTTTTTATATAGACCTATTAAAAAACTATTGAAAATAGTTATAAGTATATTTAGATATCTATTTATTATTACTGATTTAATACTTACTTATAGAGGGGGCCTTATTATAAATTTAATAGGTTATATTAATTCAGATTAGGCTAGTTACTATAGTATATAAAAATCTACTAGAGGCTATTTATTTATTATAAATAGTAATCCTATTTTGTAGAAATTGAAAAAATAGTTTATAATAACTTTATTTATTACTAAAGCTAAATTTAATAATTTATAGGAGACTATTGAAGAAGCTAAGTAGTTATAAGACTTACTTATAGAACTAAATATTCCTATTAAGTTTCTAACTATTTATATTAATAATAGTAAGGCCTTAGTTCTAGTTTATAATCCTGAGTACTATTAATATATTAAATATATAGCTATAGATTATTTTTTTACTTAATAAGAGGTTTTATCTAGTAATATAGAAGTTTGATATTTATTAACTTCTAAAATACCTATTGATAGGCTTATTAAACTTCTTCCTGGCTTTAAATTTACTGAATTTCTTAAGCTTATAAGTCTAACTAGTACTATAAATACTTAGTAATGTTACTAGGACTTTTAGCCTATTTTTAGTACTATTATTCTATATAGTACTAATTAGGGAATATCTCTTAAGGTATTATAAATTATTATTAGTATTTTAATACTTTTTATAGGGTACTATAGATTAGTTACTTATAGTACTTTTTATTTATAGGGTATTTGTTTAGGTATTGTTTTATAGGGTACTAGTTACCTACTTTTTTACTTATTTATCTTTTACTACTATAAAATAAAAGAGGGGGTATTGAAATGTTAGGCTATAGGTGTTTACCTTATAGTAGTACTCGACTTACTGTTGAATATTCATTGGAATATTCTACCTCGTTCTTTTATAGGGTACTTACTAGTAATTAACTTTAGTATTTGTAATTACTGATGTAAGCTTGTATTACTTGAATATTCTAATAATTACTAATTAGAATATTCTAGAACTAAGTATAGTACTATAAAAGAAGGCTTTTATGCCTTATTGTAGTATATATCTAGAAAAACCAACTACAACATTCTTTTACTGAATATAACTATTATTCACTCTTTTATACTATATCCTCTTACCTTGAGAATATCTAGTATATATACTTTTAATGTAAGGTATCACTTTACTAGATGTAGGCTACCTGCCTACCTACCTTTCAATAATAATCTTAATAGAATTATATAAGGATTTCTTAAAAGAATTAATTTTTATCTTCTATTAGACTAGTCTATTATTAGTCTATTAGAATTTTTCTTAAATATTCTAAAGTACTAATATTTATTATTATTTTTTACTATCTTCTATCTTTTTTATATAAACTATTATTTACTATTAAATTAAACTAAGTAAGAAGTTTATTAATATTAAAAGTTAGCTATAAGAAATACTTTAATAATATCTTGATAATATTATAATAAATTTAAAGAGTTTATACTTGAGGTGAAAACTCTTTACTAAACTATAGGAGTAGTAATTATACAGAATTCTAATAGTAATATTTCATACAAGCTCTAAAGCTTAAGTTAATAATAATATAGAAAGGATTAATATTATATACCTCTAGAAAAATAAAATATAGAATTGGAAGAATTAAAGAAGTTATCAATAGAAATTAAGAAGAGATTATAATATACTATAAAATACTAGAAAGTTTTAATATTTTCTAAGATAATTAGATTAATTAACTTTAGTCTTAAGTAATCTATAGAGAATTAGAATAATTAAACTTATTTAATAAGGGTAAATCTTATTATATATATAAAAAGGCATTTCCCATATTAGCAGTACCTATAGGGCAACATTCTTAGAAGAATTATAATGCATTTTACACAATTTTCAAGTGTCTCGTGGCGTCTTCAGCTGAGGGACAGGCTGAGTTGGCGCAGCATGCATGATCCTTGGTCTCTGCTATCAACGTTGGGTTCTGAACAGCAAGAATTTGGGGTTGCTGTGATGATAGTTGTCAAATTGACCATACGGCCAAAAGGATATGGGCCCATACAATACATGTCACTGATGTAACTGTTTATAGGCTTAAGTACTACAGTACCCTAATCTGACAATAGTGAGTACTTGGTCATGCAACATTTCCCGCGTGCTGGCTTTGCACATCGAGACGCGGTATGCCCAAGACGGTGATGAAGCGAGACAATGCGTTGCCAGCCCGTAATCATTGACTTGTGCTTTCCAGTGGCGGCAAAAGACTGTCGCGCAATCCAAGAAGTCAACTTCTGCATGCAATTCAGCATTGTTCAATTGGAGGGAAATTAGAGAGATCGTCATTCAGATCATAAACCAATACACGCGCCGTCACCCATCATCAAACCAACATACTGCATGCGCCGTAATTCACCGCAACCCGCCAACGCCTACTTTTCACATCTGCCCGCCGTTATTCGCTCTTCACTGTCTCGCATACTCAGCAGCAGCCGCCCTGGGAGCCGCTTGTGGCCTTGCTGGCATCGACGCTGGTGCTGAGCTCGCTCTCAACCTTCTCGTTGGGCCCGGCGATGAGGATCTTGATGACCTGGCCCTCCTTGACCTTCTTGAAGGCTTCCTCAGCCTGCTTGAAGCTGACAATTCCGGTGATGAGCTTCTTGACGTTGACGCTGCCGTTTGCCACGAGGTCGATGGCCAGTTTGTAGTCGCCGGGTCCGTAGCGAAAACTGCCGCGGGCAGTGACCTCCTTCAGGCACAGAGCCATGATTGGGAAGTTGATGTCGGCCTTGCCCATGCCACCCTGGACATAGGTGCCGCCCATCCTGACGACGTGCAGAGAGGTCTGGATGGAAGGCTCCGCACCACTGGCGTCAATGACAGCGTCGGCTCCCTCACCGAGGCCGCACTGCTCGATCAGGGCCTTGGCGTTGTCCTCGGCCGAGATGCGCTGGGAGAGGTAGGTGTGAGTGGAGGCGAGCTCCTTGGCGAAGTCGAGCTTGGACTGGACAATGTCGACGCTGACGACCTTGGTAGCACCAAAGGCCTTTGCAACAGCAGCACACAAGAGGCCAACGGGGCCGGCGCCCATGACGACGACGCTGGAGCCGGGGGTGATCCGAGCCTGCTTCGTGATGTGGACGGCAACGGCGAGGGGCTCGATCAGAGCACCCTCCTGCAAAGAGACGTTGTCGGGGAGCTTGAAGCAGAAGTCGGCCGGAGCAGACCAGAAGCCGGTCAGGGTTCCGTCGTAAGGAGGGGTGGCAGCGAAGCGCATGTCGGGGCACAGGTTGTAGTGGCCAGCCAGACAGGGCTCGCAGCGACGGCAGGGGTAGCCGGGCTCGAGAGCGATGCGGTCGCCGACCTTGAGCGTCTTCACAGCATCTCCGACCTCCACGACGGTACCAGCAGACTCGTGGCCGAGAACCATGGGGTCCTTGACGACAAAGTGGCCGATGGCGCCGTGCTCCCAGTAGTGGACATCTGAACCGCAGATGCCAGTGTAGTTGATGGCGACGAGGACGTTGTGGGGGTCGGAGAGCTTGGGAATGGGACGGTCGGCGAACTCGACGTCGTGGGGCTTGTTGAGGATGAAAGAAAGGTTCTGTGGTTCTCGGTCAGTCTTTGCTCATCAAGCCAGGAGGGCTGCGTCGTCGCAGGACGAATACGTACGCTCTTGCCTTCGGTGCCGGCCATGATGGGCTTTCTGTGGGATTGACGAGAATGAGAGAGAGACTGGAGAATTAACTTTCGCGTTGTCGGGCGGTTCTTGTCCGAGGAGACTCGATCAAGCTGCTGCAAGACTCGTCACAACAATCACGATGGGGGGGTATCTTGGGAGGAGCACAGTGAAAATGAAGAGAGGAGAGACAATGGAGAGCAGGAGAGAGCAAGCAAGCAGACCGGCAGATAGTTGCTCGGCGCGCAATGGATTAAATAGCAATGACGAACTGCTGCGCCGGCCCGCGCGACGGCGACGACCGCTGAGATTCAATTGGACTGGGTACTTAGGACGACAGCTGGCGGGCTTGACTTGACTTGTGGATTCGGTCTGCTAGCTGGATGGAAATAGAAATGGGGAACGTTGGGATTATCCGCAGACTACCTAGGAATGGGCACTGGACGAGGTCGGAATGGAGGGAGGGATGCTTGACATAGAAACCGCCAAAGATTGCCATATGGCTGGAGAACGTGGTTGCGGTGGTGACGGTCTGCCCCTCATCGTCTCACTGGGAGCTTCCATCGACTCCATGTCGTTCGGTGTTCCTACTTTACCGATGCTGTAGACCTCCTTCCCTGCAATTTTGCAAGCCCTGCTATACCTTCAGGCAGGAACTCCTTCCTCAGACAACTTAACACCTATTTCCCTTTTTGAGATAAACAACAGGAGCGTTTTCAGCATCGTGACTCTCTCGGTTGGCCATCGATAGAGGGTTAAAAGGAAAGAAGCTGCCAGGGACAGCGCCTTCTCTGCTCGTCCCGTGAACTTTTTGGAGGGGCGCGTCGTAGGGAAAGTGTACCGCGTAGAATGGAAGGAGGGGCATGGCTTCCTGCAGCGATAGGTGCGCAACGCGGTGCAGCTGTCGCACTGGCCCGATTTTAGCGTCCGACAGTGGGGTAGATGATACGTACTATTTTATTTAGCCAGCACTTTACCCGCGCCAATAGGATCTCTCCGATAGGATCCGGGAGCTGGGATGCGGTGGGGTCCGATATCTGTGGGCCCCTTTCACCCACAATTCCATCCTTCCATACTATCGCATCCCACTCCGAGCACCACGATTTGCCTCTGCCTTACCGCTCATTTCTGTCCTTCACATGTTCAGACCAATTTTCTCCGTCATGCGACTGGCAAACTTTTCATTCGTCTCGTGCTGGTCCGTGGTACCTTTCTGTTGAGAATGCTCAACGACGCTCCCGGTGAGCTATCCAAGACCAAGAAGCTGTCCCCTCTTCCACCCCCTCTGCTCTCTTCTCGCGTCTTTCAAAGAGATTGCGCAAAGAGCCATCTGGACCTGGCTTTTGGACGTGTCTCGACACGACCCGGCGAGTCTTGATTTGCACTTTTGCAATCATATCGAAGATATGGTCTGTTGCAAGAAGAGGAACTTGCCTTTGACCTCTGCGAACGATGGTTGATATGTTTGTTGACTGTTGGTTCCAGTCGAATTCAATGCCAAACTACAATTTTTCCAAGTCAACAATTCAGTCCAGCTGGTAGCATGTCTATTGATTGTGTCCCTCATATCGGCCAGCTATTTGGTCCTGCCTCATGGTCCGGAGAGAATGCGCTCAGCCTCTTCACACATCTGCAGGGGAATGTGCCGATCCGGGGAACCGAGCTAATTCAAGTCCACAACCTTATCCCATTTGGCCCCAAACAACGTTCTACCAAGCCACTGTCATGCCATTGCCCATGGGGCCTGGTGGGCTTCCCACGACGTCCGTGGATGACGCTGCACTGCGAGACGCTGGACGAATCACCGACTTACACTCCCAGGGCTTACTGGCCTGTTCGACCTCTCCTGCTCTGGGTGCTCTGCATCCTGGTAGCGTAGCCGATCCGAGTCAAGGTCCGGCCAGGTTTTGTCGGCACTGGTTGACACCACAGGAATCTATTCGACGGTCCCAGTTCTACGAGCCATCGAGCACATACTACAGCTTTCCTTGACTATAGGCGTTTGCTCGCATATCGGTATATATCCCTCATGATCTCGTATCCCACGCGTGACAAAGACACGCCTTTCCGCTTGCTCATGAACTCTAGGTTGCAATGTCGTTTTCACGTAGCCGCGACTCTGAATAAAGTCGGATCTTGACACCCACCCTGCCCCTGGTGACATCTCAAAAGAACCCCATCTGTTCTTTTGATCAGACTAGGGCCGGGAATTTATCGGATCACAATCAACGTGGAACATGTATCCCGCCCCTGGAGGGGATGTATATGCGGATATGCAAGGGCGAAATGCCGCGCGATCACTCCCTAACGATAGTTGGCGAGCTGACTCTATGCCCGGATTGGGTGAAGTGAGCTGCAGGTACTTCCCGACCAGGTTCCAATTCACGCAGATCGTTTGTCACCTGATACCAGCTACTCCAACTTCGCTTCAGATCCCTGCCATCTCGAAGTATACCAGACTTCCATCTATGTACGACCCTTCTTCCCCTTCACGACATTTTGGATCGATATCATCTGTCGCGAACAGGCTCCTAGAGCACCATGGCCTCTTCTCGTTCGTCACTCGAGGTCCCCGAGGGCGAGCCTCTTCTCAACAACGCGGCCGACGCGGAGACCGGTCTGCTGGACGGCAACGAGCCCCTCGGCGACGATGAATCGAACATGACGTCGAGAATCATTGCTTCAGCTTTCTCGTTCGTGGTAGCAGGCTTGTTCACCTCCACTACTGGAGTCGTCATCCCACATCTTCAAGAGTACTATCACCTCTCCGATATCCATGTTTCAGCGATATTCTTGGTCACCCCCATCGGCTACGTTCTTGCGTCGCGGCTCAATGACAGAGTTCACAACAAATTTGGCCAGAGAGGCATTGCCATCGCCAGTCCGTTGTGCCAACTCATTTACGCTGCCGTCGCCTGCTTTCGACCGTCCTTTCCGCTCTTTCTAGTCGGTGTTGCCATTGGTTCGTTTGGAATCGGCCTCATTGACGGATCCTGGTGTGCGTGGGTTGCTGGCTTGCCCAAGGCAAACACCCTCTCGGGCTTGTTGCACGGGTCCTTCTCCACAGGCGCTGCAATCTGCCCGTATCTTGCCGGTATTATGCTCTCTGAGAGCGGTAGTCTCTGGTATCGGTGGTACTTTGTTCTTGTAAGTTAAGCAGATGTGAAGCCCAAGTGAGCGATGCTCACCATAACACGTAGGCCGCCTCATCTGTCGCCGATATCATCGTCCTCGCCTGGGCCTTTCGGCGAGAAGATTCCGACAGATACCATCGAAGCAAACTCCGGCGCGAAATCGCGGGCGATTCACAAAAGAACGGCGCCATTTTCCAGTACAGCGCCACCTCGGTTTATGCCGTGTACCTCCTCGCCTACGTCGGGACCGAATGTACGATTTCCGGCTGGGTCGTGTCCTTCATGCTTCGAGTTCGCAAGACCACCACCTATGCCTCGAGCATCTGTTCGTCGGGCTTCTGGGCGGGCATGGCGGTCGGCAGGCTGCTGCTAGGAGCTGTGACGGACAAGCTGGGTCCCAAGAGGGCGGTGGTGGTATACCTCCTCTTCGCCCCTGTTCTCACGATTCTCTTCATCTTCATCCGCGTGTTGTGGTTCTCCGTCTTCGCCATGGCAGCGATCGGGTTCGTCATGGGGCCGTTGTTTCCGTCAGCTGTCGTCGTGCTGGTCAATCTTCTGCCCAAAGACTTGCACGTCGCTGCTGTTTCGTTTGTGGCGTCGCTTGGGCAAGTTGGTGGAGCGTTGCTGCCATACATGCTGGGTGCCATCACGCAAGTGGCCGGTCTCGAGGCCTTTCAGTATATGCTGCTCGTGCAGTTCGTTGTCTTGCTCGGTATCTGGATGCTTTCATTCAGGCTGTCAGTTCCCAAGGAGTTGGAAGACGAACAGCAGAATCACTTGAGGCAGGACTAGAGGAATCATTGCCAATTGGACTTTTTCTCTCCAGGATCTTCTACAGTCGTGGGTGTCACTTTTGTCGAGCCAACCTCTGTACAGCAAACAGGCAAATGTACTAGTATTAGACCTTTGATATTTCATCATAATGCTGAGTGTTTCACTGCCGAAGGATAACAGACAGACTGCGTCTTTGCAATTGTCAAGTCTGTGATCCCCCGCATTGTCAATGACGACCTCTCCAGTCGTTGATGACGAGTGACGCAACGAGTCTTGGCCGTCTCCATCTCGCGTACAGGTTTATGCATATTGGGAAGGTCGGCAATGCACAACATCTCCAAGAGGTTGGTGGTATCGAGGAGAGCCAAAGATTCCGATAAGGGAGGTTACATTCGCCCCATCAAGACGCAACAAGGCCCTGGAATCTCGTACGACCAACGGTATCCAGGCAGTTGTAGGAAAGATCATCAGTTAACCTGGCGGTTTATATAGATCCAATAAAGGACGCGAGGGTCGCGAAGTTCTCTCTCCGACGCCTCATCGCGACACTGGAATAGCATAGCTTCACTGCGAGGTCCGTCGTGACAATGTTTCCTCCTCGGTTGGCCGCTGGCCTATTCTACCTTGCCGGAACCTCCGCCGCACTCGGTCCGCAGCTCGGCATCCCGGAACTCTTTGAAACCTTTGTTTCCGAGTCTCAAGCCGAAGCCGCTGCTGCGCCGGCAGTCCTCCGCCTGTTCCAGAACGACACGAACCCCGGCGCACCGGACCCGGCCACGCTCTACCGCGCCTACAACCTCTCCGTGCCGGTCGACCACTTCCGCAACGACTCGCTCTACGAACCGCACTCCAACGGCACGTTCCCCCTGCGCTACTGGTACGACGACAGGTTCTACAAACCCGGCGGCCCCGTCATCGCCCTGGCCGCCGGCGAAACCAGCGGGCAGGGCCGTCTGCCGTTCCTGCAAAAGGGCATCGTCGCCATCCTGGCCGAGGCGACCAACGGCGTGGGCGTCATCCTCGAGCACCGCTACTACGGCCGCAGCGTCCCCGTCGCCGACTTTTCCACGGAGAACCTGCGCTTCCTGACGACGGACCAGGCGCTGGCCGACACGGCCTACTTTGCGCAGAACATTGTCTTCCCCGGGAAGCTTGCGAACGTCAGTTTGACGGCACCCGATACACCCTGGATCGTGTACGGAGGTTCCTACGCGGGGGCCTTTGTCGCGTTTCTCCGCAAGGTGTATCCCGACATCTTCTGGGGCGCCATCTCATCGTCCGGTGTAACGGCGGCCGTGACTGACTTTTGGGAATACTACGAGGCTGCTCGCCTGTACGCGCCCGAGGGGTGCGCCGAGACGACGCAGAAGTTGACTCACGTCGTCGACAACATCTTGCTCCAGAAGGACGGCACGACGGAAGACGACATCGTCACGCTGAAGACGGCCTTTGGGCTGGAGAACGTCACCGGCAACGCCGACTTTGCGAGCACCATCCGCGGCGGCATCGCAGGACTGCAGAGCCGCAACTGGGATCCGGCGATCGACAGCCGGGCGTTCCTTCGGTACTGTGGCAACATGACTTCCGACGAGCTCCTATGGCCTGCAACGGCGAGTCTCGACTCCACGGTTCGCGACCTCCTCGCCGTCGGAGGCTACGAGAACGAGGCGGAGGAGCTGGCAACGCGGTTCCAGAACTACATTGGCTACGTCAACTTCACCCGCGTGTCGAGCTGCACGGGGAACAGAACGCAAGACGAGTGTTTCGGACCAGGCACCGCGGAGACGTACGCGCGGGACGATGTCAGCCAGACGTGGCGGTTATGGCCGTGGCAGTATTGCACGCAGTAAGCGAGCGGCCTCTCTCAGCAAGATTCCTGAAGAAGAGTTAACAACTGACATGATGGTGTTGTAGATGGGGTTACCTCCAAACCGGTTCCGGCGTGCCAGAAACCCAGCTCCCTCTCATCTCGCGCCTCATCGACATCGACTTCACCACCCGAATCTGCCGCGGCGCCTTCAACATCACGACGCTCCCGGACACGGACGCCATCAACAAGTACGGCGGTTACAACTTCAGCTACCCGCGCGTGGCCATCATCGACGGCGAGGCGGACCCCTGGCGCCAGGCGTCTCCGAACAAAATCGGTTTGCCGCGTCCGGAGTCGACGACCGAGGAGCCGAACCTCGTCATCGGCGGCGGTGCTGTCCACCACTGGGACGAGAATGGGCTTTTCAAGAACGAGACGACGGAGGAGTTGCCGCCTTGTCCCGTGAAGGAGGCGCAGGCATTCGAGGTCGAGTTTGTAAAGGCGTGGTTGGAAGAGTTTGCCGAGTCGCGGACTTGAAGTCACTGATGCCGGAAGATGAAAGCCATTCGCTTGGACCAGAGTGCCGGAGGACGGGAAGATAATCACAGCATCAGAGTAAATATCACTGCTGTCAACTCCTCCTAATGCGTGTATCAAACTTCATCATACAAGTCGTAACATCTACCTCGGAGCCTCCTTGATGATAGTCTCCGCAGCCCTCTCAGCAATACCGTAAACAGCCGTCTGAATATGCGCAGAAATCAACACAGGAATAATGCTCGCGTCAACAACTCTCAAGTTGGTCGCTCCGTACACCTTCAACGTCGGGTCAACAACACCTCCATCCTCCCTCGGCAGCATCGCGCAAGACCCGACGGGATGGTAAATCGACAGCGTCGTCTCGAGCGCAAACTCCCTCCACTGCGCATCCGTGGCGACGTCCAGACCCGGCTCGTACTCGGAACCCCAGGTCGATCTCGAGGGCTCGCTGAGCGCCACCGCACGACACTTCTTGATGGCCTCGATGGCAGCCCGCAGGTCGTACTCGTGGGAGAGGTACCTGGGGTCGATCAGAGGATGACCGCTCGGGTTGGAAGCGTTGACGTGTTTGTTCCCGCGGCTGAGGGGGTGCATGACGGCCGCGATGAGGGTGAAGTAGTCCTTTCCGTAGCCAGTGCTGCCGGCGGCTGGGTAGCCCTTGACACCGGTGTACCCATCGCTGAACAGGATCTCGAGTTACGGCACGGTGGTGTCGTTGAGCCATTGCAGTTTCTTCAGCTCGACCGGGTGGTCGGTGGCTCCAATGGCTTCGTGGGCGAGGGCTACCAGCCTCTCCTCGCCATCGTCGCCGAGGGCCTGGTTCCCGTTCGCAAACGTGTAGCCACTGCCAGAGTATCCGTACATGGACGTCTTCCCCTCCCACCACAACTGCAGTTGTTCCGCTGCGTATGCGGTGTCGTATTTGAGACGGTCGCATCCGGTGTAGTTCTTCTTGAGCTCGTACGAACTCTGGATTCTCACATGGTCCTGGAGGTTTTCGCCAACACCTGGCAGATCAACCAGCTGTGTAGTACCGGCAGCAGCCAAAACGTCAGCCCTGCCGATGCCCGAGTTTTCAAGAATCGACGGGCTCAAAAGACCACCGCTGGAAACGATGACTTCGCGGCGAGCGACAAAGACGGTGCCGCCGACGAGAGTCACCCCAGTAGCACGCTGAGTGCCTTCTGCTGTTGCCTCCAGGTTGACCTTGACAACCTTATTTTCCGTCAAAACAAAGTGGTTCAGTCCAGCGCGATGGAGTTACGCGTTGGCACTGTAAGACCGGCTGTAATGAGTGGGATCCAGACTGTTGGGCGAGTACAAAACACCAAGCGGGTTGCCATTGAGAAACTCCAAGTTCGTCTCGGTTCCCATGTTGATCATGACGGAGAAGTACGGAGCCTGGTGCGCAGGAAGAAGACGGTTGATCAGAGCCTTGACCGGACCCGAGGTTCCAACACCCTCGCTGCCGGTGTAGAACTGGGAGTTGGCCGACGTGAAGTTCTCCGACTTCATCATTGCGGCTCGCATCGAGTCCCAGTTCCAACCGGGGTTCCCCAGCTCTTCCCAGCCGTCGTACTCGTGGGCAGACGCCCTGTCGTAGGAGAACAGGTTCAGAGCCGAGCTGCAACCCAGAACGTGACCGCGTGTCTGCACCCAAACGCGGCCGTCTGTGCCTTCTTGGGGCACGGTGGTCAGGTTCCACTCATACTTGGGCCCGAAGGTTGAACCTCGACAGCCGGGGATCTCGATACGCTCGTCTTCCAGACCTGCCTCGCCGGCTTCAATCACAAGGATTGTGGCGTTCTTCAACCCTTGGCTCAAGCGGGCCGAGAGAGCGAGGCCTGCTGTTCCTCCTCCGACTACGATCTAGATTCTGGTCAACACGCTGGCGCTCGAATCTACATCTACGATGCGGGCACGAACATAGTTGTAGGTTTTGGCGGTTGGCTGACTAGGTGCGGCGGAAGCAGCACCCATGAGCAGGGACACGGCCAGCACGACAGGAAGCACGCTGTTAACCGCTTGCGTTGAGCTATCTGCACGCGATGTGCGTTTATGAGTTCTCGTGGCTCGAAGCGGCCATCAAGCGGTTCGCGGCGGGTGGGGATGTCAACGTGAAGCACACTTACGCTGTCCTCGGACCAGAGAACGCCACGAACGTCGCGGGAAATGGTATCGATGACGATCAGAGCTTCGCAGACACGAACTTGGGTTGACCTTGAGTCAGTTTGGCACAGTGAATGAGCTGCTAATGATTGCTCCGGATCAAGGATCCGTTGAGCCTTTTGTATGAGAGGTTCTAGGGTGCCCGTGAGAAGCTCGCAAACGGCCAAACGGTTCAAATTGCCATTATCAGTCGTATCTTCCCATGCCACGGCACCAAACCCTCACCTTCTGGGTCGACATGGCGTTACTGGCCCTTGCAGATTCACCACGGCAAGTTAAGATTGGACAAGCTGTGAGAAGAAAACGTGGAGCAGAACCGACGGTGAGAAGTCTACGCAGTAGAGGCCCATGGCTGGCCACCAGCGGGCGGGGTGATGGCGAGGTCGAGGTTCCATCGCTAAAAACGTCTTCCTCCGGTATTGGACGCCACCTCAAATCTTGGAATCCTGCAGGGTCCGGTTCGTTGGCGGGCAGAAGAGGGCTCCAATGTCGGTGTTGAGACAAGGATTCGGCAGTTCTCATCCCGGTCGTGTCCACTGAGACAGAACTCCACACCGGCAGCGACTGCGGCATCTGCGGGAAGAACTTCTGCCTGGAGTTCAACGGCCTGGACCAGGGCCGCTCGGGTTTTGTTCACTGCGAGTGCTACGTTGAAGTGTGCCAAGGTGACCTCGAAGGGGGGCTATGTTGGCGGTTGCTGAAGAATACGTGAAGCATTCATCTCAAGAAGCAACCCTCTGTCGATGGTTGCAGCATCGAACAGCCCGCTTGGTTTTGTCTTGTTCATGGTTCAACTTCGCTGTGAAGACTTGCCGGGAGGCTGTATTCAAGTGTGTTATACTCTCCTTGCAGCTCGCTGAGTGGTCGATCTCGTCGGCTTACAACCAGATCTCCGTGAGCCAGGGTACGATCTTGTGTTTACTTGGAGGTATATACTATACACAAACATCCCCATTAGCCATTTTTAGTGGCATTAGACAGACCAGTCCTCCAAATAGACACCCAAAGTGTCTGACTATTTGTATGCAAGCTAGAAAGGTAGCAAGTATGCGCTCACTGTTGACGTCTTGGGCAAAGTCTTCCATCCCAACTTGTCATCTCCTCAAATTCGTACATATAGACTCTGCGTGCTCGCCCTTGCCAGTCTAAAGACAGTATTAAGCCTTAAGGTCATAGCACGAGTCAAAAACCTACTTGTGTAGGCAGTATGCGTATGGCAGGGCTGCAAGGCCGGACATTATTCCCTGTTGCCAGCGTGGCACGCAAGTTTCCACACCCCACCCTTCTCCTCATGGCATTTGGGCATTCGTGAAAGACCAGATACGGAAAGTCTAAAGACTCTTACACGTGAGAGTCTCAATAACCGGCCGAGTGGCGTCACAGCCACCAGGACGCCCCTTGCTGCGGAACAGTCCCGGAAAGCCCTGCCTCTATATCTCAGTGATAAGAGTAAATGGCTTTCAAAAGGAGTATGAGGCGCTAAACAGCCGAGTGGTCGTTTCTGGCTGTGATCACGGACACAAGACGGTACCTAGGGCCGAACGGTTGATCTATTCCAATTTCCAAATGTGTTCATACACTCTCACATTCAGCAGCAATCCCCAATAATGCCAAGCTCAAATTCCCAAAAGCTCAGTATACGATGGGCCATACGTACCGGATATTGATGAGATCGAGAACTGTTCTCGAGAGAGACGAGTCCCTGCCACCAGACGAGGACGTCGAACCAATATCCGTATCCCTAGCGGCCATCATGACGGCCCTCCTCATCGCGACAACGGCCCTTCTTCGCACCTGGGTGCGCGCAGCGAACCGAAAACTCGGATGAGACGACTGGACCATCATCCTCGCCGGAGCTACCGCGATTGCCCGCTTCGGATTCGTTGTCAAGCAGGCACAGCACGGGAACGGACGACACCGCGTGTACCTTAGCGACTACCAGTACATGATGATCAACGTGCTCGGCTGGTGGGAACAGATGCTGCTGTTCATGTCGATTCCCTTTCTCAAAGTATCAATCTGTCTGTTGCTTTTGCAGATCAAGGATACGAAAACCCTCAGGATCCTGCTGTACGTCGTCATGGCGGGAATCATGATCACCAATTTTGGTGTCGTCATTATCCTTATCGCGGAGTGTCAGCCCGCAGGCTTTTGGAGGGGAAAGTCAGCCAAATTTTGGCCGACTCAGATCAGGATATACTCAATATATGCCACGATCGGTATGTGACTCTCATCAGAGGGTACCGCTTTTGAGCAGTCGCTGACCGCACTTGTGCGCCATAAGCTGTGGTTGTTCTGGCTGCGAGGAACTGACATGCGTCGCCACAGCTTACTCCGTCTTGACCGATCTGGTGTGCTCGCTTCTTCCCCTGGCCGTCGGTGTGCTTTCTGATGGGACTGGATCTTGCGTGAGTTGAATATCAACACCATTTGAGGTGGGTGGAAGCTGGGCTGATTTAATGTAGTGTTGAAAGCTTTGGCGTAGCTAGAACGGCATCTTCAACGACAGATATCAGCTGTGAGTTGCTCATCACATTTGAAATCAAACACAGTAGCTGATTGACCCAAGGGGAATACTGAGTTTCCGGTATTTGGTCCAACCTCGAAATCTTCCTCGGCATCATAGCGGCCAATCTGGCCCTATCACGATCCATCTGGTCTCATTTCTTCGTGAGCACCAAGGCCCAGACACTACCAGGGTCTGACAGCCGTTCCAATCCCACCGACTCTGGCTAGCTCAGTAGTAAGCTCCGTTGCGACCGGTACGAAGTCCCGTCGCCGATGATTCGCTCCGGCGGCCGTAGGGGCTCGGAAACCGGGAGTTCGAACAGCGACATCCCGCTAGGTATCCGGAAAAAGACAGAGCTCTGGTGGACGGAAGATGATCAAAGCAGGCCACAGGTACCATGATGTTCGAACCAAAGAGGACACTGGGCGGTTAGGGAAATTGTGGATGGCGTGGCCAGGGAAAACCACCTAACAAGAGGTGATGATCGTACGAAGCCCCACGGAGCAATTTGCCTGGCATCCTATCTTGGTTAATTTTTGCCGAACGGAGACCGCCCTTGGTGATCTTTGTACAGGCCGAAACCGGGCTTGGCGTCTTGACTTGAAGATCCCAACGGATGGGATGCCGCTTTAAGCTTACCCGATGCTTGCTTCCTCTCCATGCAACGCTGTTCCCGGCCTGGAATCTGGTCGAGATTGGCTCGAGATTACCGTACTGAACGGTCTCACTCGAAGTTGACGCTTGAGACGAAGACATTGTGACTTCCGATTAAGCTTAAAATGATTACACGTACACCCCAGAGCATCGCGGACTCGGTGTGCGGAGCTTGCGGACTGTTCCTTTGCCGGGGTCGTATAAGGGTGTAGAATAGGTGGGAGCTTCGGCGCCGGTGAAATACCACTACTCCTATTGTTTTTTTACTAAGGCCACGCTGATGGCCTTCGAAATCAGGGAAACACAAGGAAGAGCTTTCTTCCCCACCTACAGAGCGACGTTCACGCCTTTGGAGAATCAGATAACTGAGCTGTAGAGCATGACCAATCTTGACAAAGCTGTCTTGATAGATTGTGGTGAATTGTCTTAGTCGACGGATACAGCATGATCCGATAGTTGATGATGCCTCTACTGCAGCTTATGTGATGCACGCCTATCCGTTGACTGTAACAAGCACGGTGATACCGTGTCTCTTTTCTAACTCAACAATGGCATCAGAACATGCTGGCGTTTTCTCTCGGTTTCCTGGGCCATGTGACCTTCTTAATCAACGGCGGTTCCTCTATGCATGCGCATGTCCACGATCCTTCGACGCCACGTGCGATTAGGCTAAAAACTGTCATGCTATCTCGCCGTATGAGAGTCGGCGTCTCGACGTCTTGTCAGCTTCCGGATACAAATTTCGTCCGGAATGGGGTGCATCATATATGCCCCTCGATCCACCTGGATGCTCCAGACTGTACGGGCATCTTTCCTGGATGGGCAGGCCGCTACCGAGTTGTACGGGTCGATCCAACGGGTTGCTCCGGCAGTCGAATCGTTACATTTGCTCAAACTTATCGAATTCGTATATGAAGGTCCCATATTCGCCGTAAAACTGACTCTTCTCTTTTGATATTGAAAACATCCTAGTTGAGCCGACAACAAAATGCGCTTCCTCAGTCCTCAAGCAGCAGCCATCGCCCTCCTGGGCAGCTCAGCCTTGGCTCAAGCCGCGAGCAACGACACGGATTTTGTCCAACTCGTTCAGGACAAGGCTTTCGCCGCCATCAATGAAGCTGAACCCGAGGCCGTTGTGAAGCGAAACAGTACCTGTACTCTCGAGAACGCAGGTGTTCGTAAGAACTGGTAGGTCACAACCCAGCAGTATGGGAACGGCCATGCGCAAAAACCGCCATGACTTTGCTAAAACGAGAAACGTAAAAGGGAACACCTAAGCGAAACCGAGAGAAAAGAGTACATCCGCGCCGTCAAGTGTCTCCTCTCGTCACCATCAAAGACAGATCCTACTCTGAACACCGGCGCCCGCGTTCGCTACGACGACTTTGCTGCTCAGCACATTAACCAGACAATGAGCGTGCACGTCACGGTGTGTTACATCTCCATGGATGGCAGCTTCGATCTGAGTACTCTGACTAACTCCCACACCAGGGTAACTTTCTGGGCTGGCACAGGCACTACATCTGGTCGTATGAACAGGCGCTGAGGAACGAGTGCGGTTACACGGGGTACTTGCCCGTGAGTTTCCCAAGGTCCAACGGCTCTCTGGTGCTTCAATGCTCACAACTCGCAGTACTGGAACTGGTTCTCAAACCCAGAAAACCTCCGCGAGTCGCCTGTATTTGACGGCTCTGAGACCAGCATGGGCTCAGACGGACTCTTCGTGCCTCACAACGGTTCCATCGGCTCTGCAGGCCTGCACATTCCCTCCGGTCTTGGGGGTGGTTGCATCGCCACCGGCCCCTTTGCAAAGTATGTCTCACGTCTTTCCGCACAACTCCGTCTCAACTGACACTTGCCAGCCTCTCTGCCAACCTCGGCCCCGTCCAGCCCCAGCAAGACGGCATCGTCGGCGTCGGAACCGCCGAAAAGCTCAAGTACAACCCCCACTGCGTCACTCGCGACCTGAGCAGCTGGCTCGCCGGCAAGATCTACACCAAAGACGCATTCCTCAACGTCACCGTCCGCGAGACGGCCAAGGACATTGCCAGTTTCCAGCAGGAACTCGACAGCCAGAGCGTAGGATTGCCGGGCGTCCACGCCGGTGGGCACCAGACCATTTCCGGATCCAACTCGGACCTCTACTCCGGCGTCGTCGATCCGGCGTTCTATCTTCACCACACAATGGTCGACCGCATCTTCTGGCTGTGGCAAGCTCTCCACCTGGACCAGGCAAAGACTATTTCGGGAACCATCACCTTTGCCAACAGCCCGCCTAGCAGGAACGCCACCCTGGACGACATCATTGAGCTGCCTTATCTGAGTGTTGAGCCGGCTACTCTCGGGAGCTTGCTGGATACCCTGGACGGTCCTTACTGCTATGTGTATGCATAAACGGCATCGTCAGACAAGGAAAACTATTCAGTCTTCGGAGCCGAGACGTAGTACGCCGAGAGGCTTTCATGGGCTGGACCGTTAAATCGTATGTTTATCTCGCGCTTGGTGTCAAGGGAATCAAACTCAGTGGTGTCTATATCTTTGCCAACACCTCTCGAGTTCAACGGCCTTAAAACGCATGTGCAAATCAGAGGGCTGATATTTTCGTATGAGAAGAACTGGAAAGAAAATGTCAAAGTTTCCATGGAGCAGATTTGACAACGGCTCATGTTGATGCAATTCTTCGCTCTGGCCAGAGATCAAATCATCGGACATTCTCAAGGCTGCGGTATCAACTTTGACAGTGTTGATTCCAAGGAAACAACCAAGGATGGTCTTCGGGTGGTAAGAAAGACCAAGAGTTTCCGGGGCTGTAGACTGTACCAAGGTTTACTGCGAGCCTCGTAGTCAGACAGCTGCTGTCCAGTGTCGTGGGGTGATATCAGTAAATCTTCTGACAAAACACAATCTTGCACGTCAAGTCTGTTGGGTATTGGATCTTTTGTTCTCTTCCACATAACTGTGTTGGATTAAGCTTCGTTGATGGATGGCTCCAGTCTCGGGTCTAACTCGCAAAGGCGGCTCCTCGCTAGAGAGCGTAGCCTTGTCTATTATACGTGTGTCTTGCGAAAGATGTTATCTCGAAGATGATCGATCGCAGGAGATGGCAGCTCGGGCGTGGCTTTCGAATCTAATGACTGATGCATGTTAGTTGTCACAGCCGAGGCGAGGCAGTCCTACTGAAAACATGAAGAAACGGGATTTCAGAACGCCAATGGCATCTTCCGGGCTTCGGGAATTGGCCTGAAAGCAAAAGTCCCATTGAAAAGCATCGAATAGCAGACAATAGGCGTGTGAGAGGAACCCTTCCAAGCAAAAAGGTAGCTCCGCTGCATCGTCCTATGCGGTTGAAATAGTCGACTTCGAAGCAAGCGATGGAAATTGACGAAACCCAATTCACAGCGAACCACCATGGACAGCCCTTGTTCTGTGCTGCACTGACGATTGGTCCTGGCCTGGACTCCAGGAGACACCTTGACGAGACAACAAAAGCTGGTAGGCCAAGTCATATCAGCCATCAGGCACATACAGCTGATGGAAGACGCAGGCAATGCCGTTCCATATTAGCCAAGAAGCGCGGACTCCGAGCTGCAAGGTCGCCCAGATCTGGAACCGGTCGCCCCCTGCTCGCCGTTATAACACCACAGAGTGTTGGCGCAGCTTTGTCAATTGGCGGAAGGCGGACGTGCACTACTGGTCTCTCAGGAGCCCGGCTTGAAGGACCTGTAGTTGGTACGTGTGGGGGTGGATGGTTGCTCGAGGGAAGAAGCGGCGAAGTCTTCCGTTCAAGATCTTGCGGGAGCATGGCTCGATTCAGGCGATGCTGTCCAGAGAGGTGTTCCGGCCTGGCGGTTCTTCTTAGCTACAATTCCTGACAACGCTCAAGGGTAGACGCAACAAGCATGTCAAACACCGCTTTTGACTATGCAAAAACCTCAAATAAGCATAACGAAGCAAGACTTCCAACAACTTGGCTTAGCGTAAAAGGGGATTTGAGATCCAGAACCGCGGATCCGTCCATACGCAGTACGCATTTTTGGACGCATGGAGGGTATGACCCCGGTCTACATTCAGGAAAGCTCTTCCGTTAGCGCCGTGTGGACGCGCCACTGGTCATGAGAGTTGGCTTCTAGCCCCGATCAGGCCGGATTGGTTCTGTCCAGACGCTCGACTTGAAAGATGGGTTGGCGGGAGGCCTTGCCGTGGGTGATTCTGTGTCATGTGTGTGCCGGAATTCCAGGGAATAGCGAGTTCGAGGCTGCTATAAACGCATTTAACATCGGCCGGGGGATATGGCTGTTTCTGACTCCAATAGGACGAACCTGCAGACGCTTCACAAGGTTGGGAGTTGTCGAGTGTTGGGACGGTCGGTATGTACGGCTGAACTGGGGTATAATGCAACTACTTGCATGCAAGAAGCTCACCTGCGCTCGTCTGCTTAAGGGAAGACAGCTCAGATCAGTAAAAAGTGCTGTGCTGTGCCTCAAACAGGCACCGAGGTGAGTCGGCTTGTCGGGGCGAGCCTTGCAGCGGCATCTCCCAAGCCTTGCCGTCTGGTTGTCTTGGCTGGCACATGTCAGTATGCCGACGAAGGACGCGTCAACATGTCGTCGAAAGGCACCTTTGGGACTGCTAGGAGTGCTGTGGACGGATGTGAGGTGAAGCTTTGGTTACCTACACCCACGCTGCTGCAGGACTGATCAGATCTCAGGCCGGGAGACGGCTGAGGCTTGCCACTGGAGATCATGGACTCCTTCCCGGTATGACTGGCTGGGCGGAAGAAACGTGGTGATTCGTCGAGTATTCTCATCTGGACGCGGTGGTGTGGCTGATGATATATTTTGCAAATCCTGTAACGGTCTGCGGAGCTTTCCGAATCTGAATGGGTTGCGTTGAAATTTTCCTCACGTCTTGGTGGCTTTAACACCGCGTATAGCTCAGCGATCGCCGAGACGACGTGGACGATGCCGGTATGAAGCGAGACGAATACAACTTCATGCTCTGTAGTCCTCCGGTAACTATGCGACAACCTCTTCAGTTACCTTCTTGTCTGGCAAGATGATGGAAGTATCCTCCTGATATCGAGAGCAAATGGGGACCGGCGTGATGGAGATAGACTAGATGGAAAAGCGGCGAGAAATACCATAGGTACTCCACCATGCAGCTCCGGATCACAGATGAGAATCACTCACATCCGACGACACATCTAGAATGGACTAATACCTCAATTCACTGAATCAGTAGCTGCCAGAAGAACGGTTCAAACGTCTAACGGCGGCACAGTAGGGACATTCGGGTCGCCTGACGAGCCAACTGACAGCCGATTTCCCAGTTCTGACGGCAGCTGCAGGTGTGGCTGAATCGGTAGACATGGTGGTCTTTACCTGGTTCCAGCTCTCAGGTGAGTGAACAGCTGGCTGAACGGATGAGCAGCATGCGGACCCATGGAGAGACGGGCGAATACAATGGACAGTAGACAATGACCTGACCAACGGACCGGGGTATCTGGACAGTGAGATCCGCGCTGACGGGTCGCGCGTGTCCTCGTGCTGGCTCGCCTCTGACACTTGTCGGGCCTTTTTGCAGGGCGGGATTCCACCACTCAGTGCATGCCGTTCAGGATTCGTCGAGAGCGGACAGGTCGACGCGAGAACCAGAGGAATTCGCGTCAAGGAGCAGGCTTCGTCTGCCGACGGCTTGCAGAGGGAGCAGGGAAGCATTCGAAGGACCCGGCGGAGCTGATGGTGTATAGTTGCCTGTTGACATGATGCCTTTCAAGTCACCTACTCTTGACGCTCCTCACGTGTAGGTTTTATCGACACGCCGGAGAATTGGAGCTCACATGGCCGAACATTGCGAATGCAGGACCTGAAGGAATGCGAATAAATGGAGCTGGTCGTCCGGGATGCAAGGGTTGGCCAGCGATCGTGGAGGACTGGGCCGCCTTAGCCCAGTCCGAAGCAGTCTAGAGGAGCTCCACGGCCTCGGCTGCTTCATCTGGACGAAATTTAGCGCGGAGGGAGGCGGCCCGTCAACCAGATAGGAATAGCGTGGCGGTTCTCGTGGGAAGGACGACGAGGAGAGAAGAGGAGACGGAGGCGGCAGACTGAGGCGTGGCTTGCTAGTCACTCCAAGGTGTCCAGCTGTGACGGGACTATGAACAGTGACATGGAAGCGTAGACTTGTCATTGTCGGGTTCACAAATTTCCTTGTCCTCAAGCAGCTCGCTCGGTCTGACCAGGTAGAAGCACCAAGACCCTCTCCACGATCCATCTCGGGCCTGGTCCTGGGTTTTCTAGTCGTAAAGCAGGCCACCTGACCTGACCTGAAAATGTGTACAAGAGAGCTGATGGGTGATTCCTTGCCCGAAGTGATTAAACGCCAGCAAAAGCAGCTATTACGCGGTACCCAGCTCGTCATACAAAGTGACACCTTGAAGCGAGTATCGGAACTTAGTGAGAAGCATCCCTGAAGAGACATGAGATGACGGACAGGGGCCACGGCAAAGCAGAGCTGTCTCGTCCAAATCTCAGTCTCACAGTATTAACAGTAACAGCAACAGGCACAAACAGACCGTTGGGTGTCAGGCGTTGGATCTGGCTCTCGGTCCAGTCTCAGGCCACATGGAAAGGCGGCCCGGCTTGGAGACGACTCTGGCCTCCCTTCACTTTGATTCAATGTGACCTATTTGGGTTTGGCGTCGTCCTTCTCCAGATCTCCCTCCAGTTTTTCCCTCAGCCCCCCATCTCAATCTTCCCACGGTCCCCAGTCCACCCAGACGCCACCAAGCTAGGTAGCCGCCGGGGGTGTTGGAACTTGGTGTGCGAGAGACTCGTGTCTTCGGCTGCGCAAGCCTCTAGAAGGCGAGCTGTGGTCAAGCTCTCGGGAGTTCTTGGTAGCTGGCGAGGAGAAGCCCGGCCACCAACTATGACTCGACTTTGATCGTACGAGTGAAAGAAGCCATCGCCAACAGAATGTCTCCGGTCAAGTCAGGCAGAAAGACACCCGGCTGGTGGTACAACGTAACCCATAGGGTAAAGTACGCGACGAACGCAACACCAGTCGAGGCAAGACGGACAGCATCTCCACCAGACCAGCCCACTCCCTCTCCCCAGATTCTGCAAAACCTTCTTTGGCCCTCTCTCCAACGCTGCTGTCGTGACTGTATCACATACATGGTACGAGCAAATCAGGCATGCTTGACGCTGCCACCCAGGCTCACTGGCCACGCCAGCGGAGCCAGTCGACCCGCTGATCCGGAGACTAATACGCGACATGGAGAACAATGAGATTCTGTGCGTATTTGCGCTGTCGGCAGCCGAATCCAATGTGTATACACAAACATCGCAGGTCTGTCTTCCGGTCTGTAGCCTGAACGGGCCGTTTTCGTCTGTTCTACCGAGTAAACACGCAGGGTATGCGTCTCTGC
This sequence comes from Colletotrichum orbiculare MAFF 240422, assembly GCA_000350065.2. Taxonomy (NCBI): domain Eukaryota; kingdom Fungi; phylum Ascomycota; class Sordariomycetes; order Glomerellales; family Glomerellaceae; genus Colletotrichum; species Colletotrichum orbiculare. The sequence continues at coordinate 644,503 of AMCV02000036.1, read as the reverse complement.
AACCAGACCAGATCGTCTGACGGCCTGTCCAGTTTCCAGTATTCCCAGAACAGAATCTCTGTAGCTCCGGACAGCCCAAGGCAAGGTGAACCGGTCGGTTGTTGAAACATTAAGCAGGCCTCACCTCAGATGGACGCACTCTGCAGGCCGCCACCATGGTCCATGGGTATCGACACACAGTAGATGAACTGCCATCTGGATGCCCACCTAATCTATTTCACCCTGATTGCGATGCAGCCGTCGCGAGCTTCAACGTGGAAGACTCACGTCTGGTTCCTGCCAAGGAACCTTCAGTCGTCTCGAGACAGCCACACCTGATACATGGTGATCCAGACGTTTCTCGACTTGCTCTTCGTCAACGTCCATAGGCGAGAACCGGCGAGAGCGTCCCGGCCGCTGACCGTGTATCCATTCCCACTCCCCAATTCCATCCCGCCCATCACTCGGCGGAAGCTTACGGACGGGCTCCAGGTCCCTGGTGGCGAGACACTCAGCGCATGCAGCTCCTCCGCACAAACCAGTCCGTCCACAAGTACAAGCAGGCATGGCCATACAGGGGTTCGCCTACGAGGAGGGGGGGTGTGACAAGTGGTGCAACCAACGATCTGCTCCGTGGCCAGTCTAGTTCACGCAAACCCCGAGGAGTCCTTGTCGATTCGTCCGGCCTCTCTGTCTCCTCCCATGTGGGAGTGGCCCGTCCTTCCACCACACCCCCATCTGATGCTACCGTAGACTCGATACGGTCAAAGTCGAAGATGGGAGAATGGTGTTGGGGTTCGTCCCTACGGTACGAACAGAAACCACCGCGTCTTCCCTTCTCCGTGCCACGCGCGTTTGCTGCTCCTGGTCCCATCTCCCACACATCGGAAGACAGCAAGGGACCGAAGTCGCAAAGGGGGAAAAGTCATAAAGCCTCAGCCTTTCCCGCGATCCCTGGCCTGCTTGTCTCGAGCTTCCCATCCTCATCCTCCCCCATCCACCCGTCTCCGCCTCGACTCATATTACTCGCAGCTCGGCCTGTGGTAATCGGCAACCTCGCCTCCTACTCCTCCTCTCACCTGCCAATACCTGGATCAGGAACTGTGTTCCTGGCAGCTCGCCAACAACCGTCGCCATGGCCGAAAAGATCGATGCCGTGAACACGGTCACTACCCACGACCATGACTCCGACAAGGTCAGTTACATCGCGAACCTCATCCATGCCGCCGCGACGCGGAGCCCAGAGCGTACACTGACATGCCTGTGCTGTTGCAGAAGGAGATCGAGACCAAGGTCGTCAGGGGCAGTGAGGCCTTCAACGAGGCCATGATCAAGGAGCCTCCGTCAGCCTGGACCAAGGCCCAGATCCTCATCTACGCCTTCTCCGTCGTCGGTTTCTTCTGCTCCACCATGAACGGTTACGACGGCTCCCTCATCAACAACCTGCTCCAGAACCCTTCCTTCAAGGAGCGCTACGGAGCCAAGAACGACGGCATCTGGGCCGGTATCATCTCCTCCATCTACCAGATCGGAGGCGTCGTCGCCCTGCCCTTCGTCGGTCCCGCCCTCGACACCTGGGGACGCCGCATCGGCATGTTCATCGGAGCCACCATCATCATCATCGGTACCTGCATCCAGGCCACCGCCAGCGGCACCGGCCAGTTCATGGGCGGTCGTTTCCTCCTCGGTTTCGGCGTCTCCATCGCCGCCTCGGCCGGTCCCATGTACGTCGTCGAGATCAACCACCCCGCCTACCGCGGCGTCGTCGGCGCCATGTACAACACGCTCTGGTTCTCGGGCGCCATCGTCGCCTCCGGCACCGCCCGCGGCGCTCTCGACATCGACGGCGACGCCTCCTGGCGCCTCATCACCTGGATGCAGGCCCTCTTCTCCGGCCTCATCTGCCTCTTCTGCCTCTGGCTGCCCGAGTCCCCCCGGTGGCTCTTCGTCAACAACAAGAAGGACAAGGCCCTCGAGGTCCTGACAAAGTACCACGGCAACGGCAACCCCGACTCCCCCTGGGTCACGCTCCAGCTCGGCGAGTACGAGGAGCTCCTCGACATGAACGGCGCCGACAAGCGCTGGTGGGACTACCGCGCGCTCTTCCGCAACCGCGCCGCCGTCTACCGTCTCTGCTGCAACTTGTGCGTTTCCATCTTTGGCCAATGGGCCGGTAACGCCGTGCTGTCCTACTTTGTGAGTCTGCCTCGTTTTACACTCTCCCCCCGTCCTCCTTCTGACACCTCCAGCTCGGTTCCGTCCTCGACACCGCCGGCTACACCCACCCCATCCAGCAGGCCAACATCACCCTCATCAACTCGTGCCAGCAGTTCGCCTTCGCCATCTTCGGCGCCTTCCTCGTCGACAGGGTCGGCCGCCGGCCCCTCCTCCTCTTCTCCTTCAGCGCCTGCACCGTCATCTGGCTCGGCATGACCGTCGCCTCGGGCATCCTCTCAAAGTCCGAGGTCGGCCGCACCGAGAGCGACGCCCCCATCTTCGACAACCCGGCCGCCTCCCAGGCCTGCCTGGCCATGATCTTCCTCTTCGGCTCCTTCTACTCCGTCGGCATCACCCCGCTGCAGGCCCTCTACCCCGTCGAGGTCCTGTCCTTTGAGATGCGCGCCAAGGGCATGGCCTTCTCCAACCTGGCCGTCAACGCCGCCGGCCTCCTCAACCAGTTCGCCTGGCCCGTTTCCATGGAGAAGATTGCCTGGAAGACGTACATCATCTTCACCATCTGGGACGCCGTCCAGACCTTCATCATCTGGCTGTACATCCCCGAGACCAAGGGACGCACTGTAAGCTTCTCCGCCCCGTCTGTATCGGGGTTTCTCTTTTTTGTGAGATTGTTGGTGTGCTAATACGTTCTCGGCAGCTCGAGGAGCTCGACCACATCTTCGCCGCCGACAAGCCCGTCAAGGAATCCCTCAAGAAGAAGGCCGTGGCCGTCGACCGCTACGGCGATGTCGTCAACGTCCAAGACGTTTGAGGGGCCGGACCCGTCGTCCCGTCCCCCTTGCTGGCCAAAATGTCTGAATAAGCGCGCGAGTTTGCTGTTGCGTCGATGATTCCCATTATGCTGCATGGACTAAATTTTTTATGTCCCGAGGAAGCGGAAGCGAAGGAAGACGCGTTTTCTCCTGTATGGGCGGAACGGACTGCTACCTGATGGCTGCCGGCGCAGCTCGGAATGCATTTCTGCTGTAGCCTGTTCTCACACCCTCTACCTATATACCACTCCTGTATACCACAATGAATTACGTACTTTGAGCTCTCAGTCTATTGCACAGTACCCACCATGTGTATAGTCCCAAAACGGCATCATAAGTATACCTTGCATGGGGTCTTCAATAGCTGTCTATCAACCGCGCGTATGAGATTGGAATCTTCCACTCGGGTGTTGTTGTCGTCGCTGCTTCCCCACTACATCCTCGCCCATGTCAGAAAGCCTGCTTCGAGTAGCGAGACGCAAAAGCTGTCACCTTTTCGCTTATTGAGGTTGGAATCTCCAAGTTACTGTGCTCACTACCCTGGGCAAGTAGCTAAGTTTTTTATAGTTGTGAAATCTCAGGCGATTTGTATATGACAGTGGTGCTGGGTCTAGTGTGGGTTGATACATACCGACTGTAGTGCGGTTGAAGAGTAGGCTTCGACTTGCATGTCTACAAATACCTAGTCAAAGGCCCCTTGCGGAAGACACAGCTTTCTCACCCCCCATGCAGGACGAACTTGGTTGACGCTAAAGATGTCCGCGAAGTCCACGTAGCCGCCCCTCAATAGAGATTGACCAGAGTTTGTGGAGAATGCAGGTCTCATCAGTGGCGGCTCTGGCTGTGCAGTCTCTTCTCACGCCAAAGCAGGGAGACTGTCGCCTATTGAGGACTCCTTCGACGGCCTTCTCGTATCTCCGTGAGTTGCTCTATGTGACACGAGACAATGGGGTAATATTTCTACATCCAAAGGATACGCGAACCGCGACCTCTAAATCAGCTCAAGGCCATGTTGCGTCATGTTTATGGCGACTGTTGTAGCATTACCTGCTGCATTCACTCGTGTTGCCCGATCTCCCGAAAGCTGCTTATGTTGTGAGTACTCTACCACTCTATGGACTTTCTTGGCGGACTTTACTAGCGGGACAGTTTGCGATAGAATGCGATGCTGGCGTGGCCTGCACAGATTCCATGCGCACATTTTCTATCATCAGATATGTAGATGCTAAATCTAGTCTGAGAGTGATTGAAATCAAAAGACATTAAGAGGTAGATGAACATCAGAAATTGCGATCAGAGTCTGTGCCTCTGGGTAGTTGGTGGTATCTCATGGAAAAAAGTAGCCAAAAATCTCTGTACTCGGTAGTATGTGTCTGACTACACCTAAATATAGCCATCGAGACACTGCATCGTCCTATTGTATAAATCCTCTAGTAGTAGCCGCACCTTACGTACCTCAAATTTATTTTCTATAGCTATAGATTTTGTCTCAATAATCCTTCCTATTACTGCATCTCCCCATGGCTTCAGTTGAAAAGGCTTAGAAGTCACGCCACTTCCCAGGTTCACTACAATCGGGGCAATGATAGAGAGGAATATATAGTTAGGAGACAGAAAATGAAACGACTTGTCGGACTAGCTGTACAGCTCTGACAGATGCGGTAGGCAAACGCGCGAGCTATGACATGACGGTGGCGGGGCGTGCCTGAAATGAACGACTTTTGGTTGGGAATCCCCTGCATTCCGATATTCCTCACTTGACATCACCCAGCACAAGTCTATAAACGCCAAAGGCACTCATAGAATGATCCAGCGTTCACTGCTAACGTAAAGAAGTAAGTGTACGTCTCGTGGCACTAGTATCACGCCGTGTCTTGGTCGCGAGACATGACTGATACCAGATGGAGGCCCCAGTGTCATTCTGGCAACTCATGCGCGGACACAGTGAGGTCCCTCCACGTACTGGAACCGTGGTATAATCGAACGACGTTTGTTTTGACAGTAATTATTGCTCAGTGTAATAGTATTGTGGGCTGCCTTTTGTTCGGCTACATGTCCAGATTTGGACGCAATAGCATCTTCATTAATGTAACAAAAGTAAGTTTAGTTGCTAATTACTCTCGACCCGACCTTCGGGCATTTATATCTCTATCGTTCAAAAAAGGTAAGTATTTCCTTTGCCATGGAATTCGCACTCATTTCTAAGCAGAAGACTTAGAAGCCAACCAGATGAGCGCCTAAGTGTAATAAATAGGCCAAATCCAACTGCCAGCCGAAACCTGCTTGGCTTCCTCGCACCACTTACTGCCTTTTTATAAACCACGAATAATGAGGCTGGCGCAATTGGCTTACTGCCTCACACCACTCAGCCTGGGAATGGCCGCTCCCGCTCCAAACGCTGAACCTGAAGCCCTTCCAGAGCCAGGAGGTGGTAATAACGTGATTGGGCCTGGGTACGGTAACCCGAAGGGGTACAAGTCCACGCCCTGGACGGCTGTAAGTGTTCTTCCATTTCTTCCCCTTTTTCTTATGCCTTGTAACGGACCCTGCTCATGACATCGTAGGCTCCCAAGATGTGCTTTCCCATGGACGGCATGCAGTGTAATTACGAAAACAACAACTGCTACTTCCACAACTGCATAGAGTGCGCTTGTGACCAGTGGTTCGATGTGACACAAACTTCTCAGCTCATCACCCGGGACTGTACCGGTAAGTAGTCTCCGCTCATTGATATGAGCCACTCCATGAAACACGCAGACGGAATTTTCTCATGTTAAATGACATATAGATCATCCCAACATGGCGAGATGTGTCTGGCGATAGCCCTTGTGGTCTTAGGAGTCGGAGGGAACGGTACACCAGGCTCGACCCCCGGACACTGGACGTGTTACGGCGAAGACTGCGTCCATATCAATGTCACCTGGGAATAGAAGAAAACAACACCGACATGTTTGACATCACATATGGGCCAATGCCATATTTCCCAAATCCAGCCAAAACGCGGCGACTCCTGCAGGTGCCGTTCGACAGACTCTAATTGAGTTCTTCAACAATTCGTAGCTTTGTCTCTTTGGGCCGGGGCGTCCGGCGACATCCTGTCGAGCCAAAAGAGGGGTTACCGGCAGCCCCATCGAGCTGACGAGTCGACGACAACATGTTATCTTGGTAAGAATAGTAGAGCCGTGCGTGTAAAAGAACAGAAAAACGGAGAGGCAGACAAAGTGGCTGTTGTCTGCAATCTAGCCGGACTGCCATCGCCGCCGCGACATCGATACTTCCCCGCCAGTTGCGACGTTAGCATAGGGAGGTGAGCTGGACGTAGTCATATCGTGCTGATCCCCGATTTTACTGCTGGAAATTTGATTGGTACACACTCGTCTGCCTCTGAAGCTCGGGTAGCAGGAGGTCATGGCCCGTCACGACGTCCTTAAACTATCCGAGTCCTTCTTAGCCGGTAACCCCAAGACGCCGTATGAGACTCTCGTCAACGACGTGGCCGATGAGACAGAAGTCTTTCTCATTTACGGTCCCTGGTACGTTGCAAGAGACAATATAAAGATGAGATTTCTGAGAGGCCGGGAAGTATTGAGTTTGGAAACCCTGCCTGCGCCAGGTATCACGGTGGCTGTCGCCGTCCAATTTCACGAATGTGGTAACGGCCTTGATCGCCCGGGAGATAATAATCTGTCGTGATAGCTTCATGCCTGTGGGCTGCTATCCCGGGTCACGTGACCCACTCACGTAAGACACTTCTTACGTAAGACACGCTCACGAACCCATATATCAGACGGTACCGCTCCGCAGATAGCTTCCAACACGAACAAGCCTTTACCTACCTATCTCCGTAGGCCTAACGGTACGGTTCGTGACATAATCCAAAGTAGACGTGGCAGCCTATGAGACTTTAGGTTCTAGACATCTGGGTAGTACTACTTAGATTCAAGGCTAGTGCTTAGGCAAGGAACTCGACACCGTCCCCATCGGCACCCGTCTTCGTCTTCTTGGCGTCGTTGCTGTCGGTGGCATCGCCGTCGTCGGCTGCCTTTCGCTTGTTTACAGACCTCTCTTCGAGAATTTGCAACTCCTCTGTATCTTCTTGTTGTCCTTGTTCACTATCGTCTTCACTCTCCCCCTCACCCTCCCCCTCCACCCTCCTCCTCCTCCTCCTCCTCCTCTTCCTCTTCCTCAAGGGAATCAGTCTCCTCTCCTCCGTCTATCCGCTCCGTTGTGTCTGGGAAGGGACCGTTTGCAGCCATTATGCCTCCTCTGACATTACCGACAGGCGGATGCAGCGCAATCCTGGGTCTCCCGGTATCGTAGTCAATGAGAGCCTCGTGTCGCGATGTTTCGCAGCCCTTGACATTGCCTGATATCTGACAGCAACTCCATATGAAACCCATTGGAAAGTCCGCCTTGAAATCGGGGTTGGTGTTGTACTCCGTTTCAGAAATCATCCCGTCGTCATCTGCCCATTCGTCGCTGTCTGGGTCCCATTCAAAATCGCCTACAATCGGTATCTCGTCAGCCTTACGATGATACACTCATGCGTTCAGGTCAAGCAGGTAAAACACACCAGGATGGTAGACACAGTCATTCATCTTGTTGTTGTTGTCCTTGTCAAAGGGCTTGTCGCATTGGCCGCAGACAAGATACTTGGAATCCATGGCGGCGAGCTGGACGAACTTGTCTTTGATACCTTCGTGCCTGCATAAGGTGGCTACGATGGTGCGCAACTTGGCTTCGGGCAAGGATCGAATGATGTCTAGATGGTCTGTCCACTGATCACTCGAGAATTTGTCGCGATATGTCGCCATTTGTGTCGTCGTCGCCCGATAAGAGAGATGAGGAATGTCTGGAGGCAGGTCGATCTTAGTATCGCAAGTGTCGTGCAGGCATTCGCAACGTGTTGAAGAGTAGAAGTTGGTTGTAGAATGAGGCACCCCGCGACGCGTCTTCAAAAACACTCGACGCGTCCAGACCCGCTGGGATAACGGCCCAGGGAATGACGTATGTAGCATCCATCATGCCCTGCATGACGCATTCGCATTTCTTTTCGTACTTGGCGTGCTGCAAGTGGCCGTCGGCTTTATTACTCGTAAAATGAGGTTCAAGTTGGTTGAGTGAATTGGTTAGGTGATATAGTCACAGCTGCTTGGGCGACGAAGAGTGATGAGGGTGAATAATACGGATGAATGATGAGGTGAGTGAAGAGGGCGGTGAAACTCATCATGAGTTATCGCTCACTCATCAATTACCACCACCGCTGGATCTCACTCCACCACACCCAACCTATACCCATCAGCCCCTTTCCTGAACTTGGCTATGGCCCAAGCCTCTTCCTCGGCCTTGCGCTTGCTGCATGGCCTCTCCCCGACGATTACAACCTCGGGTTCGTCGTCGTCGTTTCCGCCTCCCTCGGTCGCATCCTCTTCATCGCGCTCATCCAGGTCTTCCGAGCTAGGACTGCCCTCCTCTCCTTGGCCAGCCCAGAAGCCGCTCTTTCCGTGGCGGGCCTTGGTCGGGTCTTCTTCATGGTATCCTCGTTGACACCCTTTCACTGGCCCTACTCTTTCGCAGCAAGTCCACTGGAAACCTTCGGGGAATGCCTCGCGCGACTCGATGGTGTCGATGCCTTGATCTGGACCAAAGTTTTCATCGGCCCAGAAGTCGTCTTCATAATAAACTGCAAAATACCCTGTGTCATGTCAGACCCGACTAATGATCGCAGGCCGAGGAACTTACCTGGATGATACCAGCAGCCATCGTCGCTGCTCTTCTTATTGAGATCGAATGGGCTCCGACACTGGACGCAAACTGCCAGCTTCTCAGACCCCGAGCTCTGTTGACACGCGCTCTGCAAACTCATGGCGAGCTCCAAAGCTCTCCTCCGTATCATGTTATCATCGCAGAGGGCCATCACAATTGCTCGGGCATGGTCTCCCGAAATGTCTCTAATGACGTCCATTTGACAATTGGATTGGTTAACCTCGCGGCTAACCGCTGACTGCTGCTGTGCCGACATGGCTGATTGGGTATAACCTTTGGGTGAGCCGAGCCGTGTGGTGAGAGCTGCTTGGACGAGTAAGACAAAGGTCACCACGTCTAGGTGTAACGAGGAGATGGAATCCGAAGGGCCCGGAAAATGCCCGATCAAGAGCTGAGAAGAGAAAATACCGGAAAACAGCGACGTCACAAGCCCCAGTTGTCCTTCACACGAATGCTACATAGTGTGTGTACGGACACAACCACTTCCATACGTCTACTACGTAAGTTACTATTATATCCCATCCTCCACAACGTCGACGACAAACACTGACGAACCACAGCATCCACCCATCCATCTCGCGCTTCCTCTTCCTCACCGTCGCCTCGCCTTCGCCCTCGCCACGCTTCACCTCTGCCTCTGTCTTCGCCTCGCCCGTCCTCCCCAATCCCCAGCGTCGATCAGGGTTCGTCTAACGCACCGGGGAACCTCGGGCCAGGGGTGGCCCCCTGCCACCCAATCCAGCCCATCATGTGCACGAGATGCAATGCCACTCCCACCGCACCCTCGCCAGGGCAGCACGCCTGTCCTTCCCCGGAGAACCGCTATTGGACCGCCGCCCGCGGGTGCTACAGGGCCGCTTCCTGGCGTGCTGTAGGCCATGTGAATGTTTGTGCTAGGCTTCTTGTGGTGTTCCTTGCAGCTGGCGCTGCTGCAGATGATATCGCGCGCTGACTGGGCGGTTGTCAAGCTGCTCTGCTGTGTGTGTGTGTGTATGTGTGTGTGCTGGGGAATCGACAGATTTCCAACGCAGAAAGGTGACTGGACCAAAGAAAGCAGACTGCAGTGGCGCCAGGTTGCGAATCTCACCACATATCCTACGTGGTACATACGCATTGAGATTATCGGACAAGGGGAATTCACATATTTGGGTCACATCTGCGGCCGTCCGTCTATTGAGCTCGCCACCGCTCTTCTTCGGCAGATGATCGAGATGAGCGAATGTCGTTTTTGGGCCATCCCAGGTGGTGACTATTCACAAATCACTTTTCCAAAGCCTGGGAGACCTCGGCCCCCCCAAAAAAGAAGAAACAGAAAACAAGACTTGTGCGTGTTGTGGTGATACGTGTTCGGGCTGCCCCGGTCGAAATTTCTTGGGTCTCTGAGACTATTGATGCTTGGTTCTTACAAACGATTCGCTGTGCCCTCCCCCCCCTGTTCGTGATGCTCACTCAGCTGGCCTTTCCAGCCCTTCTTCGTGATGTGCCCTTCCACGCCCGACTTTTTTCATATTCAGACATGTTTCGTCCTGTTGTGCTGTGCTCCGATGTGTACGGCTCTTGGCAAATATCCCATCCATCAGTGATACCTCCAGCTCAATTTGTGCTCTGCCGACACCGCCCATGTTTTTTTCCCCTGCGAAATATGCCAGCCCCATCGGTTCGTGAGTGGTGTTTTGCCGCCCCCAATGCTATGCCTCCCAGTGCTTGTTTTGATCAAATAACCTTCCAAACGCTCGCTCCGACCAAAGATTAAATCCAAAGATGCCCTGCCATAATGCCCATCTCGCGTGTGAAGAAGACGTCTTGACCGACCCGGCTGGACCGCGGAAGACCCGGACTGCTGTATCCGATTGACCAAAGAAGCCGCTTGACCAAGTGAACATCGACTTCGCTCAGACCAGACCACCAGTCTGAGCTTGTGTTCTTCTGATCCTCTCAGCCCCAGGTAGTCCCAACGCTCACGGACCAGCTCTTCCTTCCGGTCGACCTTCTCTCTCTCTCAATCCCAGCTTCCATCCGCCTGAAAAAATAGCTCACGTACGTCGCCCGCCCGGACTCGCAGCATCGTCGTGCGAACTCCCGCTCGCGTGGCGGTACGACGCCGCCTGCTCGTCGTCGTCGTCGTCGTCGTCGTCCTCGTCCAGGCGTAACGGGTCGTCCTCGAGGTCGGAGAAACTGTCGCCGCGCCCCTTGCGGCTCCAGTCCGGGTTGCTCTCGTGGCGGCCGCCGACGCACCCGGGCTGGTTGCCCTTCTTGAAGCAGCAGCACCACCGAAAGGCCTCCGGGTGCCGGGCCCGGGTGGACTCCGTGTCCAGGTCGTACAGCGACATCTCCCCCGGCATGCGGTCGATGAGAGTCTCGTCGTAGAGTTCCAGTTCGCCTACGCGGTGTACACGGGTCAGCTTTTTTTTTTTTTTCCTTGTCCCCGATGCAATTGGCCATGTTGCTGCTGTTCGTGTAATCCATCGTCCCCCTCCCCTTCCCCTGTCGAGGAATTGCAACCGGGAATGACGACGGTGGTGTGGGCTTACCCGAGTGATACCAGCAGGCCCCGTAGATGTTCTTGTCCTCGGTGAAGATGCCGTCGCACTGCACGCAGATTTTCGGTTCCGCCGGCGTCGGTTTCAGCCGCCTCCCCGCCGCCACGTTGGAAATGGAGCCGGGCGGCGGCGGCGGCGGCGGCGTCGTCGTCGTCCGGAGGGCCTCTTGCTTGCGGACCTCGGCCTCGAAGCGCAGCAGGCGGTCGAGCTGGCGCAGCGCCTGGGCCCGCACCCCCGGATCCTCGCAGAGCGCCACGAGGATGGCCTTGACGACGGGCGTCGGCGCCCGCGCGAGGCCGTCGACGTCCGGGCTGAGGAGGAGCGGCGGCGGTTCCAGCGGCGACGGTGCGAGGGCCATCATGGCTTGTTTGTGGGTGTGGGTGAGTGCACGCTGCGATACACGCCTTTCTCGAGGTTTCGAGACTCAGAGGTCTGGATGAGGTTGTCCAGAGACACTTAGACAAAACGTTTGAGGCTCTCTGGTGCTCCCTCTGACTTCCGGCTTTTGGGGCGAACGGGAAGGGGATGGGGGGGAGGGGTTATTTCTGGGTTCTGGGTTCGAGTTGCCGGAAGCGCTTCCCCGGATGTGTCAGCTCACGGATGCATGAGCCAGGTAGTATGGCAAGAAGAGGTGTCTTCAAGGGATGTGGAGGCGTTGGGGGGGGTGGGCGCGTGGGCAAGTATCGGCGGCGTCCGGAGTTTGGAAGCATGGGGGGGATGGTTCGCTGTTCTGCGTAGGGAAGAAGAGAGGAAAGGAAAGGGAACGAAACGGGCTCGTGTGAGTGGTGGACGTTGGACGGGACGGGATGGGTGGCCTGGGATGGGATGGGATGTGCAGATATTGAGAAGCGGGAAACAAGCGGCAGAGACGTGCAAAGCCAGGCCGGGCTACGGACCCAGACTGTCCCCAGCACAAGATTCACGGATGCGGCTGTCCCTGGGGGGCTCGCCGGACGAGCAAGGCGGACGGGGGGCCGTTTAAGAGAAGGAGCTCTACGTACTGGGAGCGAGTGGACTGACGAGCATGGCGGAGTGGACGGACGGGGGTTGAAGAAACGGCGTCGACTGGACGAAGGGACAGACGGATGGCTGGCTGAGATGAGGTGAGGTGGATAGAAAGATCGTGATGGAGGTGAGGGGCCACGGCCGGGGGGGGGGACAAGCAGAGAGTGAATGCAGAGTACTCCGTACAGAGTCGAGAAGCAGAGCAGATTCACATCGCTCCGGCGTTCCTTGGTGGCAGTGTGTGCATTGCCGGGGCAGAGAGGGTGGTGTGGATGACAGTCATGACCTCACGGAATGGAAAGAAAATGAGAAAGTGTGTGAGAACGAGAGAGAGCGGCGAGTTGCGGGGGTTTCTCGCCTTCTGGCTGGTCTGCTCTGGTCTCGTACGGTACGGTACGAATACAGCTTGGGGGTTTACTCTGTTGCAACAGATGGCAGTGTGTGAATTCTTTTCCATGGTTTTACGTGGTTCATCGTTCACCAAGGGCCATTCTCCTGCAAGGCGCCCGTTTGAGCAATGGGAAGGGATCCGGGGGCCAGGTTTGTGACCATTCACGGGTCTCTGTCATATTTCGAACCTGGCGGGGCTCAGGACGAATGCGAGAGAGTAGCAGCCAGAGACAGAGACAGAGACAGAGACGGACAGAAACGGCCCAAAGACGTGGCTGACGGGAGACAGCATAATGCATAGTACATAGTATGTGTAAAACAGGGATACGTTGTCTGGGGCCGTCTGACATGCCACGCTGGATCGTGATGGACAGCGTGTCGTTGACGTTCAGCGTGGGCCAGGCCAGCAGTTCGACGACACGCGAAGCTGTGTCGTGGCGTGTCTCGCAGATTCGATGTTTTCCGCGGTTTGAGGCTCGAGGTTCGAGATTGGAAGTAATCAGGACCCAGGACGAGGCCAACAAAGAACAAGGACCAAACAGGGGCCAGAGGGTTGTGCATGGCGTCATGTACGACGGCGCGAGACGCAGGCACCGATGGGCCGTGGCGGCGTCCATGTCGCAAGAGAACTGGAGAGATTGGATGTCCATCGTGGCCATACATGGCACATGATTAATTGGTAGGGCACTTTGTTCAGCACCGAAAGGGATGTGATGGGCATTGGGACATGGACAAGTGCAAAAAGCAGGGCTGTCGGGTTCAATTCCGCTCGAGTCTCGTCCCGGCCTGGGTCTGGAGATTGGTAATGCTCTCTACTTACCATGTAAGATATGTGGACAAGGAACTGTACGGATACATACCATCGCACGGGGATGCCTTATGACAAGACAGGCATTGGTCGTGGACGTGATTGTCATGGACTCACCATCTCATGGGTGCAATTCGCAGGTGATTTTGGGGTGCGGCAAGCGCGCGTACTGAAGTATATTGGATATTATTCTTGCTTACGAAGAATCCGCATCATGTACACACAATACGATTCAGTTCACACACACAAGTACATGTACGAGATCCAGACACTTTACGTACTACATTTGGCGACGACTGACGTATCTGTACTTTGCCAGGATATCCATCAGCCACTTCTGTCTGGTGGGAATAACGCCGATTCAGTTCCCACGTCTGGCCTCTTCTCTTGGTATTGCCCGTATCTGTATACACATGTGAATAGTATGTATTTAGTGGTGCCACTGCTGATCCGATGCCCTTTTCAACCGGTCCTCGACTTGGGAGATGGCTGCAGATACCCGTCAGCAACGCCAATCTTTGTCCATGTTGGTAACGGTACCGAGTAATGCGAGGCCATCAGGTCCTTGGAAGCCCACATGGCTTGAAACGCCATCTGTGGCTGGAGCCAGACACGGCGCCGACACCAGTCCCTCACTTCGTCGACGGCCAGCTCAGCTCGGCAGATCGTGAAGTCGAAGGAGTGGAAACGAGGGCGCAAACAAACAAATGGCAAACCACAGCCAGCTAAAAAGGACAAACACCAGCAGCCCGTCCCAGGCGGTCGGTCGCCCCGGGTTGCTCCCCGAGATCTTGTCATGTATGCGACCATCCGTTTCGGCCAGTCGCCTGCCCACCATGCGGGCCGATCCTGTCTTGGCCCAGGCCTTTAAATCAGCCCTGGGTCCCCTCGTTGCTTTTCGTCTCGCTCCCCGTTGTTGCACAGCAGCCATTCGTCAGTGTGCGAGTGAAAGAGACCACGGCCGGCACGAAGAAGAAACCATCCAGTCACACCGAGTCCGTCCGGGAGCTTCGGTGAAGGTGATGTGAAGTCCCAATGGCGGATCCGTAATCTGCTGGCGCATCCATTGGCCGTGTTTCGTCGTGCGAATCTCTCTTGGAAAGGGGCGAGTCGTGGTGGTCTGTCACAGTGAGAGCGTCAACTTGCCCAAGCTAGCAGCACTAGCGGACGATATCAAGGTATACAAGTGATGGCGATTGAGGGATACCTGCAAAGTAGATATCTCAAGCTCACAACACGAAACCGCTAGCTCTCAAATGGCGACTAGTCGAAGTCACGTCTGTAGAGCAATTTTCGCATTTCAGAACGGTTCATCATACGACGCGCTGAGTCTGACGAAGACAAATCTTTGAATGAGCCTTGACGAGGCGCCAACCCGATGGTCAAGAAACACGATGACGAGTTGATCCATGGAGAAGCCGTCGTGCGTCCAAGTGCATAGGCGTTGAGTATGAAGTGAGTCACTCAGCCCAAGAGACACTTTTCTTCTCCTTTATCCGTGTCTCACTCAAGATGAGCCCAACGTACAGCAAAGTCCGCACACTGGTTGAAGTAAGCTATGCGAATCCTCCAAAAAGCGAGGCCACGATGTTCCCCCATCCTCCATCTGATCCACTCACCCAAAACCACATTTCCCATCTACTGTACGGATATGTAGAGAATAAAAAAAATAGCAGGCGCCATGGCTCTAATGCAACCTCGTCTCGTCACGGTCTTCCATCGCCTCCCTCGTCACTTGTCACAAAACCCAGCACCACGCTCGCTAGAACGTCACCCGTTTCGACCACTGACGTTGAAGCTTCACTTCTGCACCGGTCCTGGATGTCTCAAAACTAGCGGCATTGCAACAACAACGAGCAAAAAAGGGAGACTTTTTTCCCCCCCCGTCTCTCGTCGTCTTTGTCAGCTGGAGGCAGCCTACACCATACCAAAACGTCTTGTCTCACCACCCTTTTCCGTGCCAGCGGTTTCTCGTCCCGCCAAGCCGTTGCATCATTCGTCCACGACGGACGCCTCGTCAAACTCCGCGGGGGTTTCCTGTCTCGCAAGCCCAATCCATTCACCGCTTTTCAGGGCAGGAATGCCATTCGCAGGTGATGCATGACACACGAAGCCCGAGTCGGCCGATAATCCGACGACTTCGGTCAGCCTCTCGGCCGTCATCTCGAGGACTGTTGACACCCAGCTCACGACGTTGCACTAGATCCCGTTGACAGGAGCCTCGCGCAATCCCCGAGATCCGCTCCAGGAACAGCCGCGACACCATTGAACCAGTAAAAGGTTGGGCCGCAATCGCAGAGCCACTTCTCGATGGAATTCGTCACCGTCGAGCTGCAAGACACGGCGGCCTAGAAGTCGACGACCCAACCCGGCCTCCGAACTGCTGGAATCGAGCTGTCTCAGACTACGACACCACTTCGACGAGGGTTCTCCAGCGCCCGAGACGTGCCCGACTTTTCTAGCGTTCCCTCGCGAGCGAAAGGCGACCATGATTCCAAAGAGTCGGCCGCCTCGTCGTTGTCCCGAGTTCATCCACACGATCGTCTCCCTATGCTCGGGACGACGACGACCCGGAGAGGTATCGCACCACGCCGCGCGCGCCAACTCAGACTCCCTGGCAAGGACGTCAACAATGTGTTGCTAGTGGGTTACTGGTCTGGGAGGTATCCTGCTTCACCGAGGGACGAGAATGGCAGTCATGAAAAGCTGCAACTGGGCACCATCACGAGACTCCTTTCCAGCACGGCCACTGGCTGGGGCTTCCGATTCGGCTCCTCGTCCAGCGCATCCTCACGACGAACAGTTCCTTGCCACATTGGCAGCCACATCGCAACTTAGCCACACTCGGTCATTCCAGCCAGTGCGAAGCGACATTTCCAACATGAAAAAATCGGTGTGTTGAAGCGTCTTCTACTCGTCACGGTCGGGCGCGACATGGATCTGCCAGTACTTCGTCGTCTCCTCCGGCATCCTCTCCCTCTGCTCGTCCGTCATCGTGTCCTTGCCGTACTCCTCGTGCGTCACACCCTCCGCCAGCACCCCTCCCCGCGTGCCGTTCCGCAGATAGTCCATAAACTCGAGCGAAACGCGCACGTACTCCCGCAGCCCCTCGCGGACGTTGATCGTGGCTCCCGTAGTCCACCGCAACAGCAGCGGCTCAATCAGCGGCGCGTCCGTCACGCTGGGGTGGCTCGTCTTCAGGCTCGTCAGGAACCAGCTGGCACCCGCCCTCTTCAGCACGTCCTGCACGATGTCCCTGACCGTGTCGAAGTGCGGCCGGCCAAAGAAGACGGTGACCTTTTTCGACCACGAATCCGAGTGGATCACGAGAATCGGCACGTCGATATCGGTGTTGAGCTTCCCGCTGCTCTTGCCCGGGTCGAGAATGATTCCGCCGACGGCAGGGTTCTCGCGCGACGTGGCGCCCTTGAGAACCTGCAGGGCGCCCGTCGCGCCGAAAGAATGGCCCGCGACGACCGTCTGCGACAAGTCGAGGCGGTCCGCCCACACGTCCAACCCCAGTCCTTCCCCCCGCGCGTTGCTCTCCAATATATCGTGACCTCGACCGGCGTCCAGGGCTCGTAGCACCGCCATCGTCTCCTCAATCTCGGCCTGGCGGAAGGCGAGCTGCTCAAACTTGAACTCGTCGTCCTCCATCTCCCGCCCGCCCCTCAACTCCTTCTTGTCCATGTAAATCACCCTCCTCTCCGTCCCGTCTCGACCGGTGACCACGGACCCGGGCCCGCTGCCGTCGCGGTGCTCGACCGCCGCGACAACCACCCCGGACGCAGCCAGTTCGCCGCAGTAGTGCGTGTAATCCGTCCTCGAGCTGGCCTGCCCGTGAGACAGCACGACGACGGGGAACCTCTCCGGGCCCTTGGCGGCGTCGGTCTCGTCAAAGGGCAGCAGCGGCACGTCCACCTCGGCGGGGATCGCGATACCCCCCGCAACAGCCCACAGCGCAAACGTGAAAACCGGCCTGGAAACGAAATTGTTGAAATGCGCCGCGCGCGCGTACCCCTCCGCCGTGAGAGCGACCGGTTTCGGGACCCAGCGGTGATGCGGCCGCGCGCCCCTCAGCCCCTTGGCCGCGGGGTAGTACAGCGTAAACAGGACCGTTTCGAGTTCGAAGGCGGGTTCGCCGCTGTTTTCGAAGACGGCCTCGCTCGTCCTGCGCGGTGTCCGCACCGGGACCTCGACGTCGATGGCGCCGACTCCGTATCTGCCCGTGTACTCTGGCAGCTTGGACGCGAACAGCGGCGAGCGGACGACGATGCAGTAGAGCACGTATAGCCCGATCAGCGTGAAGAGGACGTAGCCCACGGCGAGACGCGGTTTCAGCGCCGATGCGACGCGTTGCTGGAGGGTGCGCGTCCACGGCTGCGCGGCCCTCATCCATTTCGGCGCGGGTTCCATGCTGTGGTCTTGTCGTGAGGGTCTTGGGTTCGTGGGATCGCCGGGAAGCGGTAGCGGGGAGTCGGCGTCTTCGAAAGTTTCCAGCTCGGCGAGCGGTTCCAGCTCGACGTCGATGTCTCTGTACTCTGGCTTGTGCGACACAGCCATGGCGGTGGACAAGTTTACATCACTCAAAGACAGATAGATGATGGTGCAAAAAATGTGGATGAGGAACTGGAGAATTGCATCACGATGAATAAGTTGGAGGTCTGCGAGACCGATGGAAGCGAGTTAATTCGGGTGTGCCGGGAATGACGTCATCGTCTGGCATTGACATTGCTGCCATCATGTGATGCCCTCTCTGCCCATGCGAGCATTAGGAAAGTATGTGTTGAAAATTCCCGTCACTGGCTTGCCAAAGATTGCAGCAAGAGAGAAATGCAAGCACGAGGGTGATGTGGGCGAACCATCAAACGCTGGATCTAGAATTGGCAGAGTGCGAACACGCGGGCCGGACTTTGGGAACATCAAGGCCAGCAAAGCCCCAGTCGGTAGCGACGAGATTTGAAATTCATGAAAGTTTATGATCAGGCTTTCAAGGAAAGAAGTGTCACTTCCCAAGACCCATACCTCCCCTTGTGATGCTGTCACCGGTCAGAAAGTGAAGCCCAGCCGAGCGACTTCCGGCAATTCAAGACATGACGCGAACCACAGGCTGGGCATCATCACTGTTCAGGCGTCATCACTCATCGAACCAGCTGGCAACGCCGCGGAAGGTCATGGACATGAAGGTTCTCAGATCTTTTATGAGATGGGTTTCGATCAAACCGGGCGGCCGGCTCACCAGGTCCAGAGGGAAGACAAGACGACGAGGAAGATGGGAACAATCCGGACTGCTGTCTCAGAATTACTTAGTTTCTACATGTCCCGACGAGAGCAACCCCTGAATTGACCACGCCGGGCCTCGAAGCCCGGAAAATTCCTAAAAGCTCAGCAGCACGTTGATAGACAGCCTACGTCATCCATCTACCGCCTCCGACGGCGCCTTGGGCTTGTAACAGTTTGTAGACGGTGCATCTTGATAGTGTGGATGACCTGCGACATGTCAGTGGGTATGAAGCGCCAGTACGGCGGCTCGACCTTCACCCTCACGCCCAGCGCCAGTGACAATCTATGCTTCTCGTCACGATACCCCGGATCCCCGCAACCCCCGGTGACCCGCACAGCTACAGTAGGTGTTCTGCCGTCGGCACTGGAGGTGGGGTTTGGAAAAGACCCCCAACATCGTGGATTCAGGTCTCTCTTTGAGCAAAGTTTCTACGAGGTCATCCCAGTTGTCGTGCCCTCTTGGGAGAATCAAAATCGCCACGTAGACGGTCGTTGCTTCATCGGCTCTCAGCTCCGACGAGCAAAATTCGACTTTGATCTTGCGTGGGACCGGGCGGTCATTGTAGCTCACGGGAGCCTTGAACATGGGAATAGTGGCCGGTGCAGGTGGTGGCCCTGGTACAGCAACGGCGAAGCGGATGATTTCGTCGCGAAGCTCTCGCGGCAGCCCCATCAACGTGGCCATCTTGTTCGTGTCGGCTGGACAGGTCAGTCAGGTGTGACCAAATAAGCAAAGACGTCAGGGTCGTCAGAGAATTTGAAGTGAGACAATTCCGGTATTGATTGGGAGACTTACCACATGTTGGGTCATTCTAACTGTGTGCAGAAGATGAGAAGGGTAAAGCGTGTGGCCGTGAAAAGACTGGAAAGATTTTTTCCAAGGACATTCGATCAACGACTTTCTGTACTATTGTTCCGGTAAAGGCCGCAAGCGCCTCAAAGCTTTGCCGAAATATTGCCAGTCGTGCCTGAATACCTGATTCTTCCAGGTGCCTCATCACGCAATTGGCGGATTGATTCAATGACCTTGAACAATCCTAGCCATCAACCGACACAGTTACGAATTAGACATGCATAATAGGTCCACAACTTCCAGCGCAACTTCATCCCTTGTACTGGCAGCGAGCAAGAGGAGGTGGCTGGTGCGGATGCTTCCCTCGCCGGGCGTTCAATCTTACGAGCAGCCATGATGAATCCATGCTCCGATTCTGTATCACTGCACTAGAAGTTTGTGACCATTCCGAGTGGTCTCTCTGTGCGATTACAGCCCACATCGATGTGTGCCGCCAGAAGCACAAGCAATGAACATGCCTTTTGAGAAAAGCAAAAAAAAATACAGTCTGGAGCGGGATGGATTCGAACCACCGACCTCTCTGCCTTTGAAGAGGTTATAGGTTCTAGGTATACGGATAACAATACAAGGCAGAGTGAAATTACCACTAGACTACCGCCCCATGTTACAATGAGAGCATGCTATTAGACCTATAGCCTGAAGGTTTCGATTCGAATCCAGGCCGAAGAGGTGGACCGCAGCAGACCAGACTTCACCTTGACGGCACTTCTTCGCAGCCAGCGCGGCTCCCACTCCCAGTTGCAGAGGCAGGCCGAAACAGCCAATTCGGGTCTCTGCAGGCAAAAGGTCAGGGGGAGACTTGCTGGGCGAGGAGAGGACAGTACCTGAGAGGGAGTAGGATGTGGTATCAGTACATTATATCCGTACTGCCAGGACTGAATCCCGCCTTCTCAATGGCAAAGAAGAAAAGAACCCGGCCTTGACGAACTGAATGATTCCCCGCTTTCTTACCGAGATGATGCCCAAGTGCCTTGGTTGGACCCCAGCGTGACGCATAGAAAGACACTAAATCGACACGATCTTGATCTGATGCCATCACCAACTGTACTCTACGCATACTGATAAAGATCAAATGAACTCGGAGCCAACAACATCGATGATTTACGCTAGGTTGCACGTGGTCTTTGTGCCCTTACAAACACCAGGCGTGTGTAATCCGTGGAAATTAGTAACGGCGGGCTGCGCTGCACGACACCCCTCTCGTCCAATCGCATCTCGTCTCGTCAACCTTCTCCGAGACATGGTTCACGATCCAAGACAATCCCAGCATCGTTTGGGTTCGCAACGGCTCATCGACTAGCCCGTGACGTGCATCACAAACCGCCCCAGCCAGTCGCATCACCGATTTAAGCTTCACTGCCCCTCAACCCAGACCGGGGGGGCTGTGGTTGCGCCGGTGGACTGTGATGCCGATCACCCGCCGTCCACTTCGTCTGCTTCACGATCGTACCGAATGTTTCGAGGGTCATGGAAGAGACAGCACCAGCTCCTTTGCGTTCCCACCCAGGTGAAACTCGTCACGCCAGGACCAGCATCTGTCCGTCCAAGACTCTCCCATTCTCCATCTGCCTCGGCCTGACGATAATTCGTTTTGACGCTCGCTGCCTCTGCCACATTAGGATTTCTGGCAAACCCGGGATTGCCCACCCACTGAGAACAACCTAGATACGGGATCCCCTATCAAATGAACCGTTTCCAGGCACACTGCACCAAACACTCCTTGCAATTCCTGTTGCAAAATGAGCCCCAGAACTCTCTCCAGACTCCTCTCGCTCGGTGTGTGTGTGTGTGTGTGTGTGTGGGCAGCCGCGAGCTCGGGGTCCTGGATGCCGTCGACTCTTAGGGCTGACGGCTGCCATCGCAACTTGTACGGGACGTATAAGAAGCTGCCTCATCCCAACTTGGGCCCTGCCCGCGGGTTGAGCAGTTCAAACTACCATCGCACTCGCGCAGAGAACCTTTCACATCCTGTCTCAACCAACGGCAGCTCAACATGGTTCCTTCTCCCGCCGTCATCGTGCTGGCGTTCCTCGGCGCCGTGCAGCCGGGCGCCAGCGCACTCGTGCCGCGACAGGCCGCGGGATGTGCCACGGGAGTCCACATGATCGTCGCGCGGGCGAGCACCGAGAGACCCGGCCCGGGCATCATCGGCGGCGTCGCCAACAGGGTGCAGTCGCAGATTCCCGGCTCCGACATGGTCTCCGTCGACTACCCGGCCCAGCTCAACCCTTACCAGCCCTCGCAGCGGGCGGGCGTCACGGCCATGACGAAACTGGTGCAGGACTATGCCACGCAGTGTCCCCAGTCCAAGATGGTCTTGATGGGATACTCTCAGGTGGGTGACGCTGTCCCGGGTTTCACAAAAAAGATCACTCCATCATGGGGCACACTCTTGACTTACAAAACATCGGGAACCAACAGGGCGCCCATGTAACGGCAGACGTGCTCTGCGGAACGAGCGAACCCAACTTTCCCGCTACACAGCCGGTAGCCGCCGATATTGCAGACAAGAGTTCGTTGCCTCATGCAGCTGTCATCGGAAGTGTAAACGGGGCCCCCTTTGCTGAAGTGCGATATAGTTGCCGCCGTCGTGTTGATGGGCGATCCGAGCCACGTGCCAAGCCAGCCGTTCAACAAGGGCACCGCGAAGAATAACGGAGTAAGCGAAGGCGATGCCAATCAGACGCCGGCAGAATTTCTGCTAACGTGAACGTTTCGCAGGTTTTCCCCCGTGGGGACAGCGCCGCCTGCGGTGCCCTGGCGAGCAGGATGGCCTCCTTCTGCGACTCTGGCGACACCTTTTGCGACAGCGGGAACAGCCTCCAGGTGCACATGGGTTATGTCCGCAGGAGCGGGGACGCGGCCGCTAGTTTCATCGTGGGCATGGTACAAGGTGGAGGAGCCACGAGGAACGTGACTGGGTGATGGGCTGGGCGAAGCTGAGGGTATTCGAGCGTCACATTCGTTCGGTTTTCGCAGTGTTTCAGTAGGTTACTCTACGTCTACAAGAGTCTTTCGCGTTCAGCTTTACGCTCCATAGTTTGGTATCCTAATTTCAGACAATGTCTTGTAGTAATTGCTTTTGGCTATCTCATACCAGGAACAAGTTAGGAAGCGCAAGCCAAGCATACCTTCCCGCGTATGTATCGGCCAATGCGCAATACCCAGGACACACCTGGCCATGACTCTCAAAACATCTACAAGACTACCAAAAGTGCTGCTCAGAAGAGTGTTGGGAAGGGTTGGAAAATTGCAGGCCGCGATGTTTGCTCAGCCTCAAGACAACTGCTCCCCTTGTTCCAATCGGTGAAATGCGCGTTGAGGTCGTCATGTGGACGTGGGCCATCATTCTCAATGTTCTTCCCTTGTTCTTCTTCGTTCTTTCCAGCTCTCAGTCAGTCATCCCTAACTTGACTTTTTCTTTCCTGCTCATATATTCCCATCCCACAAAGCGAAAACAATGTGGTCGGTGGAGCCGTACCTCCTGAGAAAAGTCTATCGAGGATGGTCCACGAGAAGTCGGATTCCAAGCTGTAGTGTATGGTACGAAGAGTCAATTCTAGGTCACTGAATAGAGTCAACATCGATCCTGAATACCTTTTTATCACTCAGTTAACTTGAAGCTCTCTCAGACACTGCTTGCATTGATATCTTAACATCGCTACTCAGCCTCAACTCTTGCTGTGTCCGTGCGAGATCAGCGGGGACACTTGGTTCGGGACAAGCATCTTCGAGCGAAAGGCTTTGAACCAGTAGGGTATAGATACTTCCAAGTCCGTAAGCCAAATTGATAAGCATCACCTGGGCGTCTCAGATGGTATTGTGGAGCGTCCCCCGTGTTCTTTTGCCAAATGCTCCTCCTCGACCACCAGCCACCGGATTCAAACCAAGTACTGGAGTACCCTGACGCTCATCACTCAGTTTCCAACACTGCTGGCACGGTGTCGCTTCCAATGTTTGGCAGAAATGCCCCCATGCCAGAGCTAGAATGGCCGCGTTTCGCAGGATTGCTCGCCTGTTCACGCTGTCGGCTTCACCATGGCTAAATCACTCGTGCCTTAGAGGTAGTTGCCAAGCTGAGCCTACTTCAATACTCAATGATACATGGTGCTGGCGAACAAATGAAATGGTCAGCCTCCCGTGTCTTGTTCGGGGGGTGGACCTCAGACTTTCCCCAGCACAACCTTAACGACTGATCTGCAGGGTTGCAGACAATCCCGGTGTAGATCAATAACCACGCCGGGAGAATACACACATCAGAGGGAGTTGTAAGTCAGATATTTGCTGTAGTTGTAGCTTCCTCAGAACGGAATCTCTCAGAGTAATCTTGGACTTGACCAAAGAATTGAAGCCACGAATATCTCAGATGAAGAGTCGATTTCAACTGTTTGTTTCCCAAAGTCACGAAACTCCTGTCTGGTGTGTCAACGAGAGAACGGTGGGCTATGGACACAAAACAGGACTATATGGCCCCGTTCAATACACTCCTCAGACTCCTTTACGTCTTCGTATGGGAAGAACACAACCCCTTCGGCCTCGTACCATGCCAGACGTGACATCAGGGCATCTGATGAGAACTCAAACGGTTGTGACCCGGTCTGAGGGCTACGACAGGAGACTTCCAACCCTTACGGCCTCTTTCCAGGACGCTGATGAGAGCAGGGCTACTGTCAGAGTGGTGATGAGAAGAGAACCTCTCTAGATGCAATTGAAATCATACAAAAAGCCAGCCTGGTGCTGTAGTTTGTTGCGTTTCCTCTTTCTTCCTCCATCCGCAGCCACATCTACAACAAGATTGACTACATCAGAACGATACAAGACACACAACACAGCAACCGTACACTACATTTGACCATGTCCTCTTTCACACTCAACAATACTTCTTCTGTCTGCATGGACATCGATCTCATGGACACGAGACCCGATGGACCCAGCGACAGCTCTCTTTATGCCAGTCCTCAGCTTCATCAGGAACTTCAATTCGCTTTTCAGCGTATGGGAATCGACACAAACACATTACACCCTGACCTCCTGGCAGCACTTTGCCGTCTGTCATCGAGCCAACTCCACAACGCTCTGACCCAGGAGGTTATCGACAGCTTTTCCCATTTGAAGATTTCAGACCCGTCAAGCGAACTTCAAGCCGCTTTGATGGAGGACTACATCCTAAAGTTCTCACGTCTGAATATTTCCTCGCCTCCAGAACTCGAAACCACTACCGAGTTCGGGCTGATGGACTGGCAATATGACGGACACCACGAGCAGGAGGCCAACACATGCTCAGGTGTCAATCCCTTTGCGGAGTACTCCAAAAGACTCCAAGAAGAGATTGGCTCTACTGCGGCCGCTTCCTCGAAGCGCCGCGGTTGCGAGAATGTCGACTCGCGTCGCTACCGGAAGTCGGCTCGTGTCCCGGTTGACGGCGAACCCATGGACATCGAGACCAGACCCGACTTCCAACAACCTCGCGCCCACAACAAACATCACGGCCGCCGAGGAGCGAAGAGTTCTAAACCCCGCGGCCCGCATCAACAAGCCCGGGTCGTCAGCAACGGTCACAAGGATAACGCTTCTCCCAAGAACCCGTTTTCCCAAGACCAACCCCGATCGCAAAAGCGCCGAAACAACAAGCGCAGATCGAAGGCGTCCGCCAACAAACCACACTACAACTAAGGACGCGGCAATACGTTTTATCATTACACTACACTCGTTTGCCAAGAGAGACCAGAAAAACCCAGAAAAAACCAAAAAAAGTTGAAGATGACCGTGCAAGTCCCAGACCGCTCCGGCAACAAAACCCAACAAAAAAAAAACCGAGTGTGAAACGACAAAACATCCATTACGCCCCGAAGGTCGAACGGGAAGACGGCCCCTGCTGGTCTTTGTATCGTCAATCTTGTGTGGTCTAGGATCACCAGAACAAACCCATAACAAACAACCCCCTTTCAACAGTCGGTGAAGCCCTGGCGCCTCTCCCGCAACTATAACAACCTTCTCATCAACAGTCGATGAAGCCGTGGCGCCTCTCTCGCAACTATAACAACCTCATCAACAGTCGATGAAGCCCTGGCGCCTCTCTCGCAACTATAACAACTCAACAACCTTTCAAACAATCCGCAATGGCCCCGGTGAGTCTTATCACTAATTCTCGGGCGACAAAGCCGTGCTTCATACCTTCACGCGGTGTTGCCTGTCAACTTCCTAGCATAGATAGGATGCCAAATGAAGACGCATTCAAAAACATCGTGCCTTTTTTCCTTGGTGTTTTGCTTCTCTTGTGTGATGTGTTCCGCTGACAGACGATGTAGGTCACGATAGTGTCTTGGTGTTTTGTACCTCGGACTCTGTGTGTCATCACGGTTTCCCACTCTCCTGGCGAAACTTCTTTCTCGAAAGATGTCTCTTGCCTCATGTAAGTCACGATAATTTCTTGATGTTTTGTTCCCCGGGTTCTTTGCTGTAGTGCCCCATCAGGGGTCCCCACTTCCCTGGTTAAACTTCTTTCTCGCGAGATGTCTCCTCCCTGGTGTAAGTCACGATAGTTTCTTGGTGTTTTGTTCCCAGACTCTGTGCCCCATCAGGGTTCCTCACTTTCCTGGCCAGAGTTCTTTTTTCGATCGATGTCTCTTCCGCGATTGAGTCACGATAATTCCATGGTGTTTTACATTGCCTTTTTACCTTTTCTTCAACCACTTTACCTCATCCAACACCGCCACTCCACCATCGGGCATCATCCCCTCAAGCAATCCCTTCTTATCGAGGAGAAGCGTCACTCACGCAGCTTGAATGTTTGACTTTATGTACTTCTGCCGTCATCACCCTCGCCAATTCAGCCGCCTCGGCCTTTCCGCGTGTGTTGTCTATCCCAATGCTCGCCAAGCCCATCAAGTGAGAGTATTCCCATCGGCTTCACAATGCACTACCCAGCACCAATTCTTCAGCCATCTGTCCTCTTCGCATGCACCGCGACTGCGATGTTAGTGGTATTCCGCATTTCAATTAGTTCATCCTCTCGTGAAGTTTGTTTCTTCCCAGCCTCTACGGAGTACTTGTGTTCTCTTACACCGCGTTGATTCAACACGTTCTGTTCATCTTCGTTTTTCCGTTGATACTGCCTCTCTTCCCGACACCCACACTCAGTTCTAAACTTGCATATCTCCTGGTTTAGCATCCTCTTGATATTACTCTGTAGTTGGACCAGGGGCCGGAGGTGTCGGCTACTGGGCCTGACTCGGGCCCGATGTCCGGCTGCACGCCGGATGGTCCAGGCTCTAGTGCGGGGTACTTAATCGGCACATCGTGAAAGCTTCTGCATCATGCGGGCAGGGCAGAGTTCAGAACGCATGGCGCAGAAGTGTGTGAACGATCCATTCGCTTGGAAATAACAAACATTGCATTCAAACCACCAAGCCCAAGTTCTTGCCTGCGAAACGATGCCGCTACTCTTACAAAACGCCAATATCATACCCCGTTCCTCTCATCCATGGCCCATCGGCCGTTTATGCGTCTTTGTTGAAACTCATGCCGTCTAACCGTGTTCTCTGTACCGTTTAGATGACGCTCATGTGGTGGCAGCAGCAGGTCCACTCCCCACCGGGTTCCTGCTTCCAGACGCTGTTGCAGATGCCCTCGGTCGCCACCAATTTGTTCCCCTTCTGGCGCCACGCCGTGACGCGGTAGACGAGACTCGAGGACATCAGGTCGATCTCGACGAACTCGGGGTCGTCCTGAATGCGGTACGCCGTCCACGGCTCCCAGTCGTCGAGGTGCTCCTGGAGCGTCGGCTTGGATTTGGGCGAGTAGACCTTGTCGCCCGGGTGCGCGAGGACGGCTTCCTTGTCGAGATACTTGCGGAGGGCCTTTGGCTTGCCGTCGCACATGGCGCGCCAGAGCAGCGTCTCGGCCTCGATAGTGTCCTCCTTGTTGCGGGAGAAGATGGTTCCGTGCTTTGTCTCGCCGTCGTCGGCCATTTTGCTTGTTGGGGGTCTGGTGAAAGAGGGTTTTGAAGTGGGTTTTCTGTCTTGTAGATGGCTTTGCTCGTTGGATACGGCTTTGCTCGCTGGAAATCGCGGGGTTCGATCGTAACGTGAGGACGGTAGGTGTTGCACAATGCGTACCGCGGGACCTGATCACCTTTATGACATCGACCGAGCTCTGGCCTCCCAGTGACGAAGACAGCCCTCCAAAACAGGATATCCCAGACTCTGCTGATGTGTGTGATTGGCTGTGTTGCACAGCTTTTTCTCCCCTCGTCGGCCTTCGTGACCCTTGACGTCAGCGTCCGAGAGGGACTGAGCGGTCCGGCTGCGGGGAGCTCCAAGGGACAGGGGTTGGAAGCAGGTTATTTCTGCTCCCTGGCCGAAGGTCTAGAACACTGCCGTCCATGCATTTCAGCCCTGTTGCTGTTCTTCCATCTTACTGCCGCAATGCCCTTCAGAGGCATGCGACTCTGATGTAACGCGTGCACTGACGGGTCCGGGGACAGTCCGGCCGAGTGTCAAATGCTGGTTGATCCATTCTGACAACTCTGACACCCCTAGCGGGTTACGATGTAGCCGGGCGAACCTGCCAGATCGTGGGATGCTGCCGCTAGTAGCTTCGGCCGATTCGACCCTGTTATCATCCAGAGGTATAGCTGAATCGAAATCTCTTCGAACTATTATTGAGAGAGTGGTGATGTTCCCTGCAAGTATTTGGTTTTGCGTGCGTGGAGATGCACCTGGTAGGAAGGCCTACTGATGTTTGACGACTGTGACCACGAGCGAATGACGTCATTTGGCTCCCACCCATAACTGAATGATTAGTCCACCCCGGGAGAGCATCTCAGAGCTCCCAGTTCCAATCACCAAAGTATGTGAACACTACGAGATGTAAGGATTCGAGATCTCCATTTGCGCAATTGGCAATGTCTTCAATGCATCAGGTAATCCGACCTGACTTTGCGCCGCTCTTGAAAGTACATCGCCGTCGACTCCGCTGGGACGCTGGCCAGTTAAATTGGGGTTCGTTCAAGTCAAATGGACAGGTTAAGACGGTGTGCAATTTCTTATATTAACAAACACTTCTGTTCTCATCATCGCTTACTTGGTTGAGGGTTGCGAGGTTTCGAATTGTTGCCAGAGGTTGAGAAACAGATGACGTCAAGACTGACTTGAAATTTTAGCTGGTCAACCACAAAATTAGTTACCTTGCCTTTTCGTCCTCTGCCAAAGCCGAGAAAACACGCGATAGCAACACCAGACCAACCGACCATGGACGACTGGCAAGAGGCAGCCTTCACAACGCGACACGTTCACAACCGAGTCGGCAAGTCGAGCGGCGGAGGCCGCGGCCGCGGCAGCAGGCGAGGCTTCGAAGTGAAGAAGACGTTTGGCAGCTACGACGTCAAATGCCAGAGCGCGACAAAGCTCCAGGAACTCCCAGCCGCCAGTTCAAAAGGCCGGAAGGCAACCGAACCCATTATGGATATATTCCGCCTCACAGATGACGGTCGCGGTCTCTTGGGGAGGCTGTTGCTGCCTGGCGTCCTGGAGGCAAGTCTTGTCTTGACGGGGAGCAGGAAGACGCTGGAAGAGCTTGTGTCGTATCTTGAACCTCCAGAGCAGGCGAACTCGACAGAAGCGCCGGTGGACGCTGGAAATTGCAAGTCCCGGGCCGAAGATGAATCGAACGATGCCCACGGCGAGGATGACGTTGAGGAAGACGACGACGGGGTTCCCGACGCCGAGGAAGACAAAGAACGTCAAAGATTTCGCAATTTTGAAAAGAACAGTTTCAGATCGCCTAAATTTTGGTTTCAGTGGAAAGGCGTCGTCTCGAAGGCAGTGGAGTCTGAGAGACAATCGGAAACAGGGCGAGGTTATCTCGTGTTTGCTGGAAACGACTGTCGCTCTTTCAAAGGCACAATCAGTTGCGAGTCTCTCGGGTGGAAAGATGTTTCGCTTTCTGGCTGGAAGGAGGTGAACATGAGCGAGAGAGATGTAGCCTTCGAATGGTGCTGAGTCTCCTTCATTGTCCTGGTCAGTCTATGATGGAGGGTTTTCGGGGACAAAAGTGGTCGTCCAGATGCTTCGCTCGGCGTGCCTTCTAGCTCTCGCAAGATCACAGTAGCAGACTTGAATGCAACCAAAAGTCTGCTGGGCTGGAAGTCACGGCGAACTTATTATCCTTGATGTAACGTCCCTCTTGTTGACACGACTGTCCCTGTTTGCTCGAGCCGATTGAGACTTGCACACCTTTCCAACGTACCAGTATGGCGTCCAAGGTTACCGCGAAGAATGGGAAACCTACCCCAAACAACAGTCAACCAGCCTCGAAGAATGGAAAGGCTGGCTCGAAGGACGCGAAGCCTACCGCAAAGGACGCGAAACCTCTTCCGACGGCCAAGAAGCGCAAAATCTCCCCAGCTGCGGGAAAGGACAACACAGTCGCTCTTCCAGCAACGAAGAAGCAGGTACATTCCTTGCTCCTCTCAATTAGATTGCTTTGGTTTTGCCAAGAATGTCATCTTTCGGACTCGTTCGCTGGCAGAGCCTCTCTCTTGAACTACAGAGCAACTGACAACCCGCGCAGAAAGCATCATCTGCGACGAAGCAGAATGCCCCGCCTATAGGTTTCCTGTAAGTCATTCATTCTGCTCTGCGCTATTGGCCGGCTTTCTGACATCCTTTGACCGAAGATCTCTGCCGCCCGAGATCAGGAACGTCATCTACGCCGCCTGCTTCAACCGCAAGACTCCGATCAAACTTCACCTTCAGGGAGCCGGGAAACTCGCCTCACTCAAACAATATCATTCGGACCCCATCCTGCAGGCGGTGTCTGGCAGTGCATCGGCGGCTCAGACGGCTTCCAGATCAGATTCGATGCTCAAACATAACCCCGAGCTCGTGCAGGGCGGCCTGCTGCTTAGTTGCAAGACTGTTCAAGCCGACGTGGCGACGATGCTCTACTCCAACAACTCCTTCCATCTCGACACCATGGGGCAGCTTGCAAGATGGCTGGAGCTCATTGGCCCTCTCAACAGATCCTTCCTCCGAGAGATTCACCTCAGCCAAGAATTTCACGCCGCTTACGAGGCTCCCTTTCTTGGGAAGGTGGGCTATTACGACCAGACATTGTATAGGGCGGCTTCGCGATTCGTTGCTCGGTCTCTTTCCGAGTGCAATCTCGCCACGCCGCTGGAGAATCGATACTTCTACACCCTCTACTACTTGACGCCCGACTACTTGACCGTTCGGCAACCGCACAGCAGCCGAGAATGGATCAATGACGCTCGCTATCTGGCCGAGATCTTTTTTCGCGACTTTGGTGATATGATGAGAGCTGCATACCAGCGCGGGAAACCACTTGGCGAGGTCGTCAAAATGGTCCAGGTGGATCGACGCAACTTCACTAAACGCCGGTATATACGAACGTTTGCTCCCAACCCGGCTTCCGCAGACGCTCAGATACTGGCCCAGGCAGAAGGGGAGATGGCCACATACCTGGAGTGTCTCTTGAGGCAAGCTTGAGATTGAACGGGAGCTTCCGATTACAGCCGAGTGTCGAATGGATTTCCGGCTTCGCGAAGAAGACGAAATTGGAAATGGGGTTGCTTTTGAAGAGGTCATACAACGCGAATGTCATGTTAGTAGT
This sequence comes from Colletotrichum orbiculare MAFF 240422, assembly GCA_000350065.2. Classification (NCBI taxonomy): domain Eukaryota; kingdom Fungi; phylum Ascomycota; class Sordariomycetes; order Glomerellales; family Glomerellaceae; genus Colletotrichum; species Colletotrichum orbiculare. The sequence goes on along the minus strand of AMCV02000036.1, from coordinate 613,255 downwards.
TGTTTTCCACTTCCGTCACAAGAATGAATCAATTCTTGCGTTGGATGATTCGAAGCGAAGCTTCCGGCCACGTACGCTGGTCATCCGTGTAGCTTTGGACGGCCGAAGTGACTCGAGAGGAAGATAGTGATCATCTTCATCCGGCACCTTGATTGACAGCTATGAACGTCTCCATATCCCCCAGCATTGCGGCGATTGTAGATCAGTACTTGTAGGCTGGGTTCAACTTCCTTTCCCATTCTCGTCAATCAGTCGTATGCGGTAACATCATGAGTTGGCTTCCTCTGCAATACATCACCATACTTCCTCACAACTCACATGTCATGACTGGGGCCCCCTTCAGGCCACGCACTTTCAAAACATCAATAGTAATTCACCATTTGATGCACACTTTAAGAAGTGCAGTAATCTAGAGGGTTCTTTCATCTAGCTTGCCATTGGCCTTCGCGGGAGTAACAAGACGTAATTCTGCGGAAGGCCGACCACCCCATCCCGTAGATGCTCCGTGACCAGTCACCGACTCTGACTGTCAGAAAGCTGTAAAGTGACGGCTCTGTCATCAGGTTGACATTTACTAGCTCATCCCTCACCATTCTCCTTCTCCGCCAATTCAGTCCCTCACGCCCAAGTCTGCATCATGGTCGCCCAAGTTCACACCCTCGCCGAGCGCCAGCAGGTTTATCTTGCCTGCAGGTCCGTCTTCTACGGCCACAACGCTCAGCCCCGCAAACCATCCAAAGTTCAGAATGTTATCGTCAGACACAAGGCGTCTCTTGGGCCTCTCGTAGAGGATTTAGGCGAGGCAAAAGTTGTCAACATCATCCATCACCTATTGAAAGACAAGATTTTCCGCCACGAAGAACAAGCTCGGGCAGAGTTTCCTGGCATATTCAACGAAACGACAGAGTGCGATTATAAGGGTGAAGGTGAAGATAAGAGAGAGGACGGAGATAAGAGCGAGGACGAAGATAAGGGCTGGATGGCTGCGCGGCCAGTTTAGCTTGGGGTACTGGAGCAAGCCCTTTACAAGAGGACTGTGTGATGATCTTGGGCTGCATAACTCCATTACGCACGGGCACAATGGCGTATGATTTTGTCAAATAAACTTGAAAGGTTTGCACTCGGGTACTGAAGGGCTTGGTTCAGCGTGATTGAAGTCCACTACATGATTGCCTGAATTTGATATTGTGTGCTGTGGCTTTTGTCACCCCAAAGCATTTGTGGTGCAACTCGGGGTTCGACTCTCGAGGCAACGTCGCTGCAAAGAGATCCAAGTCAAACACGGTGTTTCGATGGGTCACGATTCTGTAAACTTCATGTTGAATTTCAAGGCCAAAGTCCAAAGTTTGGCCCTGCATACGAGGCTACATGATTCCGGTGCTTTCGAATCATCAAGGTTGCTCCATAAAAGCTGCCTACCTTGAAGCCGGAAACATTTTCACTGTAATCTTTAGGAACACTTTTCCCTCTTCCCACGCCAAGACGGATTTCTCGCAGCACCCCGTCATCATCATGGCCACGCCATCTCGCCCTTTGAAACGTCTTTGCTTGAGAGGAAGCCCCTCAGCTGGAGGTGAAGGCGCAAAGACTACAGTAGCCACAGAAGCGGTATCTCGTCCGCTTGATCTTCTTAGTTACGTGGAGGCCACGACGGAAACATCGCAGGGCACCGAGTCGCGCAATGCGGACTACAACCCAAACAGACTCCGCTTCATGTGAGATCTTGTCTATGATGGAGAATTGGGGACATCAAGGACTGACAGTTGCTCGCCTGCAGGGACCTTCCGCCAGAGATCCGGAACATGATTTACCACCACATCTGCCCGATGAACAATCTTGTCCGGCTCGACATGCACGAACAGACGCCATTGAGCCTGACTTCATTTTCGCGACGGACTCCATCTTCACGACGGACAAAAGTCGTTTGGAAACGCTTCGACTGGCGTTGCCAGCGAATCGGGCCAAATCTGCTGCACCTCACCAACAAGCAGATGTCCTCCGAGTTCACCGCGGTACAATACCACAATACCGTGTTCGTGTTCTGGAGCACGTCGGAGGCGGCGACCTGGCTGGAAAACATAGGAGAGCGGAACCGACGCCGTCTTCGCCGAATCCACATCAGACCTGAGCGCATCAGCGGTTCAGGCGCCGGACCACACGGCTTCTTCGACCGTCGCGCCCGACCCTACGACAATGCAATGGCCGACCTCATCTCGGAGTCTTACCTTTTGGAAGAACTTCAAACGGGCTACGTGTATCGTGTCAGACGGGGGAACGACGAGGATCCTGAACTCGAGGGCCACGATGTCTCCATGGCAATAGCCAGAACAGTCTTCTCGGACTTTAAGCCACTTTTCCTCGCGAGGCTTCGCTCTCAAACGCTCCACGAGGTGTCCCAGCTTCCAGCACGCCTTTCGATGATGGACGTACAGAGCGAGAACCCCTTCGTTTCTCTGCAGGCTGTCCAGGAGCGCCTCAAGGTGCTCCTCCGGCAGCACCTGGATCAACCTCGAAGAATCCCTTTTCGCTGGGGGGAGCAGCAGTCTCGATGAGTCCCAGTTGTGGTGAGATGGCAACAGCTATGCAGCGCGACTGCGACGCGAGCTACTGGGAACTACTGGAACGGCCTACTGCTTTCCCAACATGTTTACAGCAGTAGCACCTCCTGGGAATGTTTGCATCATCATGTTCTATTTTTCCTCTATTGAAATCTCAGCTGTCTTTGTGTCATGGTGTTTGTTTGTGCAGGTACGTCCTTTCTCTTGGCCAGCATGAGGCAGAAACAGGCCTTTGTCTGACATATGCATTCACCAAGGTTTACAACTGTTATTGTCTGCTACCCTATATTTTTGGTCTTTTCAACGATGCAGTAGCCTTTTTCATATAGTTCTTTTCCAGATACGATCTTGAGTCTGCCTGGGATGAACAACATGATGTGTGGTTTGGTCTACAACAATTGGGTGTCTCTATTATCTAGAAGTGCCTGTGGTCCATGTTGAAAGTACAGTGACAAAGACTAGACTACAATAATAAAAGTAATGCCATGCTGGCCAGCAAAAAGTTTCCTGCTCTGGGGCAGTCCTCATTCAGTCTACAGCATGTACAGCACATCGAAGCACGGCGACCAAGACACGATTCTCCATGTATACGAACAGGTAGAGGATCGCTGCGAAAACATGCTATTAGACCCCTGGCTATGATACAACTGGTAACCGCTTCCTACCGGGCTCATTTCAAAACGAACGAAATGAGACCGAGAGCGTCAATGGGAATGATAAAGAAAGTAAAAAATAGTGACCCAATAACCCCAGACCTCCTGCTTGAAGTTGAACCCATCCTCAAACGCCCAATGCCTCGCTCTCCCCTAATGGAGACCGCTTCCAGTAGTTACCATCTCATTCATATATCAGCAAACCACGATCATTCCTTGGACCTGCTCTCTGCTTCAGGTTTCTCGTCAACATCCATTTTGTCCTCTGAGGGCTCCACAGCCTTCTCCTCAGGCTTGTCAAGGGCTTCCTCAGCCCCTGCTACTGTATCCTTGACCACCACAGCAGGCTCCTTCGGTACTTCAGGTACTTTCTCAGCCACATCTGTTGGTTCTTTAGCCTCAGTTGCCTCTGGCTGCTTGACTACCTCTTTCGCAGGTTCTTCAACTGTGTCAGCAGCTGGTTTGGTAGTCTCTGTGACCTGTGGCTGGTCTACTGTTTCTGTGGGTGCGGACTCAGTCGTGGGCTCAGCAGACGGCTTCCTTGATAGGGGCTGCTTTTCCTTATCTTCCTTTTCGGCAACTTGCGCAGGTTCTGCCTCAACCTCCTCAGTCTTGATGGCCTTTGCAGGCTCCTCAGCCTCACCGCCATCACCCATGCCTACATCGCCATCTTCATCAACAACAGCTTCTGTAGGCTGCTCCACAGGATCTTTAGCGACGACAACAGACTCTTCAGAAGCTGCCTTATCAGATGACTCATCTGCATCAGCGGGATTTTCCAAAGTAATATCAGCGTCAACAATGGGCTCGGCATTTGGTGCATCGTCTGCTGAAGTGCCATTGACTGGTGACGGGGCTCCGCTCTCAGCTTCTACTTCCGCTTCTGGTTGACGGAAGTCATTGAATGTTCGCTTCTTGGCGTTACGTGGGCGGGTGATTCCATTCGCCTGCTCCATATCTTCGTCGTCGCTGTCCTCAAAGTCGGCCTCGTTGTTCGTGCGCTGTTCCCAACGACGTTGGGTCATGCGCTCGTCGGGGTGCTCGTCCTCGTCGAGATCGTTCAACTCGGCTTCTTCTTCGTCTGTCATGCCGCCAGGCAGTGGTTGACGGGGAACATCCTGCATCTGCACCGAGGGCGCGGGTTGGGTGTGTCGGAGGTTTTCAATGACGGCAGTCTTGATCTTCTCCAGGTACTCAAAGCTGTTGGAGTTTTCCATGTTGGAAGGCCGGACGTTGAGCTCGAAATCGGGGGCATAGTACTGAAACAGGTTAGTCACGTCGTGGGTAGGTTGGGACAAAGACCTACTTCGTAGTATTCATTGTACGGCAGCGTCCTCGGAAGATGCTTGCCGACAAGAACACCAGTCTCGTAAGCCCACGTGCGGGCCACATTACGCATGGTGTATCCACCGCCACCGAGGACCAAAGTCGGCAAGCCGAAGCTCTTGACGTATCCAACACAATTGGCGTGACCCTCCATGCTAAGGTTGAAGCAGCCCAAGCGGTCACCAGAGAGACTGTCACCACCGCACTGTAGAACAACTGCCTCGGGCTGGTAGAACTTCATGACATGCTCGATGACGGGCTCGAAGATGGACTTGTACGAGTCGTCGTCGATGCCATCACGAAGAGGGAAATTTACGGCGTAGTGCTTGCCGGCGCCAATACCAATATCGCGAAGCTCACCCGTGCCTGGGAAGTATTCTCCATACTTGTGGAATGAGACGGTCATGACTCTGTCGGTCGTGTAGAATGCTTCTTCGACGCCGTCACCGTGGTGGACGTCAATGTCGATATAGAGAACGCGCTTCTTGAAGCGGAGAAGTTCGATGATGCCGAGGACGATGTCTGCAATGGTCAGCATCAAGATGTTCGGACGAGAGGAAATGACATGGGTTTACCATTCACGTAGCAAAAGCCACTGGCTTCGCTCTTTTTGGCGTGATGCAGGCCTCCGGCCCAGTTCACGGCAATGTCGCACTTTTCACGGTTGAGGCGGGCAGCTCCCTCCATGCTTCCGCCTGCACTGATGCCGCAAAACTCGAATAGGCCATCGAAGACAGGACAATCGTCACCAACGTTGTATTTTCCTTGTTCCTTTTGGTATGCGTCCATGTTGTCGGGTGTAACCTTCTGGAGGAAGTCGATGTACTCGTCGGTGTGGAATTGTGTCATTTCGCCTTTCGTAGCCGGTTTCGCGCGCTAAGAAGATGAGGTTAACAGCTGTGGCAACGGATTCAGGAAAGACAGGCATACGTAGATCTCCATGTTCTTGAATAATTCGTAATGCATGATCAAACTGTGGGCAAGGCGGATACGATGAGGCTTCATGGGATGACCAGTCACATAGGCATAATTCCCAATGTCGGAGTCGTAGAAGTAGGCGACCTTCTTCGGCGAAGAAGAGCCATTGGCCAAAGCCACCGATCCAAGGGGTGACATGGCCTCGATCGTGATGCGTCAATGCTATGTCGAAGAATGCCTATACGTGATGCGAAAGGATGGAAGTTTGGATATGGTGGAAAAGGCGGGAAGGCTGGGATGTGTAGGAGCTACACTATCGGATCGGCCCCAGATTTCCCAAGGCTGCGTGGTGGAGTTGAGAGGTGGGATGGCAGACCAGGGCATCGATTAGTGTGCGAAGGAGCATTTCAGCCAATCGATAAGGTGTCTTCGATAAATACCTACCCAGGTCGCTAAGTAAGGTACCTAGGTACCTAGTCACCGGAAATCGGTAGGCGGAAATACTGATAGTCCGCTTATCAGTCATCGCCCCAGGCGGTGACGCCCAGCGAGCCACCCACCGGTGGAGCATCTTGGTGAAAGCAGGGAGGTGCTGAGATTGAGGATCTCAGAAGCACATCTCAATCCCGCATCTCTACAGCCACCGGAAGGGACGGCTGCTGGGAGGTCAATTACTGAAAGAAAGGAAGAAAATATAGAGAAATATAACAGATTTTTTTTAAAAAAAAAAATAGCAAACAAAAGGCATTTCATCGACAATGGACATTGGTCGCGACAGAAGGAAGTCGCGGATATCTGTTTGATCGGTACGCGGGGTATGTGGCTGAAGACCGCTGAATGCGGGATGCTTGTGGTATGGGCGGTACTGTTGTCATGCCCATCAAGTTGATTCCAAAACCACGTTGTCGCATATCGTCGATATAAACGTTAGAAAGATAAATACTATTAAGCTGTCGCAATTCATCGATTTCAAGTACCATAGAGCTGTGATAATAGCTTCGAATTGCGGCTGTCTAAGCTGTTTCCGTTTTGTTCGCGCCACAAGTCACGGTTTGTCAGCCACGCCTCTCGATACGTACAGAGCCAGGCTAGCTCCGCCCGGCGCTGGGGCCATTTTCGCCAGGCCAGTCCAGGCTGCTCAGAGCTGTCGTCAACACAACCTCGAGCGCAGCTGCTTCCGCTCTTCTCCATCGCCTCAACCCACGCCCTCTGCCACTTCCACGAACCAACTGCTCCTTCTCGCGCGAGTCTGTCAACTGAAAAAACTCCCACGCCTTTTACCTACACATACACATCATCACCATGGAGCGCTTTCGCAACATGCTCCAGAACCAGGGCCTTGGTGGCCTTGGTTCTCAACCTGGAACGGTAAGAGCATTCCACCTCGGAAGCTGTCATTACAGCTCCGTCACAGTGTCACATTGTTCGAAAACACGCTGACGACGTCCATCAGGACAACACACAGCTCATCGACAACTCCGAGACAGTGTACATCTCCTCCCTTGCGCTCCTGAAGATGCTGCGACACGGCCGCGCTGGTGTTCCCATGGAAGTCATGGGTCTGATGCTGGGAGAGTTCGTCGACGATTTCACGGTCCGTGTGGTGGATGTTTTTGCCATGCCACAGAGCGGTACCGGTGTCAGTGTAGAGGCTGTCGACCCGGTCTTCCAAATGAAGATGATGGACATGCTGAGACAAACTGGAAGGTGGGCATCCTAGACAGCTGAGCTCAGCTCTGAATGCACATACTGACTAACGATTGATAGGCCCGAAGCTGTCGTCGGCTGGTACCACTCCCATCCTGGTTTCGGCTGCTGGCTCTCCTCTGTCGATATCAACACCCAGCAGTCCTTCGAGCAATTGACCCCTCGCGCTGTCGCCGTCGTTGTCGACCCTATCCAGTCCGTCAAGGGCAAGGTCGTCATTGACGCCTTCCGTCTCATCAACCCCCAGTCCCTCATGCTTGGTCAGGAGCCGCGGCAAAGCACGAGCAACCTGGGCCATCTCAACAAGCCGTCCATCCAGGCCCTGATCCACGGCTTGAACAGACACTACTATTCCATCGGAATCAACTACAGAAAGACCGCTCTGGAGGAGAACATGTTGATGAACCTGCACAAGCACGTGTGGACCGAGGCATTGGAGATGAACGACTTCAGAGTCGAGGCCGACTGCAACAAGGAGCGTCTGGAGCGTCTCGTCAGCCTCGCCGAGGGCTACGAAAAGCGCGTCAAGGAGGAGACGGAGCTCACAAAGGACCAGCTCAAGACCCGCTACGTCGGAAAGCTGGACCCCAAGAAGCACTTAGAAGACGTCGGCCAACAGCTGATCGAGGACAACATTGTCTCCGTCTCGCGACAGATGATCGACAAGGAGGCGACCATGCCCAAGAAGGACAACCCGACAGATGCCAAGGGCCAATCGAACGGCGATTCTATGGAGGTTGAAGAGGAGCTTTAGATGGGGACGGATCACATTTCGGGGTCGTCAAGGGCGGGATGCCAGGACTTTGCCAGCACTGTATGATTAGGCGTTTTGGTGGTTGGGCACGCAACGACTAGAGACCTCGCCAGGCACAAGACGAAATTTTCTCTCACGTTTTCTCATCAGGAGGGCAATGCTTCCCATGCAAAGTGACCCATGGAAACAATAGTAGAGGTCCTGGCACAAACGGAGAAGCTTGCGACCTGGGGCTGCCCTGTTTTGCCCCTCTGAGCGTACCATGTCGCTAACAATGATCCAGAACAACCCAGAAGACCGCTGGACTCGCTCTCCCTTGTGTTCGGACAAGGAGGCTGCACAACAATGATGCAGATCGTTGTTCGCCCTTCGCGCAGTATTTAGCTTCACCTTCGGCTCGTCTCCAGGGAGAAGTCAGCTACCTGGAAAGAGAAAAGTGCTGCAAGAATCTTCGAGTCACTTGGAAGTCGACTACGACCTACACAAGTTTTGGATCAAGGAATGCGACTGGCCGGGCTCGAATTCTTTCTGACATTTCATTTTAGCTTTTCCATACGGTTGACGAGGATTGACAGTAGACTACCGATCGACCACTGCTCGCGACAACAACAGCTAGCCCAGACTTCTCGCGGCGTTTCGCATTATCGGAAACGATCTTTGATATCGTTCAGTCGTTCTTCCGTCACGCGGCCAATTCATCAAGCCCGCGCTTCAGACATGGATGGATCCAACTCTCCTTTCGGCTCTGAAGACAACACAAGTTTGTTGTTCTCGAACGACCACCCAACGGTACTCCCAGCAACAGTATACGAAATTCTCTACAACATCGGCCAAACCTTTTCTCACGTTCAGTACGCCATCACCGGCACGGCGGCAATGATGGCCTACGGTTTTGACGATCGCGCCCCTCAGCACATCAGCATCATCTGCCCATCGCGTTCCAAAGAAGTGATACCATCTTGGGCCGCTGCAGGGGGTATGGAGACGTCGCTCATCGAGCCCAACATCATCAACGTTACCGTCACTGGCGGTGATGTCTGGAAGATACGCGTGCTGTACCTCGACTTGGTGGAGGACGGGTTCGATGCGTTCGAGACGGTTCACATGTCGTTCGGCGACGATTCGGTGCTTACAACCGTTCTCACTATGCCAGCATTGATTAACCAATTCGCAACATCATACAAAGAAAAGTGGTATATGGGAAGCATTCAAGAAACCGAAGCCATCGCCGGCGATATACTATGGCTCCTGGATCGAATTTCTGTTTGCGAAGATGCAGAACATCGCTTCCCAGGAGCATGGGTTCCGGCCGTGAGAGACCCCAGGTTCTGGGTTCCGTTCACGCGGTCATACAAGTGCTCTGCTCAGAAGTTTTCCGACGCGGGATTGTGGTTCACTGATTCGGAATATGCCGCCGTCTTGAGTTTGGAATCGACATGGAAGATGGCCCACAAGATTATCAACGAGCCCGGGGAAGGCTTCGGGAGAGACCTGGCCCGAAGGCGACTCCGAGAGAGAGTCTCTTCTTTGGGACAAGAACAACTTACCCACAGATGCCAACCGCCAAGCCCGAGCACGCCGGACCTGACACGAACAAAAATGCCGCCGCGACCCTCGTCGCCAGCGCAAGTGCCAGAACCACGTGGCGAGTATCCGAGCAGGCGCTTTGGTTCCCAAAGTAGAGGCCGATGTCCCGAACCCTTGGCCCATGGTCCAAATCTGACGCGCGCAGAGGAGACGCGGCTGCTGAGAGACGGATGTGCCGGGAGGGTTGAACGGCGACCACGACAATCTTCGCCACCTATCAATGTCTTCCATCAAATGTTTGGTGGTGGCCGTCGTCGTTAACCTCGGGTATTCATCTTCAGCGGAGGTACGTCATGACGCTTGATGCCTGTATCTACTCAAGATGCTCCAAAAGATAACTTGAGAAACAGAAGTGGGTAGTAAGGATGTGCTTCTAATAGTGCTTTGTTCATGTGCCTTGCTGAAATGGTAAATCTTTCAAATAGACGCTGGAGTTGCTCCCGCTTTACAGTCCGCTGCCCACATCTTGTTCTGTGTCTTTGCGCCCGAAGTCCCCCAAGGACGATTGCCGCAACCCATCCAGCCGTGGTATAACAAAAGATATCCCGTTCACTCTACCCATGCCACTCATTCCCCCCTCTGAGTAAATCACCAAGGTATCTTATGCATCAATATCACTGACGTCCGTAACCCTGCTGGCCGTACGACTGCTGCGGGTACGAGGGAGGCTGCTGGGCATATGCTTGCGGGCTGTAACCTTGCTGGCCGTGGGAGGTCTGGTTGTTGTCGTAAGCGGCGGGCTTCCTTCCATCGCGGTCCATTTCCTGGATCTGCAACGACTCGATTGACGCCTCCTCGCTGCGGCTCTGGAGCTGAGCGGAACCAACGGAGCCGCGGTGGACGCCGTTCTTCTTAAAGTAGCGGAAGTCGAGCCAGGCGATGATTGTTGAGTATCCTGCGACCATGCTGTCGGTTGTGTCAGCGGACGCCATTTTGGGTGATGTTTTTTTTTTGGATCTTGTTTACCTGAGGAGGATTCCAAAAACGGCGACAACCCAGCCAATGGTGCAGCTCACGCCAATACACGCCTGCTGAGTTTGCGCCTGGATGCCCATGTACACGACGGCGGCCCAGAAGACGATTTCCATGGCGTTGAGGATGACGTTTGCCTTGAGCGAGGCCCAGCGCTTGAGGGACGAGACGTGTTCGGTGAGGACTTGGTAGAGGATGATGACGAGGGACTTGGCCGCCTATATTCATAATCATGTTAGTTGCGGCTCAGAGACAAGCAGAGCTTTAGGGAGGGGATGGAATCATACCATTCCTAGTGCCATTGTTCCTGCTCGTCCGCGGGGCCTGTTCGGAAGGAAGATGCGTGAGACTGCGAGGCCGAGGGTTGCTGCTACCAGGAAGAGCTGGAGCATATGAATCGGGAACTTGAGCTTGCTGTCGAAGAGACCCACCATCTTGGCGATTTGTGGTCAGGAAATGGTTAAACGGCTGTTTTCTGCTAGTCGAAGATGGGAGTATCCGATGTGGTGAAGCTCGTGATGTTGTTGTAGGTCTGGGTTGCTGGTTTGTGTTGGGAGTGATGGGACGAACACATCTAGACATCACCGGACCACCATCGTCTATATACAAACCTCCCAACCCGACGGATCGAAAAAAATTCATTTCCACGTATTCGCTACATCTGTGAGAGATTTCGGCGCTCGAATCCATAGTATCGGGCTCTTCCTGCACAGCCTGTCCGCAGCGACAGCAGCGACCCTAGTTTGAAATGACTCGGTCTCGGTTTTCTCTCGCCAGCAACGACTTTCACCCATACATTTTTGGCTATGAAAACGTCCAACCACAAGTTGTATGCTTAGTGTCTCACAGCAAACATGGGCCTGACGTCGAGACTCAGCCCCCCGACCTCGGTCTCGGTTTTCCGCTGTCTACTGTTCAACGAGCAAGGCACAACGCTAGACATCCAAGCATACGCGTATCCATCGAATAGAGTTATCCATGCTCTTCCGCAGGGCGGCAATCTGCCCATGATTGCAGAGTCCTCGATGGACCTCCGCAGAAGGGAGGCAGAAGTTGGAGATCCACAAGTTCCCGCCCTGTCCGATCTGAAGGCGGCATCTTTAGCGCCAAGCTGGGACGACACGCCGCACTTTGACGTCCAGCCCTTCGGACCCCCTGCTGATGAGACGATAGGCGACCCCGTTATCTGGGTTCTGGCGGGCCTTTGCTGACGATCTGGAAGAGTGTGATCTGCCATGCTTCTGTTAGCGTGCGAGGGAGTCGAGTCCGCCTTGCCACGAGCTACCGGCGTGGTGGAGAAGAGAAAGCGAGATACAGGGTGCTACTGTCTGTCTAAGGCTCGCTTTCAGGCGTCGATAGGGCTGTGTTGTTGATGTTCTGGACGTTCTCGGGGTCCGAACTCGTCTCCAGGGGCTGTGAAGCTTTCGGATAAAACGATCTGACTTAAATTTCGCTGACCAGGTGCTAAATATTACCAATCTCTATCCTCTCTCAGGGTTAGTCTGTCAAGCACGTCAGACTCTGCTTCCGCGGCACACTTTTTGGCGGACTTTTATCGTGGATGAGGAGTTCGGATGGTTGTGGGTTGGAGAGTATTCCCAACTTGCTTCGATTTTGGCAGCTCCTGTTTTCATCTTGTCTCTGAAGTCGACGACAATAATCACCATCCTGAGTTAGGTAAGTGCGCAAATGTTTCTGTTTCTCAAGTCTATCCTGCTGTATGATGTCATTGCTGTCGTTACACGTGTCTCCGAGTTTCCCCTTTTCCGATTTTGCCCTGTCGAGTTGCTGGCAAATATTTGGTTTGCCGTCTGCAATGATTTCCGGTTTTTTTTTTTACGTGTCCCCAGGTCTTTCACGTACAATGCCACAGCTAACGCAAAAGACCGCTACGCTTTTCCACCATAACCGTACCTCGAACTGTACGAGCTATCTCGACGATGTCATGGCGGATGACCAGCGCGGTCTCCCGGACTCATACTCCGCCGCGGAGCAGCCCTCGGCTGACCGGACGAATCCCACACCACTGAGCTGAAGTAATCGACATCGCTATACCTGTTGCTCCGGTCGGTATGCCGCCTGGGGGGCGGCTTCAACGGCGTGGGGACGTCCAGGCTGCTCTCGTGTCGCTCAATCGTTATGAACTCCACACCATCGTCGGTGTCGACCCTGGTCAGCGGCAGCGTCAGCTTCATCTCGTTCCGCAGCGCCTCGCGGTTGCTGTTCACGCGTGCGTTGGGCGGCGGCGCGACTCCAGAATTGGTCCGAGAGTACGCGCTGTCTCTCCTGAAGCTGTCTCTTCTTGGGTACGAGAAGTTCCCGCTGCCTTTCCTCGAAGGCGAGGACGTCGCGCTGTCCCTTCTCAAGTCGGAGTTGTTGCGTGAAAAGTTGACAACGGCCCTCGGTGTCTCGGGATCTTCGGTGTGGCGACGCGCTGGGAGGAAGGACACCCTCGAGTGCCTTTTTTGTGACATGATACCCCCGTCAGACTGGGTGAATAACTCCGTGTCGGCGCTGTCATCAGTATTTCGGGCGTCGTACGATCTAGGTCGAGCACCCTTGGAGCCCAGTAGAGGATTAAGCGTGGGGACGCAGACACATATCAGAGCGCTCGCGAGTTCCGTTATCGACCACATACCCGAGACGACGGACTCGTATGTGGGGTCGTTTGATGTCGATGCGAGCCGCAGGTTTGTGATTCTGATCACTGATATGGAACACGTGCTAGCATGACCAATGTCAGTACAGTTTGCCCCGCGGGTGAAGCATACAGAGGTGACTCACAAGATCCCTATTCCGAACGTAACCACGAGCACAACCAACGGTTTCGGGGATATCCTCAGCGTCCGCAGTAGCGGTAGGGGCATACAGAGGATGGCGACATCGGTGAACAGGTTGATCGACGAGCCGATGAGCCACCAGTCAAGGAGTTCGATGCATCTACCGGGGACGCTCAAGTCCCACAAGCTCCTCAGTGGCATGCAGGCGAGACAAATCGAGATCACCTGAGTAATCCCAAAAGTCACGACGAAGAAGAGAAACATGTTGCAGAGTTTGACGAACGGCGGATACGGGAATACCCGACGGTATTGTAGGAGGAAAGTCGTCTTGATCAACGGGATTGCCTTTTTGTGTGATGAGTATGGTTTACAAACCTTGTAGGGACAGAATTCATCAACTCACGACTTGATAGAACGCAACCGCAGTGATCGATATCTGTGATCAGGTTAGATAGCTTCTTGACTTATTGGGGCCTATCTTGACGTGCCTCCTGGGTTTTGAAGTAGTTCTCTTGGGATAGCTTGACGACATGGAGCCCGTCTCCGTAGTGGGTATCTAAGACGTGATGGTTAGTTTGCTTATACTGGCAGACGTGTGTCCACAGATCGACGTACTTATGAGCATCAGAAGACCGATGATGAGAACGGAGACCTGCCGATTTCGTTGTCAGCCGTTTTCATATCAGTTCACCGAAGTTCACATACGTAGGAAGCCACCAGGATGTAATCATCAAGGGCCCAGCTTCTCAGCAACAGGCCTCGAACATACACCCTCAGTGTGGTGACTAGGGTCGCGAGAAGAAGGGCTACTGTCGTCACGCCCACAACCAAAGGCTGCCTTGTGTCGCGCGTGTCCGCCGTCGGTTCATCAAAGCCCATCGCCGCTTCATCAGGGTTCGAAGCGTTCATGGTTGTCGTTCTCCTCCCCTTCCCCCTTTCGGGGCCCCGAATTTCGGGTTGCCGATTCTCTCAGCGGATCAGTTGCAGTGCCAATCTCGCAGTCGACGTATGCATACTTCGGCAATGGCTGTATATCAAGTGGATGAATAATCTCTTAAATCTTTCTCCGAGATGTTCGAGCTGGGTAACGGGCCAGGTAGAAAGTTGGCCAAGTGTTCGAAGAGCAAAAGGAACTGGAATCGAAGTCTTCTGCAGGGGAGAGAGAGAGACAATTAGACTCAAGCCCTGGAAATAAAATGAGACGTTGGAGGTTGTTCCCTCGCCTGCCGAACGTCCGCGGCACGGCAAGTGTGTTTATGAGTGTTGGTACCTGCGATGGAATGTCCACAGAGTTGGCGCTAGGGGCACAGAGTTGTCGCTGTTCATGACACTCGGGAGAAGGAGACATGGATATCCTGATATCTCTCAGCACGGGCGTGACTCGGTTTCAGTTATTTTGCGAAACAAATGTAGATGGAATCAAGTTTCTGGAAAAGAAAGCCTGTCTTACTTCCGATGGTAGCCCCGATGGGTAAATCTTCTCGCTTTCCGCCCTGGTATCTCTAGATTGAGTGACAGGCTGACAGACTTGCGATGGAATGCCATAGTCCATGAATCCATCGCCCGTGCTTTTTGTGATCCCAAAACAACATATGGCGAAGTCTCGGCTCACTTTGTTCAGATCGTGTTAGAGAGAGGTCAATTAAGATCTCGTCTCAGCTACCGAGAACCATATTATCAATGACGTTGCCTTCGGGAATCGCGTCCTCTTGCCTTGTGGTGCCTTTTCTCGGAGTCGACTAAGTGTTTCGTCTGCTCGTTTCCCAATCGAATCCTAACCTTGTTTTCTGCTCATCCAGCCGGTTCTCAAAGGTCTATTGCCCCCGAAGCAAGGGCCACGAACCTTTCATCCGTTGTCTGCTAGATGAGATGGTCGCCTATTTGGGCCTGGTCGGAGCCCTGTCACCGCACCTGTGACTCCCCGGGCTGTCGGGGATGGGCAGATCAGTCGCCCTCGAAAGTCTCAACTGAACGGGATGACAGTAAACGAGAGCTTAAACCGAGTCGTGTCCTTCGGGCACGTCGGCGAGGACTTCCTGAAATGGTAAGACAAAGATGGCAAGTCGTGAAGCTTTGAATCGAAAGTTGAAATTGTTATCCGTAGTGGGTTTGGCATTGCCGTCCGAAGGACTTCTTGAGTTCCCCTTTCGCCGCACAATGACAACTTGATGACTTTTTGACCTTGTGATGATGAAAGTCATCTAGGAAGCGAACTTGTCTATGCGTCATTGTAAGGCAATGGTTTGGTTGCCGTTTCTCCGTTGCTTGGGGCAGATGTAGTTGTTGATGGCGCGCTCTCAATTATGTGTACTATTGTCGCGGTGGCTTCAACATTCATACAGGTAATAACCATTTCAGTGTAGCAAGCTTTCTGTGGGTTTCTTATAGCTTCTTTTCTATGTGAGTTATGTTCGCCTGAGCCCGTCTAATGACCACCCATACTGCACTACATGTGTAGTCGCAACTAAACATCAACGATGGTTGGCAAGGACGCCACCTAGCATCTTGCTCAGCCCAAAGACATGTCGCGTAATTATCATGAGATAGCTGTAGGATTTATCCATAAAGGCATGAACAACTCTCTGGCAGTAAAGGTGTATTGCGACTTGGTGTCAACCTATCTCTCTCGGTTAGACCATCGACGTATGACCCACGCCACTTGTAAGCACTTAACGGAATGGTGCTAGGTCACCTTACCGCGTTGTTCGAAATGATTAGGCACATAATAGGTATGCATTCTGTCACTAGGAATAGACAAGCGTGGCAGCGAGAGCAGATGATTCATGTCAATGTGAGGCGGCTTAGGAAAGCGCACACATTGAGTCGTCGGCTTCATATTCCGATATCTTCACCTGACTTACCTTCCCTAGCGTGACACATATGCCAAGCCGGGCGAGCAGGGGAGAAGCTCATTCGCTGCCGACTTGGTAACCCAGTGATGTCATGTTTTTTGTACACAATGTGCTCTCAGAAAGTTTGCGAGAGATGTTTCTGGATTTATGTAGTAGTGTTCAACCTTCATTCGCTCATTCTCTCCAAAAATAATCAAACAACAGGCGCAGAAACCAAAAGGCCCGGTGGTTAGGAAATAAACTTGCTTCACCGCAACCTCCGCATAAGATGCGCAAGCGGACACTATCAATTGCGAAGAAACTGAATAACAGTCATGGTATTCTATCCTCAGCTTGAAGCTTGAGGGGCCGTTGAACATATGTGATGCAAGTCAGGTCTCCCTTTAGACTTTGGGTGACCTGTGTCGATCACCCGAAGTCTACCAGGGACAGCATTTCAAGTTCTCTGTAATATCTGTCTATATCAGGTAGACTAGTTCGAGTAATGATCGGAAAGGCTTGTCAGTGCATGAGTCAACTGAATGTTCAGATGTCTCGGCAGATACCAACATAGGGGCTTATCTGACGCAACATTGTCGTCTTCTCTGCAGGTTACAGCAATGTTCGCAGATGTACTCGGCTATGTAACCGATGATTGTCTTACTGTAGCTTATTTTCATAAGTTTGTTCACACAATCAAACGGACTTTTGGAATCGAGATGTGGCTGGCCAAGTCACACAAAACGAGTGCATGAAAATTCGACCGTGTTGAATAACGAAGCCAATGATAAATGTCAAACTACGGATGTGCTTCCAGAGGATAAATACAGACATTGAAAATGAGTATGATTACTCCTCTGCACATTTTGTGACCTGCTTTGATCACAACGTCCTGTGATGCTCTGACGCTCATCGGTTGAGTCACGATATCTACCCTGAACCTTCCCCGACAAGTTGGACTTGGGGATTTCAGTCAAAACAGTCTTCTATCCAATTTGATCCATACTTAAGGCAATTTGAATGTCCTTAGCGCTAGTACTTTACAATCGTTCTGTATTCGTCAGGGCAATTCGCTGGCTTATGGTTGTGTTGTATGTCCCGCCTTTGTTCTCACCGCGCCCTCTACCTTCCCAATTATCAGCCATCTCGGACCAGGATACGCTTTTGGAACCTGCTACACTTCATCTTCCCACTGAGGAAGTGCTTGAGCAGTGTGCTTACTCCATCATATGGAAAAGAGGCTAATACTGCTTGTACATATCTCATTCCCAAACATTTCCCAGCGGTCCTAACGCCAGTTGCGTGGTCTTCCGTTGGGGGAAAAGATATCTACAAAAACAAAGACAAGTTTAAATGGGTCTCTTAGAAGGGAATAGTATTGACGCTTCACATTAAGGGTATATCAGAGTTTCAATAGTCGTATATGACCAGTTACATATTTGTCCAAGGTAGTGGATGGCTAAGATGAAGTGTATGATATCTGTCACTACTTCAGATTAAAGACAGCATCCAGGCTAATTTGTGCGCAAAAACACCGGGACTAGTTCTAACTGACAGCTAGCCACGTGTATGCGACGGACGTTGAGCATCAGGGGCAGTGAGACGACAGCAATCTCGAGGTGCATCCTGGTGATCAACACACCGAGAGCAGTAGGCCCACGTGAGATTTACTCACGTATGAGCGACCTTTTTCAATGAGATACCGATGCTATTAATATCTGGCGATTGGCTCCCGCTGAAGATTCACGGTATCAAATGAACGGCAAACAGGTAGGCAAGCTGCCTTGAGGGAGTCGAAGCTCGCTTCTTACTGTCTTCTTTCACTAAGGGCAGCTTAAATCACAAGCTAGTGGAAATCTGATTACCCCTCAAAACTAATGAACGGAGAAGACTGTCGTAGCATGGCGTCCGTTCGAGGTCTAGCGTGAGCTGGTACTGACACCCTTTGGCAAGCGGCATTGCGTCTTTCGTGGTCTGCGGGCAATAAGAAGACTAAAAACAGGATTGAGAGAAACACCATACCATCAATTTGAATACATGGATGAGTCTAACACGGCTGATTTCCTTTCATGAGGTATTGTGATATAGTGTCTTGCTGTCAGACCAAAGCTGCGTAGTTAGCCTTGGACGCCTGCACGTCACTATCGGGGAGTTGACCACGCCAAAACCCATGGCGTTCAATCCGCTTCGCTTCACCTCCATGTACGATGGCGTCTTTTGCCAGAGTAAATGTTCTACAGGACTGCCTGCTCACTTTCGTCTCTCAGTACGCGTTCTGTCTTGCTGCGTATTGTAAAGACTTATTGATCTGTCTGCGTGACAACTCCTTGCTACACTAAAAGCTTTAGGTGTAGACTGTGTCGCTCAGGCAAGGCTGGCGTCGCGGGGTTGCCTTTGCGATATAGGTAGTGTCGAGATTTGCTCCTTCCTGTGAGTTTTGAGAGCTTCGACATGAGAAGAGTGGTAGGCTTCATGTATCTCGCTACTTTCGATCCCTGCAGTAGAATAAACAAGTAGCCATTCCACACGCATGAGCATGGAACTGAAGGCACAAGAAAGAACTATCATGAAGTCTGGACTGAACGATACAAGTGGACCAAAATCTTCTACAACGAAATGGAAAACACCATCTAACCCGTCAAGACTGCGACAAACAGAAGCAGAGTCAAATACGCTGCTTGACCAAGGCTCAACATCCCAAAGTAGCAATGTAGACCGCCCCTCAGAACTATCAGCTCAGAAACCGACGTCTTGTGCTCCGATACGTCTCCAAGCATAGGTTTGACATGTGCGGCCGTCATTTCTTCGTGCTGCCTGATGCTTTGTTTGGGAGGCCGCAGTCGTGAGGGACAGTGTGGACGATGGTGGTCGTATCGCGGGTCTCGCCGTTACCCCTGACTACCTTGGTCGTCTTCTTGTAGCACCTGTTTGCTCGTGATTAATAACCACGCCGGGCATGTGGTACTGAAGTAAGTTACACTCACATTTTGTCTGTTTGGAATGACTCAAAAATTTGCGGACTGACTGGAACACCAAGCTCAAGCTGGCTTCTCAAGGCAACAGAAACGTTTCACGCAGGGATGAGAGGTGACTTAAATAGATGTGTGAATATGAGAACAAAATATAGCCAGGGGGAATTCAGGACGGTAGTCAGATAAACAGACAGCATGGTCTTCAGTTTTGCGCCCAAGCAGGGCAATCAGTACCCAATGAGTCCAACGTGTGCCTCATGCAATGATGGAGAGAACGTAAGATAGGGTAGAAAGACCACCACCTTCGTTGTCTCCTGAGACTCATTACTGGCCGCAGGCTCATGGCATGATAGAAATCAACTTGGAGACAACGTAGCAGGCGACCAATACCAGCAGCTGACGTTTCCCCCTTCCACGAAGACTTCTGGACGAGAAACGCAGTGAAACCAGAGGCGACGCACAACCGCAAACACCGAGCGAATCTCACCGGGCGCTTGCAGTCATGTGTCGTTTCGCAAAGGCAGGCTGGGCTGGAATGGGTGCCACCCCGTAAGCCGAGAAACACATGCCGTACTTTATTTGACGCGGCCTCTAGACGACAGACAAGCAGGCTGTCTATTGTGCGACGACACAACAAGGACCGCGAAATGTTTGGCCAATGCTGGGGAAATTGGGAGTGAATGGTGCGTGACCACAGCAACAGCCTAAAAACAGCCTGATCCGAGCTACTCGATTTAACCAGACTCTTAAGCAGAGCCGCAGCCGGTGAAGAATTGGGGTTCCAGCTGCCCCCCGTGGCTGTTGGTTTCCTCTTTTGTTGTCTCCTCTCGGATCTCGCACTTCGGCTCGTATGCACGATGGGGTCCCTCGCCCCCCTCCAACGAAGTCACGATACCGTCAATGACTACTTACCCTACAACCACGAAGTTGATTGCACGCCAACTGACCTCAGATCGATGGGGAATTGGGACGACTTTGGAAATACCAAGGCCTCTGAGGACCCGGATGTACGATCGCTTGAGGATTTACTCATAGTTCAGTACATAGACGTCGCCGCCGAGACCCGGCAGATTCACTTCTTCTACCTCACAAATCAAGACTTTGTCTTCTTCGGTCGTCTGCCTTCTTCGGATCCCAGCGAACCGTCCCTGGATGACTATACCAAGCAACTCCGCCGCGTGTCCGATGAGAAGCTCTTTCCACGGATTACAGACACAGATGCGGAGAAGATCACCCAATTCTCCGGGGTGCAAGACCCGACGATGTATCTCAAAAGACCGGGGCTGTTGCAGTACCAGCCTGAAGAGGACAACGGCACGCCCAAACTCGTCCTCGACGAGGCCGAGGTCATGGAAACTTTGGAACGCAATCCGCACCCAAATATCATCGGTTACCATGGTTGCCGCGTGCGGCGGAATCTCATTACGGGTATCGTGCTGGACAGACACCAAAAAACGTTGGAGCAGTTTGCACGAGAGCCCGAATTCAAAGAGATTGACCGCGATGACTTTTTTGACGCATTCAAGTCCGCTGTCGAACACTTGCACCGCTTAGGCTTGGCGCACAATGACATCAACCCGGGAAACATCATGGTCAGCGAGGCCCGGGCGCCGGTGATGATTGATTTTGGATCCTGCCAGCCTTTCGGTGAGCTCTTGCAGACCTTTGGAACCCCGGGATGGCACGAAGAGGATTTTTGGACGTCGGAGAAGGAGCACGATCTCTTTTCACTCCGGAGGCTGCGCGAGTGGCTGAACCAAGAGATGTAGGCGTGAAGTGATGCTTGCTTCCGTGTGGCCATGGGACTAGAAGAAAATGATGTATGGATTATGAAATTCGACTATTTACATAATCTATCTCTATGCGAAGGCGCCGACGATTGCCATCAGGGCAGCACCGCCGACTACCGAAATGTACGCATTAAGGCGTCTTCTTCCTTGCAACGTCTTGTAACTCTTTTCCGAAAGAAAATCTTCCGCGAGCAACTGCACCAGGCCTGCAAAGAGTAGCAGGCCAGCCGAGATGGCATTCATAAAGCCAACCATCAAAAGGCCAGTCTGACTCATAGGATCATAGAGATTGTGCACGATCAGGCCAATCAATTGCCCAAGCGGTGTCGTGCCGCCAAACGCGAGCACCATGAGCCACGGCTTCAGCGACGATCTTGGCAACTGTATTGCTGCGATACGACTGCCAAGGGCAAGCCCCTCGAATGTCTGGTGAAAGCTGATGGCAATGAGGAAGACGATAAAGGTCGGCCCGGTAGCAACAGAGATAGCCATGCCAATAAAGACACTGTGAAACAGGATCCCACCCTCCAAGAGTAGGCACTGGCGGAGAAGCTTGGACTGTTCGTCTTCGGTGATGGTCTGCGGAGCTCCTGAAGTGATTATTATCTTGGGCCTAGCATCCGCAGAGCTACGCCGCCTCGGTCCGGCCGTCGCAGGATCAAGCTCGTTGATATCGAGGTCGATGTCGGACGCATCGTCGTCGAAGCTGTCGCGGCCGCTGGAAAGGCGCATCGGCTTCACGTTGGTCGGGGTCGAGCTTGGAAGGGGCGATGCACCGGCCATCAAGCCTTGAGTGGGATCCATGTTATCAAGATGAATATCGGATGGTCTTCGGGCGCCGGCTCGGTGGGCGGAAAGGCTTCCCGCGGGGTGTACAGTATGCGTGTGCCCAGAGTGCGACTCGTTGTCCTCTTCGTCCCAGTATTCATACTCGTGGCTATGAGAATGGCCGGCACCGCGTGTTGCAAGGTATTGTTCCAGAGCAACTACCGATAACGCTGCCACCATGGCGACAAGGCCGGCCATTTGCGGGTAGCCTTGGTTGAAGACGGAGGGGAGGCATGGATCGGTGAGGGAGGTGAAGGCTGTCGGAAGAAGATGGACAAAGGAGGTTGCCAGCAAGACTCCTGTACCAAAATGTTGGCAGTAGAAGATGATGATGCTCTGTGACCGGCCTTTCGAGGCTCTTCGCGGTAGGAGAGGAATGCCGCATGCTGGCTACTGGTTAGCTGGTGTATCGCAGTGCACTACCTTGAGGGCCCGACGATGGTGACGTTCGAGGGCTCACGACGTGGCTTCCCCGTCCGTACGCAGCCTTTCAACGTTACATCTAAACTTGGAACCACGACTTACATATCGTGCTCAGTGCCAGGATCAAGATCAGCGCACCAATGTGTAACGAAGTGTCGTAGGATTCGCGCTTGGAAGAACCGCACTCCGGCTTAGCTCCGCCAGGAGCGACTTGTGCGCTATTTGTTGGATGACCGTGTCGCTTCGAAAGCTCTGCGAGAAGAAATTCGGTGGGTACTCTAGCCCAGTCGGCGGCATCTGTGGTTATGGAGAAGGAAGTCAGCACAACGCGGATAGACCGGGTGCGGTGCGGAAAAGGAATCAGGTTGTAATTGAGTATGACGAACCTCTCGCCCAAGCTCGGGAAGCTTCAGCTGCTGATTCACCCATTTTGGACTGTCGTCGTTGGTATAGTCCAGCTCAATGTCATGGCTAGCTCCGTCCGGGAGGAGGAGCAAAAGTAGGAAAGAAGCAACAGGTGACGAGGAGGCGAAGCTGGTAGTCAAAGGGAGAAAAGAGGACAGAATCGTGCTTTCATGCCTTGTCTTCGTCCCAAGTTTTGCCTTGTAGGTGGTTTACCTTGGAGCACGCATTGCAGTTCGCCCTGCCCAGAAAAGATGCAAAACCCTCCTCCAGTTTGCGGCGGTCCGGGGGTTTGCTGCTCCCTATGCACAAGCGATGCGATTCGAGAGACATACCTACGCTAAAGGAGGCGGAGTTCCAGGCCTCTTAATTGCTGCTGCGATCCACTGAACCCCTGTTTCCCCCTATGAAAACCTGCGCATTGGGGGGCTCTTGGCCCCTAGAGGAAATGCCTACAAGTACCTTATTCGTGGGGTACAAGACCGACACGAGGTATGCTTGGTCATTGACAGCTGTAATGTGGTATTCTATGCTCTGAAAAACGTAAGTTATTGCCAATTGCAAGTTTCCAATCTTGATTAATTACATTCGCAAACCTGCAGTTGGCAAGCGAGGGACTACCCGGGAGACCTCCTCGTTTTCGTAGGGCACCTACCCAGGCTGGCCTGTGAACTTTCTTGACAGGTGTCTTATCTATGCGCTAATCTTACATAAGACCAGTGCCCCACGTTAGCTGCGATAAGATAAGAGCTGCCCTGCTTCAGTGAGCCTCGGCTTTCCATTCAAGCTTCAGCTTCGCTTCTTGGATGACTAACCGATTGGCGATATCGGTCGCCTATCGCAACACAGCCCGGACGACGTGACCTGGACCTCCGACTGCTGGCGACCTGACTGACCTGAGCTCAACATCTGTGACATACACTCTTGTGGCAACACCTTAACCCGTCTCAACCTCATCTCACCACCTCAAGCTTTGTCCGTGGCTCGGGAAGAACATCATGGCAGGATCTCGTCGTCTTCAATTGGCCGGTCTGGCCCTGCTCGGTGGCGTTTCCGCATTGCATGTGCAGATGCAGGCACAGGTACCTGGCCAGCAAGCTCCTCTAGTCGCCGACGAGGCGCCTTTCGTCTCGGCCGCGCCTTCTTCTACGTCTCCCTCAACCAAGAAGCCCTTGGTCGATACAGAGGCCCTTCAGGACACGATCCATGCCGATAACCTTCTTATACGCGCAAAGGAGCTGTACGAGATCGCCAAGCTGGGGGAGGAAGAGTACAACCACCCCACTCGCGTCATCGGCAGTGATGGTATGTCTATACGTTTTCCAGGTTCGCATGTCACTCTCGACGATACTGACGAACGCAAGGCCATCGTGGAACCTTGGAGTACATCTACTTCAATCTCGCCAAGCTCGGCGACTACTACAAGGTCTGGAACCAGACCTTTCCTGCCGTATCGGGCAATGTCTTCGAGTCCCGTCTCGTCATCGGCGACGAGGTTCCCAAGTCTGCCACGCCCATGGCACTGACCCCTCCCACCAAGGACAAGGAGCCTGTTCACGGCGACCTTGTCTTCGTCGAGAACGATGGCTGCGATTCTTCCGATTACCCTGCCACGGTGAGTGGAAACATCGCCTTCATCCGTCGTGGCACCTGCTCCTTCGGCACAAAGAGCGAGCAAGCCGGCAAGGCTGGCGCTGTTGCTGCTGTCGTATACAACTACGAGAGCGAGACCGTCCACGGAACCCTTGGCACGCCTTCTCCCGACCACGTCGCCACCTTTGGCCTGGGTGGGGATGAGGCTAAGCCCATCATCGAGAAGCTCCGCAAGGGCGACACTGTTGACGCCATTGCCTATATCGACGCCGTCGTCAACACGATACAGACCACCAACATCCTTGCTCAGACCACCGAGGGCGACCCCGAGAACTGCGTCATGCTCGGTGGACACAGCGACAGTGTCACCGACGGCCCTGGCATCAACGACGATGGCTCCGGCAGCTTGACTCTTCTCGAAATTGCCACTCAGCTTTCCAAGTTCAGCGTCAACAACTGCGTGCGCTTTGCCTGGTGGGCGGCGGAGGAGGAAGGTCTGCTGGGCTCCGACTACTACGTCTCCGTGCTGCCTGCGGAGGAGAACAAGAAGATCCGTCTTTTCATGGACTACGACATGCTCGCAAGCCCCAACTTTGCTTACCAGATCTACAACGCCACCAACGCCCTCAACCCCACCGGCAGCGAGGAGCTGAGGGATCTGTACGTCGACTGGTACAAGGCCCATGACCTGCCGTACACCTTTATTCCTTTTGATGGACGCAGTGGTACGTATTTTGTCCTGCTTCCCGTAGCCCATGCTGACTTAATACAGACTACGACGCCTTTATTCGCAACGGCATCCCCGGTGGCGGTATCGCAACTGGCGCCGAGGGTATCAAGACCAAGGAGGAGGAGAAGGCTTTCGGCGGCAAGAAGGGCGAGTGGTACGACTCGTGCTACCATCAGCTCTGCGACGACGTCAGCAACGTCAACTTGACCGCCTGGGAGATCAACACCAAGGTGAGAACGTCATTTTCCCTTGGTAGCCACTCAGTGCTAACACTCATCAGCTGGTCGCCCACTCTGTCGCCAACTATGCCGCCTCTTTCAAGGGTTTCCCCCAGCGCACTGACACCGCCGCTTCCTCCACGTACGCCAGGGAGACCAAGTACCACGGCAGCAAGCTCATCATTTAGTTTCTAGCTAAAGGCTCTGACATGATACCATGTAAACTATAGAGCCGCGCAGTTGCATGTTCTTGTGGTCGAACATGTGTAAACTCGTGTTTTTCGTTGGTTATTGAAGGAAGTCGAACTGGTGGCGCACCTGGCAGATAAGGTAGAATTATGCAGCAATGAATTGAATATTACCACCGTTCTAGAGATCCGTTCGTAAACTTGAGGGTCGTTAGAATCTCACGTGCAGTACCTGGAGCCATTCGCTCTCCTCGGGATTTGTGTCCTGCAGCACAGGAGACGCACACTGCTACCGGGGACAGAGAGGCTCTTGACAGGCCACGAGAGGATGGGGTTTCGCCTGAACCTAAGCACTTTGAACCACGAGGTTTTTGCCTGTGCCTGAGGTGTGGATAACCAGTGAGCGTCTGCTGAGGTCAGGTAGCCTTGAGCAGGGCACATGGTCAAACAGTCACTCAAGGTCGAAATGTCTTTGTGACCGCATCTGTTGCGGGTCTCGACACTCCATAGGCCACTTTCAACGTGAACACGTTATGCACGTTCAGAAGACATCCATTCGGGTAAACACTTGAAGGGGTACTTGAGCAATTGAGTTACTTGGCCCGAGAGGTAAAGTGGGAACATTCAAGTAGAATCGGTCTCCAGCCCTACCACCGACCCTGTCCTGACCCGAGTGCTCCGTACGCCTGCGATAGTCCGGAAATTCGGGGTCGAGGAGGCCGCGACTGCAAGCAACGTCGTCAAGGGTTCCAGAGAGCTTGTTGTTGGAGTCTTAACTCGCACTGGGATTCCATTTATCCCAGTTTCGGTTCTCGGGGTTTCCCAGCCAGCCAGTGGACTCTTCCAGTCCTAACACGATAATGTTCTGCCGCCGCCGGGCAGTTCCGGGGCATGGCAGGCTTCTTTGGGGTAAATTGCTAGGTTCCGAGACTGTCAGACAGAACCACTACTTGCCCGGAGACTCGGGGCTAGAGCAGCTTCGTATCGAGCTCATGTAGGCAGGAGGTAATTATATTACATTTGCCAGTCACAGAGATGCGAGCGAATCGCTGCGTCGAAGAACACGAAAATGATACAAAATAACTTCCAGCCCCCGGCACAAAGATCAATTATCCGGTATGTAGCCACCAGTCCCAGCGGCGGCATCGTTGAAAGATGATGGAGTCACCATGGGGTCCGAGAAGCAGTTATAAACACTGCTCTTTCCCCGGTCCAGTTCCGTACTTCTTTCAAAGCCGTATCAACTCGCTCCAATTCCCTCAGCCGTAACATCACTTCTTCTCTTACAACTGTATGTCATTCGTGTTCCTCTTGTCTGGTTTTCCTTTTCCCCCTTGACCAAATTCGCTGGGCAAAGTTAACCTCTGTGTTAGAAAAATGGTCAAGATCGCCTTCCTCACCTTCATCACCCCTGTCCTCGCGACGACCTTCGTCACCCTGAAGAGCGCCGGCAACAAGGACGGCAGCGGCGCAAACGCCTTCGCCGCCTGGGCCGACAGGACGTGTAAACAGGATCTCAAAGGCCTGCCATACAGCTCGTCCAACGTCGACTTCACGTTCACTCTCAACTGCGCCAACATCCCCGCCAGCTGGTGCTCTTCGTACCCGGGAGGAAAGACGTACCATCCCTTCAGTACCTTTAACAACCCTGTGGCCGGAAAGTGCTATGAGGCTTAGAGAAAAGATGGTGTAGCTGAAGGGGAGAGGAAGGGGTACGGGCACCGGGCATGGAGTGACTGTGAATAGTCAAATGTTCAGTCAAACGCACTCGGTTGTCAGATACGGGCCATCTTTGCACAATGTGATGCAACATTACCTGTCCCGGTTTGTGTGTTCCGGTTGTTTGTTCCGTTCGTTGAAGTTGGTAAACAAGACAATACTCGGATGGTCGGCTTCGGTATTGCGCGACGTTGGGGTCGATCGGGATGAGACCGGTTGGCCACGTAGCATGCGAGACGGTCATCTCGGAAGCAGGCATTATGTTCCGGAAAGAAGTCACCCAAGTTCCGTTGGCGGGGGAAAGACGGGCACTCAATTTCTGGGCAATGTTTACACCATATATTCCAGTTAGTGCACTCTCCACTCCATGCTGGAAAGTGTTTTAGGGTTAAATCAATGTGCCCCTTTGAACATGACCCTCCCGAAAAGACGTGTTAGTTGGAAGGGAAAACGGGCATGATTGGAGTCAGTAACTCCTCCCCCTAGACTAGCGCCCATGAGACGAACGGGTGGTTTTCGTGACACCATGTGGGTGATCTGGGCATCGTACGTGAAGCTTGATGTCGCATGTCTTGGCATCTGGGGAAGGAGCTTGGCACGCACACTACACCTTGAGCCCAGATCTCGTAGTCCAGCCTCCGTCGCGATGGTTGCCAAGATTCTGGCATCCCTGCTCTCCCTGCTGAGTTCAGCCGCGGCCTCGACGTGCCCGCTAGCCGTTGGGATTTCGCCCCGTCACGATGTTGGCGGCAGCGGTGACGCTGACGGAAGGCACAGGCGGCACATCCTCGCGGGCATACAACAGTGTAACAATGGCGGAAGCGTGCGTACTATCGTGGCCGTCTAATATCATCTGGGGATGGGGGCTAATGGTGACGGCCGTGCAAGCTGTCTTCGGCAAGACTAATACCCATCGGGCTCATCCTTTGGACGGAAGCGCTGTCCAGCATTGTCCAGCATTGTGATCCAGCGTCCCGGCACCATCGGCTTGAGCACTGGTGTCGAACATTGGGAGAAGAACTCCGTCCAGCTGACCCAGCAAGTCCCTACACCAGGACGCCCACATCGCGTGGGTTGCCGGCGGGAGCTACATTCACCTAAGCCGACTTCTCTCGAGCGATTCTCACGATTGGCTGCACTTACAACGGAGAGGCGTCGATGTTGAGCAAATGGTGCCAGCTAAGTGAATGACCATCGGCTGAGCAGACATCTAGCTTGACATCCCGTCGGCAAGACCGATCTCACCATGTCGACCCTGCTCAGCGCGAAGAACGTCATCGTCAAGCACGTCAACGTGAACAAGAGTCCCATCTAGCATAAACTGAGTCGTCAATGGATATACGAATGTCACTCACAGCCACAGCAACGTAGACTCTGCCTAGACAAGTGGAAAGCCGGCTCAAAACACAGGCACGTGTTCTTCTGTCTCTACCCATACCGGCCGCCAACCCACCTCGGACGAAACAGTCTTCACAAGAGACCGAAACGCACCGCTGCTGATGTTCCGGATACCTACCATAGTTCCCAGGTGACCATGACAGACTGCGCTATCACACCCAATCACCGTCGCATTGATCACCCTCCACATGGTACTGCCGAGGTTTTCCCCCACGGCATCTCCGTCGGTTCGCTGAGCCGGCCAGGTCGGCGTCGTCCGCGACGTCCGCGCCAGGAACACCACAGTGGCCGACGCATCCAGCGGCGCGCGGATCAAAGTCCGGGGCGGCGGCGCCGGCATCGAACGTCACGTTCGTATCATTTACCGTGAGGAACATGGGTCTGCCCGTCATGATTGACCAGTGCTACCAGACGCCGGCCGCCGTGCGCGCGCATTACCCCTCGAGTGTAAATGTCAGCGATGTTCGTTACGTTCACGTGCGCGGTACGGGGATGAACGCGAGCGAGGTTGCGAGTATGGTGTGCAGCGATGTTTGCGAGGACGTCGCGGTACGGGGACGCGGCTCGTGGCATCAAGGGGAACGCGGAGTACATTTGCAACAATATAGCGAGCGTGGATGAATTGGGTTTCACGTGTAGTCAGACAATGTTGACCAGCACAAAGACGAACAAGGCTGCCAAGGTGGCGGCGATGAAGAGTGAGAACTAAAGAAGGGAACGATGGCGGTCGAAAATTGTGGAGGGGATACCACAGAGTATGATCTGCTGTGTGAGGTTGTCAAGGCACGACTCAGAATTCGGCTGCCTGCGAAGGATCGTGGACCTATGGAGCAGTTGGCGCGCTCACTGCCACGAACCGAGCGAAGATGCCGGGCAGGGATGTTTGAGTGACGAACGAAGGAACCGCAGATCGACTGGATCTTGCTAATTGGGTCACGACTCAGGACTCGGTTCGCGGCATCTATCCGTGCTTGTAGGAGACTTGTTGTCTCTTCATGTGGAAAGATTGTCGCGCGTGTGGACCCGAGTTCAGGTGGTATTCAACCGCAAGGCGTTCTCCGGGCACATTTCACACGCGGCTGGGAATGTTGGTTCTTGTTCAGCGGTGAGACAGCGTTCAATTCCAGTCTCAACTGCTTGAGCCTCGATGAAGGATTTGTCCTTTCACAATGCTACGTGGCAAGTCGGCTGCGTGGTCGCACTGGCCGAGGAGGGATAAGTGAGAGAGGGAGGGCCAGGCAAAGACGTGCATGTTTGGAACAAACGAATCGCAGCAAATCTGGAACGAGGCACGCAGAGAAAAGGTCATCGCATAAAGGATCTCCTGCCGGCGGGGCCATCTCGAGACCCTGGCCAGCCAGGTATCAGTGTTTCACGGCCGATTGGTCGTCGTTCTATTGTTCACCGCTCTCAAAGACGATAGGGCACGTCTGTCAATGAGTTGGAGCGGTCTGGCATGTCCGGGATGAGAGACCACTTTGAAGAAAGACGTGGTGAACAACTGTGCTGAGAAGGATTGCTCATAATTCTGGAGGAGATAATTTGAAGACTGTAATCGTACGAGGAGCAGTCGGGCTGTATCTCAATTGTGAAAATTGATGGCATTTCGGCAGGGGTCACATATTAAGACGACCATGGCCAGTAAATTAAGGTTGTTCGTCCGCTGCATCAGCGGTAGTGGAAGTGGAATACATGTAGAAGGCGAATGATGGATGGAAAGGATCGCAGCGCCAGAGACAAGGAATGTCAGCAATGTGCGCATTCGAACCCCTCGCGGGTGATGTCCTTGGTCCGCAGCATCAAATCGCAATGTGGAAAGGCTTGCACCAGTTGATTTTGGCTTCAACTCTCAAAGGCAACAATTAAACTCTCTTCGTGGGCCGCGTCAACGACTTACGGAGCGTTTGCACGCTGCGTTTGTACAGCATCACACCCCGCGGCATTCACGCGAGAGAGGACGACGACGACGACGACGACGATGACGCGGAAAGCATAAGCTGCAGCCGACTGGCCACTGTGTATTTAAGCATTCACTTTGCAAACAACGGCACAAGTTTCCCAGCGCGAGACTAGTCGA
Source organism: Colletotrichum orbiculare MAFF 240422 (assembly GCA_000350065.2). NCBI lineage: Eukaryota > Fungi > Ascomycota > Sordariomycetes > Glomerellales > Glomerellaceae > Colletotrichum > Colletotrichum orbiculare. Next base: position 582,831 of record AMCV02000036.1, on the reverse strand, counting down.
TGGAGGAGGGGTAGTCCTCTCTCTGATTTCACGTGTATCAGTCGCGGTCTAGTCATGGATCTAGCGGGTGGCAGCGCATGGGGTCTCAAGGCCGAAAGCTTGTTTGGCTTGTCTTTTGGCATGTTCCTGACAGGCTGACACGGCGAAGGCGCCAGCTTGATACGGTGATTGAAGGGAGGCGATGTAGTGAATATATAGCAAAGGCAGACTTTGAAGCATGGGAAACACATGCAGTCATGGGGTTGTCTGGTGTTCGTCCATGCCTCCCTTATGCTGCTCGACCAAAACACCAGAGATGAGCTCTTGAGCGGAAATAGTTGCCAAACATCGAAGCGGCATTGATGTCGTGATTGGCCTTGAATTTCCCCATGGCCGACGGGAAAGACGCCGATTCCTGACCAAGACCAGGATCAGCCCCTGGGCCCAGAACTTTTGACCTGGGATTTGCACCTGAACCATGTTAACCGATACCTGAAGACACCTTCTGGTGCGTTTGGCTCCGCGCTATGCTGGTTTGGAACCCATCCCTCCTCCGCCTCATCTTGTGCCTACCCATCCCATCCCATCGTCCGCTGCGCAGCAGCGCTGCGCAGCAGGGCAAGGGAGGACGTACATACAGTAATGTGCTAATTATGCAGTACGCCCGAACGCCCGAACGCCCGATTTCAGTGACCAGCCAGGCGTCTCCAACTGGGTGGGAAGTCTTGTGAGTGGACAGGGCGAGAAAGACTTCAGCCGATGGGATGGATTGCGAGTACATTGAATGGATAAAGACAATGGACCCCTGGCCAGATGATAGACCCCTGCGCCCATGTCCGACACTTGGGACACCTTTGGACACTTTGGGTCGCCTGCTCGTATTCCTAACTGGGCCCTCGTGGCTTTCTGACAACGCCTTTTTGCTGCTTGGCGCGATGCTAATGCCAAAGTCCCCTAAGCTGTGGAACGGCATGGGGCGTCCTGGCCTCTTTTCATTCTTTGATCCATCGCTGTATCCGTCCGGAATACATACGGACATGCGTACTCTGAATGCAACAAATTCCCAATGCACTCTGCTGGCCATCCTCCAATGTGGCGCTTCAGGTATACATGTACGGACACACAGTAGTACTCTGTAGGTACTGTGGCTTCAACTCGTGGGCCGCTGTGCTGTGGCTGTTTGCCCATTCCCACTCGAGGGCTGAAAGCTGAATGGGGAGGGGCTCTCCCTTCCTCCTACTCCTCCGCCTCCTCGCCGTGCCGCAAAGCTGGGCAACAAACCAAAGGGTACCAAGCATACCATCAGCATCAGCTGGGATGCTCACGAGATGGCCTACAAACGCCCCAGATGGCTGAGGCAGGCAACCGTCTTGGCCCCATCCTATGTAACATTTGCCTACCTACTGACAATACATCCGTAGACTGTACGGATACTCCGTACAGAGGATCCGTACGATACGTATACATTGAGAAACAGTCTCCTCTCGTGGCATCACCCATACCTACACCCCATATACTCCATACCATCGACGGATACCATGCACAACTAAGGTTGGACCATCTTGTACCAGGACCAGGACCACCCTTTCTCGACTCCTTTTCTTGGTTTCTGCCGCCGACCTTGTTCATCAACCCCTCCCCTCCGACTACATTGCTGTGCTTGTTTCTACTGCGAAAGCTTCCTTCCCTAGCTTGCTTGTTTGCCCGCTTGTTGCATCGTTCCCCTCCAGTCCTTTCCATCTTCCCTTCCTTTTTCCAGTCTGGCTGTCAATTGTACTTACTTCTTCTTCCCACTTGCCAATCTTTTTGGTTCGTCATCCCGCGTGTCCATCTGTCCGGCACTGTCCCATCGCATCGTCGTCAATGTCCGCGCCGAGACATGAGTGCTACCCGCCAATACTCTCCGCAAGGCCATGAGCGCAGGTCTCTCCTCAAGACCGTCGGCTCTCCGCTGCCTGCGGTCCGGCGATTGGTGATGGGAATGGGGTCACGCTTCGGCAACAACCGATACGTCTTCAGTCTCGCTGCCCTCGCAGTGCTCGTCGCAAAGGTCGTCCACATCGGTAGCCATCTGTCGGCGCTGCCCACCTTTCTACTCTTGCGATGGGGGTACACGTTCTTCGCGCAGGACTTTGTGCTGCTGATCATGCTGAGACTGCTTCTCGGCGGGTGGAACGCGTCTGCTTCGCGTGGCGGTGAGGGCTTCGTGCGCAGGCTGGCGTCGGTCGCAGCTTCCTTCTTCATCGCCTTCGTCACGACACTGAACACCATCGGCATCTGCTTCTTCGTTGTCGCCGGGTCTGAGATCCATTGGCGCAATGTTGGAGTCGCAGGCGACGCTGCCGGCCGAGCTCTGCTTCTGACAGGCCTCGTCACCTCTACCCTCGTCTTTGCCGCCTTGCTACTCGTGGCTTGGATTCTGAAAGACGTCTTGTTCGTCGCCGTCGGACTCATGGCAGATATCGTGACATGGCCTTTCTCGTTGGCGGCCCGCGGGCTCGGCGCATCACCACCGAGTTCGCCCAGCGACGCAGCTTACTCCAAAATTCCGCAGCAGGACATCGAACTCGGCAACCGAGACGACGACGACCGACCACGGAAGAGCTTTAAGCTGAACGAGGGGTGGGCGGGTGTCAAGGACTGGCCGTGGATGTGGCTCTTTTGGCTGGCAGCGTACACCCTGGCCTGTGTGGGCTTGCTCGCCCAGATCGTCATGTGCAGCCTCCGACCTCACGAGAGCTCGCTGACCTTCTTGTCGTGGACACCCGCATTGCTTCCTTTTATCGACTTTAGCAACAATTCGCCGAACCTCGAGAAACTCGTCCCGCACTACAACTCGGGCATCAACCGCGACTGGGACAACCTGACCACCCTCCAAGAACCGATGCCACTACCCTGGCTGCCCAAAGATACCGTTCTGCGTGGCTTCGAAGACTGGTACGACAACCAAAAGACACACTACAGCGCTGCGGCCGACCCTCTGAAGATCTCGAACCTTGCCGACGACCTGCTCCCGGAGCTGAAGAAGCTCAAGGATGTGCCGATACGACACGTCATCACGATTGTGCTCGAGAGCACGCGAAAGGACGTGTTTCCCTTTAAGCACAATAATGTCAACGAAGTGCGACTGAAAGAGTCGTGGGAGGCTGGCGCCATGCCCGGCGCGGCGTTGGAGCGACTGAGGACTTTGACACCCGTGGCGAAGTTCTTGACCGGCGACCACGACGACGGTTTCGACCACAAGGGCAAGGAGGAGAGGAAACGAGGTGGCCTGAACTTCAACGACGTCTTCACAACATCAACGTACACATTGAAGAGTATCACGGGAACTCTGTGCGGCATAACACCACTGCTGGCCGACTTCAACCTGGAATACCTACACCATATCTACCAACCGTGTCTCCCGCACATTTTTGGCGCACTCAACACACTCGACCACAAGGACCAGAAAGATCAAAAAGATCAGAAAGACGAGAAAGATGCACACGGGTTCGGTTCCTACAAGTGGAAGTCTTCATACATGCAGTCTGTCGTCATGGGCTTCGATAAAGCGAACGAACTGATGCAGAAGATTGGATTCCCCAAGGACGGCCTCATCGGCAGCGAATACCTCCGCAGCAAGGACGCCAAGTTCGGCCAGGTAAACCTGCCCAACGTCAACTACTTTGGGATGCAGGAGGAGCCTCTGGAGGATTACATCAGGGACATGTTCGAGACGGCCAAGACGGCCAACGAGCGCGTCTTCCTGACCCATCTCACCAGCACGAGTCACCACCCCTACGGCATGCCATCGACGGAAAAGTACGTGCCCCTGGGTAGGGGTCTGGACGACCTCTCACATTACGTCAACGCCATCGGCTACGACGACCGGTGGCTGGGCAAAATCCTCAACATGCTGGACGACATGGACGTAGCCAACGAGACGCTCATCGTCCTTGTCGGCGACCACGGCCTTTCCATTCCAGAGAACGACATCCTCGCGTCGTACTACAACCCCAACGTGGCGAGCAATCACGTACCCCTTGTCTTTTCCCACCCCAAGCTCCCGCCCATCACCATCAATGACTCCGTTTCGTCGCAGCAGATTCTGCCAACCGTGCTCGACCTGCTCGCCGAAACCGGTTCTTTATCCTCCCAAGCGACGACCGCCGTGAGGGACCTCATGGCCAACTACGAAGGCCAGTCCCTCATTCGACCGGTGCACAAGTCCAAGCCTGCCGATGGCAGCAGCAGCAGCAGCAACAACAACAACAACAACAACAACAACAACAACAACAACAACAACAACACGACCGGCGCGCTCGAGATAGCAAACTGGCACTTCACCGTCATCAACCCAGGTCGCGCCATGGTCGGGATCCGCGACGCGCGGCGGAAGCACTGGCGCATGGTGGTTCCCGTACTCGATAACATCGAGTGGCACTTCTCCGACGTCAGCAAGGACCCTTGCGACGTGGAGCCCACGGCCGGCTTCGACTTTACGGCGTTCCTTCTGAAAATCGAAGGCGCCCACGGCGAAGAGGCCGCACGATGGGCCGAGGAGGCCGCCTTTGTGGCGAGGTGGTGGGTTGAGGAGAATAGCAAGCGATGGCGTTACGGGCCGTATGAGGCTTAATAGAGGTTGCTGTTGAATAGGGCTTTTTCTCTGGATGTGTCTAGATGAATTGTTTATGACTATTAATAAATTCGATAAGACTTTTGATGAATTTTATGCATTGCGTAGTAGACACATCGGATTGACCTGGGTTGTCGGGCTAAAACTCCGTATTGTGAGGATGGAGTAAGATTACTGAGAGGACGAGCGCACGGAGTAGCACCATGCAATCTACCATGCCACGAGGAGCGGTGGACTGGTGTTTTCCTTACCATTGAACATGTGACGAGACCCGTGAATGAGCGTCAGAGTGAGTGAGAATTGTCCAAGTTTTGCGGCGCTGAGACGGCGATGCCTGCCTAGTGCTGTGAGGTCCACGCGAGAGTCTGACAATCAGTGGCCATGTTCCCATAAGAAGTCTTGTTTTCTGACAATTTTCATCCTGTGGCTAATTTGATGTGTTGGGAGAATATTGCAAAGTTGAATGGGCAAGTTAGATACGCGGCAATAGATCTGACACTTTGTAGTGACCTTGCTAGTGTTGCGCCAAATAGACAAGGTGTATTCTACCTGCGGACTGGTCGGCAACTTCTTGTTGCCTCTGTGTCTTGCCCTAAAACCAAGTCGTCTACAACGACATTGAGGCCTAGAATAGCTTCAGAGGAAACATACCTGGAGCTCCGTCCATCGGCCGAGACCATGCAGAAGACAAGAGCGCTTGCCTGACGAACCACCCCCGCGTTCTTTCCCAGACTTCCCAGCTCCCCAGCTCCCCGGGTCCGTCACCCTTAACCCATCCGTCGTCATGTTACCCGATCAGGCTCATCCTGCCCTTAGTCGATGACATCCTCGTCTTCGAACCGCCACACGGCCGTCTGCCGCCACTGATCGACGCCAATGCCCTCACTCTCGGTCAGACGAACCGGCGCCTGTCAGCCCGATCACGAACCGAGGACCGGAAAAGCAAGTTCACGCGGTGGAAGGCTTGAGAATAATACATCAGATAATCTACCTCCATCGTGAGCTGGATTCTGCTCCAGTAAGACTATAAACATGAACTCGTCCAACCAGCGGCCGCAGACTGAGACCAGAACCATTCTGTGCACCTCGACTTGCCAGCCCCAACACTTTCCCATTCATCACGCGGCAAATGCAAGAGGCATTTCAATACTAACTGCCATGATTGGATCAACCGTCGAGGCATCGGATAAGAGCTGCATGTGCGGTCCAACCCCCAGTCTCCTGATCCACCGGAATTGCGGGGGACGGGAGGAGAAGACGAGGAACGGCGTCTAGGCAGGCCGTCTTTGGCGTGAGACCGCTTGCTGTCATAAATCCTTGATTTCTGTCTTTGCCGCCGCTGGCCGAGGAGCGGATTCTGTCACCCTCAACACGGCCAACTGCCGTCACATTGAGCAAACTTCCCCGCCAAAACCCATGCATGGCCTCCACAGATATCGCGAGCCAAGAGTGCTTGATCCGGGGATGATGCGGAGAAGAGGTCTGGGGAGGTTAAGATCAAATACGGGATGTTTCCTTTGTCGACTTGGAAGCTGTCCTGTCTAAGTGAAGCCTCTTGTCTAGCCATCAATTTTCTTGATTATATCTTGTTGAAACCGTGGCAGACAATATGGCAATATCGATAGAGCCAAGAGCTGATGGGCAAGTTCACCAGCCAAACGACGTCGAGAAACAACAGGTCCTGCATCAAGAGCACTCACACGTCATGGGCGAGGAGAAGCCTGTCGCTCCGGCCGCCGACTACTCTGGCGCAACAGCGAAAACCGACCCCGAGGAGATCAAGCTCGTCAGGAAGCTCGACCTCTGGATCATGGTCAGCCAACTCTCGACCTGTTGTTTCCACAGCCACCACTAACTCCCTCTCAGCCAACACTATGGCTCATGTACTGGCTAAAGTAAAACTCTCCTCCCATCACAATCTCCCTCTACAGACCACCAACTCACCACACGCAGCTACCTCGACCGCAACGCCATCGCCCTGGCCCGCCTCAACGGCCTCGAGTCGCAACTCGGTCTCAGCAGCGTCGAGTACTCCACCTGCGTGTCCGTCCTCTTCGTCGGCTACATCCTCGGCCAGATCCCCAGCAACATGATCCTCACCCGCGTGCGGCCGTCGTACTACATGGGCGGCTTCATGATGGCCTGGGCCGTCGTCAGCTCCCTCACGGCCGTCGTGCGCGACTACACCGGCCTCGTGCTCACGCGCTTCTTCCTCGGCGTCGTCGAGGCGCCCTACTACCCCGGCGCGCTGTACATCCTCTCCATCTTCTACACGCGCAAGGAGCTCGCCACGCGCATCAGCGTGCTGTATTCCGGCAACATCCTCGCCACGGCATTTGCGGGGCTCATCGCCGCGGGCGTCTTCGACGGGCTGGAAGGTGTCCGCGGGCTTGAGGCATGGCGCTGGCTGTTCATCCTCCAGGGCGCCGCGACCTTCGCCGTCGCCGTGGTGGCCTGCTTCACGCTGCCCGACGAACCGCTCACGACGCGCTGGTTGACACCCGCGCAGCGCCAGCTGGCCCACGACAGGATTGCGAGAGACACCGTCGGCGCCAGGTCGCAGAGCAGCAGCAGCAGCACCTGGGGCGGGTTGCGGGAGGCCCTCGCGGACCCGAGGGTGTGGGTGTTTGTGTACATGCAGCACATGCACCTCGCGACCAACGGGTTCAAGAACTTCTTCCCGACGATTGTGGAGACGCTCGACTTTGGCACGACCATCACGCTGGTGCTGACGTGTCCGCCGTACCTGATCGCGGGTGTGCTGAGCATCGCGTGGGCGTGGAGTTCGGGGCGCTTCAACGAGAGGACGTGGCACATCACCATTTCCAAGGCGGTGGCGCTGGTTGGGTTCGTGTTGGCGTGTGCTACTATGAACACGGGGGCGCGGTATTTTGCAATGATTGTCTTTACGACGGGTATGTTTATGGATTGGTTGTGTTCTGAAGGGGAGTTACTGACGGCGGGATAGGCACGTACGGAGTCAACTCGATTCTCCTCGGTTGGGTTGGAAGTACTTGCGGGCAGACAAAGGAGAAGAAGGCTTCGGCGCTGGCCATTGTCAACACGAGCGCTAGCATCAGCTTCATCTGGACGCCGGTAAGATCTACGTTGCCTTCCCGCGAGACTTTGCTCACAGATGTTCTTGAACAGTACCTGTGGCCAACGTCCGACGCCCCGAGATACGTTATCCCGATGGCCAGTAGCGCGGCATTTTGCGTGGCTTGTGCTGCTGGAGCCTGGCTCATGAGATGGATGTTGGTCAAGGAGAATAGGAGGATCCGTCAGAGTGATTCAGAGGCCACATTGTTCTTTGCGTATTAATGACCTAGAAGAGATGCAACAGCTCAGTAACGCTGTATGTCAGCACTCGTCGGCGCTTGCCTCAGAGGGAGGGGATAGATTAGGAGGGCGTGATGGTTTGGAAACTAGGAAACGCCGGACCACTGCCAGCTTCTCCACCACCTCGTTTCAGAAGGAATCACGAGTGCCATTGATCTGCTGCGTATGATTCATGACGGATACGTGTTGGGTTTCTTGCGAGACACGTGGGACAAGAACGCGTCGACTTTTGTGTATTTGCTCCGCGTGGTACTGTGCCGTGGTTCAGAGCTGGAGGGACCTACAGGCTTGGTGGTACAGCAAGTGTCTCCCAGATTTAATGATAGAATTCGTAGGTTAGGTAATTAGGCTAGTTGTCTTCCACAGCAGTCTCTTCTTCGCCAGGAGAACGAGAGGGTCATTTGGTTGACTCCGGGAGTTCGACCTTGGAGTCCGATGATGGAGACATCTTCGACGGTTGTATACCAGAAGCTTTGGGATTACATAGTAACCGAGGGAAGAATAAGTGCTGTTAGGTGCTTGGCGAAGTTCAGAGAGCAATATTTCCAGGCTGAGTTTCACGATGCGGGCTGCAAGGGCCAAGTGATTCTTAGTTGGAAAGTTCCCGAGACATCTTAAATCTAACAGTCAAATGTTTGTTTCTCGCTTGCAGTAATGTACAGGATTTTGAACTTTCGATAGGAAAGACGGAAGTCTCCTCGCATCAACCCCAATGAAACATCCTAAAAGGACCATTTAGCGGTATTGGCCTCTGTTTGACAACTCGCTGTTTTCTCTGCGCCTTTTCCGGCTCTGCCTTGCCGAAAAAGACTTCGCCGAAGTAATCAGGAGCGAAAGTGAAGTGAAAGCACAGGGTTGGTGGTGTGAGGCGACAGATGAATCATTTGACAATGACCAGTTTGGTTTCCAGAAAGAAGGCGCTGGAAGCCAGGCCGAATCCGTGGCGCTCAACAACATCAGAGCGTTTCACGCAGCTTTCGGCGTCCTCACGAAGAGACTTCGCGTTGCAGCAAATAAAAACTGTTGGTCTGGACTGCTCGGCCGTTTCCCCAACCATGTACAGGCGGATGAAGAGTGGTGCTTCTTGCGCTTCGTGGTCGATGAGCGCGGTGTTGACGAGCAAAGCGTGGACTGCAGGGCAGATTGTCGAGTCGAATAGTTCCAAGGCAGGCCCGTTGGCATGCCAGACCTTGTTTTTGCCCTTCTTTTTGAATTCGATTTCTATCGGGCTGTCGGGATCGGGAATGGACGCCAGAGGATTTTCCCATTTGTCCTGTCGTCGAAGGATGGTCTTGTAGAGCGGCGAGAGCGGATCGAGCAAGGTTTTGACTGACATTGTCGTACACTGGTCTCCTTGTATCTATAATAACAGAAAAGGGTATGAAAAGATCGAGATTGGCCAAATGTTGCAAGATGTATAGGGTTAAGAAAGGAACAATGTATGTAGAATAGGCTCCTAGAGTAGGAATATATAATGTAGCTTGACAGAAGAAGCGGCTTGTATATTGGAAGCGAAAATAGATGTTGGCAAGCGCGTTTACTTTCAACTCTCTGGCCGCATTATCACATTGCTGTTGCGGCGCAGTCGAGTCTGGCCAGTGAGACGCATAATTGGCACCAACTCTCTCATCCTAAGCGCCAACTTTGCATGGGGCCTCCACAACCTTGCGCTGTCCGAAGCCTCTCGACGCGCCACCTCAAGCGCTCAAGTTAATGTGGACATGATGTCCGTCGTCACGACAATTTCGGCATTGGTGCTATGTGTCAGGTAGCTTTCGAGGCCCATGACCCTTCCCACGGGCCACTGGGTTGTGATTGTGTAGTTCTGTCTGCAATATCGGCATTACTGTGCTCCTCACTTCGATCTGGAGGCTCTCCGAAGACAAATTGCACCCTGTACATCGCTCTCTGAGCACGCGAGGAAACTTGAGGGATACCATGGTGTGGCGTTTGAGGATCGCGAGCAATTACAACAAAGTTCAACAAGTTTTGGATGTTCTAAACAGCAAGGCCGAGTTTCTTCTAAGGAATGGTACTACCCGAGGAAAGTGGCCGAGTTGCAACTGCACCTCGTGGGAAGAGGAGCCCGCGAGGCCTCTTACACTACTGGAAGAAAAATGCATACTTCAAGTCCTCGTATCGTGACTTGCTATACTATTTTCAAGTTCTCGTTAGTGTTTGAAGGGAAAAAGATGCACATAGTACAGCAACACCGACGGATACAACATCAAACGACACACTGACTTGTCCGGAAGTCTACAAGAACTGCAAGAGCTGGTATCCAACCATCAGAAAAACACAAGATAGACAAAAAGATATGAACGCGCAATCGCGGACGGGAATTGAGCCCGACGTGGGGGTCGAACCCACAACCTTGAGATTAAGAGTCTCACGCTCTACCGATTGAGCTAGCCGGGCAGATCTGATGACCTGCCTTGATCGTTGTTGAAAGAGCAGATTGAGTCATTCAAGAAGCATAGCAAATGTGATGTGAAGAGATTTTCGTGGGAGTGGGGCCGCCCTCCGGGTTTGCGGCAGGACATCCGGGTTTCGGCGGGGCCGCTGAAAACCGAGCACCATCCAGAGGCCGTGGGTGTCTACTACTAGACTTGAGCATGACTGGATGGAGGACTGCGACGAGAGAATACGTGTCATGGAACATGGCTTTCGACTCAAAGTGTCAGATCGATGCTCGGGGCATTCAAGAAAACACGGTTTTTTTCTTCTTCTCCAGGTGGTCGATGAGTACGCAGGTCTTTCCTAATGCTTCTCTGTGAAGGCCAGCTGTCTTTCAGTATATCGCGAAGAGCAGGATCAATTGCTTTCGAGCTGAGAGTTCCAACTTGTAAGCCACTGTCCTGCGTGGCGCACTGACTACCTACCTAGCCTTTTGCCTCTGCATTCGCAGCAGAAGCATCCCCAGTCTGACTTACATGGACGCCGCTGGTGAGTCACTCAGTGGTTTCATCCAACTTATAAGACCAACTTGGAGGAGGAATCATCACCGCTCACATGCAGTACCTGGTTTATGTAGCTGTGAATTGCGATCAACAATCAAAGCGTTGAGCACATCACCTCCAGAAGGCCTTGAGAAGGCCATCCAGAGAACGAGGCCGTCCCCAACCGCTCTGCAAGGTACGTACCTTACCTGTCCCTTCCGCAGACACCTAGGCGGGGCAGCTTTTTTTTTCGGCAGCAGCAGCGAACCTCTGACGCGCCTTCAGATTCCAATCCCACCGTCTCCCCCTCATATTTAATTTCCAACAGCTAATTTCCAACCACTGAATTGTTCGCGACAATCTGCAACAAGCTGTCGCGAATCGTCAGTCACAGTCCAAATGGCCGCCCCAACGCCCGCCGTGGCGTCCCCCGCTGGCGCCGGTACGCCCTCGGGCAGCAGCAGCGACGGCACCGATTCCAAAATCGCAGTATGGAAAGAGGCGCTTTACGACCACTTCCAGAGAGCCGGCGACGAGAACCACCTCTTTTCGCAATACGACATTCTCGACTTCGAAGTCATCCCGAACCGCGACACCGTCACCCTCCTCAAGGTCCTGCAGAGCTTGACCAATGACCGGCTCCTCATTGCCGTCTCGTCGACAACGGGCCTGGCGTGGCGATGGCGCTCCGCCGAGGACGCAGAGATGTACATTGAACCCCTTCCTTTTCCAATGTTGCAATTCCCTGCCATACCGCCCGAAACTGACATGTTCTGCCCTCCAGGTACAAGCAATGCTCGACCGACGAACAGCGCATGGTTTACGGCGCCATCGACGAAGCGGGCGGCGACGGCATCTGGTCCAAAACGATCCAACACCGCCTCAATATGCACGACTCGGTCCTCAAGACGGCCCTTAAGCAGCTCCAAGGCAAAGGTCTAATCGCCCCCTTCAAGAACGTCGAGCACCCCAACAAGCGCATGTTCATCAAGGCCTCCATGCGGCCCTCGGAGCGCGCCACGGGAGGCCCCTGGTTCACCGACTCGACCTTGGACGAAGCCTTCATCGAGGACTTGCAGCGCATCCTCTTCGACCAGATCCGCCGCAAGAGCACCTACCTGAGCAACGGCTCCTCCGCGTCGCGGACCTCGGTGCCGAAAAAGGGAATCATAAAGGGCGGGCTCGACGCAAAGGGCAAGAAGAGGTCTGCGGGCGAGATCTCGGGCGAGGAGCCTGGCGGTGCTTCTGCTGCCGCCGTAGCTGTTGTGCCGCCGAAGCGAGAATCATCCATCCTGCCGCTGCCTGCCGGGTTCAAGGAGTACCCTACCGTTCGCGAACTGGCGCGCTTCATTTCGCAGTCGGGCATCACCACGGACACCATTCTGGGCGAGGAGGATGTGCAGAAGCTCGTGGACGTCATGGTTTTCGACAAGCTGGTTGAACCCATTCGCGTGGCCGGACGATTGGGATACAGGGTATGCCGGGCCCCTCGGCAGAATGCCAAGGGCATGGCCGGTAGGCAAGAGGGACCCGACGACGGCGCCCCGGAACCATTTGTGAATGGGTACACTGAGGCTCCATGCGGACGATGTCCCGTGTTCGACCTCTGCGAAGAGGGCGGACCGGTGAGCGCGAGTAACTGTGTGTATTTTCAGCGTTGGCTGGGCTTGGAGTGACACACGTTGGAATAAGTTGACTGCGGCGTACTACGGAACACTGGGACTGGCTGATTCACATGGGAAGCATTGCGTTGGCGTTGGTATCGAGAGAAGAAAAAAAGGCACCGGGTGGGATGTTTTGCCAAGCTCAATTTTATCCTCATGCAAGTTCCTACTCGGGATTATAGCAAACTGTACTCGGCAAGCACGAGTAATGACATTGTACCACTATGCTGTGGGATTGTGCACTGGCAACCTTGCTGGAATAACGTCGCATCAAAATATTTGGCGGCTATCCATGCGTCCACAGAACTCCTTGCAGACTAACTATGCCTGCAGTTAACCACGCTTACTTGAACGATACAAAGCATCAAGAGCAGCTCACGCCTCACGACGAAACATTTGCACGAGCACTGGCAATAACTTTTTGTCTTGAGGCTAATTGGCAGCTGAAGCTCATCATTCCAAGAGGCGCGTCGACGCTTCACCCAAGTCTTCGCCAAAAACGTCCTCCCATCTTGTTGTCGAGTGTGCTATGACATGTCCGTCTCTCTCGAGACTACTAGTGGCACGGCAAGGACCTAACGTACAAAACAATCAAGCGAACGAAACAGCTTAGAGCTGGCCAGACTTGACGATGGTGGGGCGCTTGCCGTAGCGAACGGTACCGCTGGAGGAGCCGGTGGCCTCGAGGGCCTTGACGATCTTCAGACCCTGGGCGTCAGCGACCTCGCCGAAGACGACGTGGCGGCCGTTGAGCCAAGAGGTAACAACGGTCGTGACGAAGAACTGGGAGCCGTTGCTGCGAAGTGTTAGTCGAGCTTGCAGTAAAGAAGAGGGAAAAAGCGTACGTGTTGGGGCCGGCGTTGGCCATGGAAAGCAGACCGGGCTTGTCGTGCTTGAGGGAGAAGTTCTCGTCGGCGAACTTCTCGCCGTAGATGGACTTGCCGCCAGTGCCCTATGATCGGTCAGTCATTGCTCGTAGCAACACAGACAAAATGGGGGACGTACGTTGCCGCGGGTGAAGTCACCACCCTGGAGCATGAACTCGGGGATGATGCGGTGGAAAGAGGAGCCCTCGTAACCGAAGCCCTTCTCACCGGTGCAGAGAGCACGGAAGTTCTCGGCGGTCTTGGGGACAACGTCGTAGAAGAGGTTGAAGGTGATGCGACCGTTCTGCTCTGTTGACGTAGTTGGTTGGTCAGCTCAGTTCGGTAGCAAATGGCGGGGTAACCGGGCAGGAGGTAAACATTGACAGTAAGAAGTTTGGGCTTTCAGAGTGAAAGCGTGATGATTTTGACGACACCAACAGATTTCATGTGCAGGATTGAGATGCCTAAAGCTCTCGAAAAGCGAGTTGGAGAAGGGGTTCAATACAGAAGAAGCTTACCCTTGACGTCGCGAGTGGGCTTGTCCTGAGCATCGAGGACGGGACCCTCCCACGTAATGTCGAAGAAACTGGGCGAGATCATTTAGTATGGCGTCATGGACAGCTCTTGATACCCTCGCACGTGGTGAAGGAAGGCATCGTGGGAATGGAATTGCTTACACCTGAGGACCAGACATGATGTTGGATGCTGAGAAGTATCTGACGGATGGCTTGGTGGAAGGAGTTGATCGGAGAGGTTTGATGAAGGTGGAAGGTCGAGAAAAGGGCGAGGGTGAAACGGAGAAACAGGCGAGGTTATGGCGGGGTAGGAGGGGTCGCAAAAGGGTTGGTCTCATTTTTTCAACAGCTGGTGGAGGGGTTTATTGTTAGCGCAGGAGCTCCCCACTGGCTGCTGCCGAAAGAACGAATAGGAGAGAAAGGAACCGGGGGGAAGAGGGGTGGTTGGCGGTCACGTGGAATCAGCTGTTGCTGAGGTCACTGCTGGAGTCAAGGTACAGGTACGTAAGAAGGGACGCAATTGACAAAGCTGTCAAGTAAGGCAATGTTGCTTCCCTGCCATAAACAAGGTAGTAGGTACTGTACCGCATGGAGTACCTCCACTTGCTTTGACGTTGGTGACGAGAAAAAGACGTGGCGGAAAGAGGGAGGGGCAGACGGAAAGGGCAAGGGAACGGAAGGAGGTGCTGAATGGCAACGAGTGAGGGAACCTGGTTCGTCCGTGTCTGCTCTCTGTTTCTGATTGTTCAACAGACTGAGAAGTGTATTTGGGACATCTAGGAGACTTCTAGATGAATTGTTGTGTCTGGCCTCAGCCGTGGGTATTCCTGAGGTACCATTCTTCTCGAGCTTTGTCCAACTTTGAGGCGCATTGAGAGCGATGACTTCATCGGACTGACCCCTCGCAGCCCCAATTGAGCTTAGCTCGGCGAGGAAGGGGAAGGGGGGAAAAACAACAAAAACACCGGATCAGAAAGTATCCGTATAAGCTCGGTGTTGTCATTCTAGCAGCAGTCGGCCTAACAATCAAGCAGTTCATGACGGAAAGTCGTCTTGGCTTTGGATACAGCAGATGATGATGCATTCAACCACTTACAAGGGCAAGCCACCACATTGCAGAGGGCCAGACCGGGATTGCATCGACTAGCTGCGGCACCCGGACGAACTCGTTCACAGCCCAACAAAGCACGGGAAAGATACCTTCGAGGGAGATAGCATCAGCCATTGAGACCCCAGCCGGGACAGCAAGGCGAATGCACGTCAAACCCCCGAAAGCAATAGCCATTGGAGCTACAGGACGGAGGGAGGGGAAACGACAGTAACCAGAGACGCCAAACCTGCCGGACAAACGGTGGTTGCCGGCCAAGTCACCGTCCCCCACTAGCCCACGTTGTCCCTCGACGTTGACACCCTTCCCTTCGGAAGGTCGTGGAATCCACGTCTTGGTCTCGGTTCTGAAGCGGGGTGGTGGATGGCACAGCAGCAGCAGCGGTGGGCATGAGAGGAGGAACAGGAGGTAATGCATCAGCATCAGCCATTGGCGGCGACTAACCGTCGACAAGACGGTCAGAGACCAATGGAGACCAGCATCAGGAGGGCAAGGTCAAGACATGGACGCGGGCCGAGAGAATGCAACGTAGAGACGATTGCACCATCCATTCGTCGCTCCAACAACGCCCATGTCCACGTTTTTGTTCGTACATACGTACGCAGTGTATCCTTTTTGCGTGGCCATTGTCTCTGTCTGTCTGTCACCGCCGGCAAGACCGTGCGAGCTTGGAGCTATCCAAGTGCACCGCACCTTGCCGAGCGCAGGTCGGCCAGCTTAGCTTGTGCTTGGAGCTCGGAGGGCTTGACTTGCTGCGAGATTCAGCTGCAGCAGCTGATGGCAAAAGCCGCAGCTCCGGGTTTGACATGACAACTCAATTGACTTGCATGCAACCCGCCCCAGCCTCTGGTCCTGAAGGAGTATTCAAGGACTGTCCAGTACAGCCAGTGTCTTGTGCATCTGCGAGCATGCCTCCATATGAGAATGGAAGCTTGGATAAAGGGGCGATGGTTGATGGCAATTCGACAGCGACAATAGGAGATTGGTCTACGTACCTCGAAGAGCAGGATTAGACAGTCAAGATGATGATACAGACACGGAACAGAACGAAGTGAAGGCTGTTGTTACACGTCGACGTCGATGAAGACTTGAAGGAGGATGGTGGAAGAAACAGCTGTTCCGTCTCTCTACTCAGGGGAGAAAAGTTTGGTGAGGTCAGGGACTGCCCGACACGGCACGGCGCGGAAGCAACCTGAGGAACGAGGAACACATTGCCTGTCGAGCACGGACTGGCCAATTGGTGCAGTCTAGGTGCCTAGTGCTGGGCTGCTACTATGTATATAGCGTAGGTAGGCTACAGGTGCCTTTTCTGCATGGTCCTAACATCCCTAGGTACGGACACGGCGTTTTGGACCACAACTCTGTTTTGCTCGTCGTTGGCATTGCAGAAAAACATGGACGACGGAGCGTGAACCACAATAAACTCAATTGACCACGAACAAGAAGCAGTTTATAGGGTTCTTCTGTCGAGAAACGTGGCTGTCGCAGAACTTGGCTGCGAATCGGCCAGTGTGAGATACCCCCCGATACGCGTACTGCAATTACAATACGTACTGCACCAACTCAGGGATGCTGGAGCTTCTCATCTGGCTCCGACCGATGTGCTGACATAATGTGGCCAACGTGACTAATCTCCGATCCCCACCTCTCCTTTCCTTTTGCCGGTCTCGGTATGAGACTGAGCCTAAGCCAAATCTCACTTTGGCTGTATTAAGTGAGCACCACTGGAGCCATTGGGGTACGTATCCCTTACTTCGCCGCGTCGCCCGAGGCCGATCTGAGCCTGAGCCTGAACCCGAAAGTTCCAGGGTGGCCAGGGCTGCACTGCTACTGCTGTCGTTGTCAACTACTCAGAGTTGCGCGTCTCTTTGAAACGTCGACAAAGAAGAGCAAGAGAATCTGCCTCGCTACTCAACAGCGCTCTTCAGCCTGCGATTGTCGCCCATCGTCTCTTTCCCCATTCGTCCCATCTGTCACCGCCGCCATGGATTGGAATCAGCTCAAGGACTCCGTCTCCAACATGACCTTGTACGACGTCAAGGCCGGAGTTCGGAAAGTCCAAAATGGTATGGACAGCTGTAAAGCGCACGAGGATGTCGCCATGGGTTGCTAACAGTCAGAAGCTGTTATGAACTACACAGAAATGGAAGCCAAGGTTTGCGGCCTTTGATTGCCTTCCGAGGACGTCGTCTAATAGCTGCAGGTTCGCGAGGCCACCAACAACGAACCCTGGGGTGCGTCTTCGTCCTTGATGCAAGAAATCGCAAACGGCACCTTCAACTAGTATGCATCTCCCTACAACGAAAGCACCCTGTCCAATCGCTGACGTCTTCAGTGCCACCCTGAACGAGATTATGCCCATGATCTACCGCCGATTCACAGAAAAGTCCGCCGAGGAATGGCGCCAAATCTACAAGGCCCTCCAGCTTCTCGAGTTCCTGATCAAGCACGGTTCTGAGCGCGTCATTGACGATGCCCGCGGCCACATTACACTGCTCAAGATGCTTCGCCAGTTCCACTTCATCGACCAGAACGGCAAGGACCAGGGCATCAACGTCCGAAATCGCGCCAAGGAGCTGGCCGAGCTGCTGAGCGACGTCGAGCGAATCCGGGCGGAGCGTAAGAAGGCGCGCGCGAGCAAGAACAAATACACTGGAGTCGAGGGTGGCATGGGACTCGGCGGCGGCTTCTCGAGCGGCAGTGGAAGCCGATATGGCGGTTTCGGAAGCGAGTCGGGTGGCTACGGTGGCTACTCTGGTGGCGTGTACGGCGATGGTGGTGGTTTCGGCGGACAGGAGGGTAACGACTACGGACGAACACAGTCACACGGCGACAAGTTTGAGGAGTACGACGAGTTTGACGAGGGCGACAGGCCAGCAGCCAGCTCTTCCTCTCGCTCCAAGCGACCCGAGCGCGCGTCGGCAGCGGCACCAAAGGCCGAGCCTACGCTGCCGCCCAAGAAGAAGGAGCCCGAGGTAGACCTCTTTTCCTTTGACGACCCCGCGCCCTCTTCGATTTCCGCTCCTGCGGTGGCGCCCACCTCCTCATCCGACGGCTCCGGCCTGGCTGCCCTGTCGACTGCTCCCGCCGCCAACGACGACGACGAGTTTGACGACTTCCAGTCTGCCACCCCTGCCACTACGTCTGCCCCCGCCGCAACTCCTCTGTCTCCTCCCGTGATGACATCGACGGCCACCTCAGCCACGACGTTTGCTGCGCCGAAGCCTGTGTCGGCGCCTCAGCAGGCCAACCTCGGTAACATGGTCAGCATGTCCTCCATGTCTCCTGCCCCTAGCGGACCCAACTACTCTGCCTTCAGCACTCCCGCTGTCGCCTCTCCCGCAGCGCAGGCTCCCAAACCCAGTGGCTATCAGCCTTCGGGGCCCAACTACTTTGGCTCTGTCCAGTCCGCCGCCCCGCAGACCACCGGCGGCTCTTTCAGTTCCTTCGGAGGTGCCACTCCCGCGGCCGCGAAGCCGGCATCATCCGCCTCTAAGCCTGCCGCCACTGGAGGTGATGCTTTCGGTGCGCTCTGGTCCCAGGCCAGCACTAGCGTGAAGAAGACCAGCACTCCCACTGCGGGACCTGCCTTGGGCCAACTAGCCAAGGAGAAGAGCAGCGCCGGCATCTGGGGTGCTCCAGCTGCGGCGCCGGCAGCACCAAAGCCTGCTGGTGGGTCGTTCACTGGTGGAAACAACGGTTTGGACGATTTGCTTGGTTAAATGACTGTAATGGAGAGACCGTCCTCACACACAGCTGCAATCTACAGAGGGTGTGAGTGAGGAGCAACATGTGCTGGTACCACCCAGGCTGCTAGACAGGGCGTACCGGCGCGCAAAAGACTGCAACAGATGAACATCTACCGATTTTCGAGCGATTTTTTCACACTTTCTCTGGTTAAGTGATGACGTGTTTGGGGTAGCTATTGATAGCAATATTGCATCGTGATTTCAGGACTTTTGGCTACTGTAAGCAACAAGTGACGTCTTGCTCCACTCACAATCCGACGCAGCTTCACTGGCGATTACGAAGGTCCAGGCCGCGACTCTGGATCCAGCTATGCAGAGTCCCAACAGAAGCCATCGATCAGAGGCCATCCGTCAGTCCCCGGACCAACCACACTCGTTGGCAGCATGAGGCTCAAAGATAGTCCACCCCTTCTTCATCTTGGCCGCATCGCCGAGACCTCGACAGACCCAGCATCGGGCCTCTCAATGAACCGTTACATGCATGCGGCCGGGCCAGCAGCCGCCAGACCCCGTTTCAGGTGCGTACCTTACATGGCGACGGTCGTATGAAGACGCGCCTCAGCCTCGACCGCGTCGTCTGTTCATCATGCCGTGCTCTGGGTTCGTGGCTTCCCATGAATGACTCCCCTGCGCGAAGGCCAAGATCAGGGCACATCGGGTCGCGGGACGAAGCAGCTCCAATCATCCCATGGTCAAACAGCCGCGCTGGCCTGATGGTTGGCCGGGTGGTATCGACCGCGTCTACCCGGGTCGTGTGTACCACTGGCTTTCCCACATGTATCCCTGTGAACAGCCATCCGATCTAGCGGAGTTGCATGCAAGAGGCAGACGGCATACGAAGCTGCAATCTCGTTGACGCACCGTGTCCGTCTTAACCGCGTCGCTTGTCGGCCCCACTCCTGTAAGCGCCGCGCCGAACCCCCCGGCCAGCGCACATCATTGGCCGACCCCGGCGGCTCATCATACCCAGCCAGACGACCATCGTCAAGGGCCCAGCAGGACGAACCCACGAACCACACCTCTTGGTGGGAATGTACGCCGCATGCAAGGTACCGGGACAAGGATGCTGCTGCTGCTGCCATGCTGCAGTACAGGTCCAGAACAGCATGCTGGAATTAGCAGCACTCTGAACAACACAAACAACATCAGCAGGAGGCACAGCAACAGAAGCAATGGTTGGACCTGGCATCAGTAAAGGTCGAAATGGAACGAGGAGGAGAGTATAAAGAAAGCGGTGGTCGCAGGTCTCGAACATGCTTCTTGTTTCCCTCTCATCAGCATCACAAACACAACACCTTTAGAACAAGCCGACTTTCTTTCCTTGTCTCTTTCTCTCTCTTTTATTTCCTACGTCTTTCCTAGGGTCCATTTCCTATATCAAAGCCTCGGGTCTCGACTACGCTTTCCACTTCTTCTCTCACAATTTCCATCATCCTTCTTCGACAGGTCGGTTCTCATCAGGTACTCACGAAGAACGAGACCACGAACCCAAGACGCAAAACACCATTCTTTGAAGTCGCCCAACCCGCGACTTTTTTCCCAACAATCTTTACACCCCAAGCAGCCAAAATTTCCTCTCCACCGCACATCCCGTTCCCACCCCGCCGCTTCCCACTCACCACCGCCCGCCACTCGCGCCCACGCCTCTCCCTCGTCACGCCCGTGTCTCTCCGCAAGATGCCCTCCGCCCCGAAGCTCGGCGCCCTCGGGCACACCTTCACCGCCATGCGGGCGATGCAGTTCATCTCGCTGGTCGCGGTGATTGGCATGACGGCCAACTTCATCTCCGAAATCAACGACGCGGACGCCGCTCCCCCCGCGATCTTGGTCGGGACGCTCGTCATCGTAAGTCTTCCCTTTCCCCCCTTCCTCTTGAGAAGCTGACACGCCCCAGTCCTGCATCGCAACCCTCTACATCGCCATCTCCTACATCCTCTACTACGACTCCATGCTCCCCCTCCTCGTCGCAACGGCCGCCGACACCGCCCTCCTCATCGCCGTCATCGTCGTCGCCTGCCTTCTCGGCAAACCCCTCTCCTACCTCTCCTGCGCCGCCCTCCCCTCGTCCGGTTCCACCGCCTCCTTCATGAACTCCGTCACCGCCAACATCGACCCGGGTTCCGCCCTCGAGTACTTCGTCTGGGTCGGCGCCGGCCAGAAAACGTGCTACGCCATCAAGGCCGTCTGGGGCCTCTCCATCGCGCTGTGCGTGCTCTTCGCCTTCAGCGCAATCACCGCCGCCTGTCTCTGGCGACGTCTCAAACTCGGCCCCGCTGCAGTGGGACCCAAAGACATCGAGGGTTGAGGGTGCGCCCGGACCCCGGCGCCCTACACCGCCGCCGCCGTTGCCGTAGCTACTCCCGCGCCGATCGTTCGCCTGCCGCCGCCGGTGGTGGTTCGGGGCCGGAGTCTCGGCACGGCGGCGCTGAATAGAACCCGGGCGTCCGACCACGTTCCCCACACGCCGTGGTTCCCCCCGACGACGCAGGGACGCGCGCAGAAACGCGTCGAGGTTGTCAACCCCCCCGCTGGTGCTGCTGCATCGCCCGTTTTGCCGGAAATGGTTCTCACACCCCCGCCGCCGTCGCCCGGTGCCTCGTCCAAGGACGAGCTGCTCGTGTCCCGAAAACCGCTGGCCCGGGGCCGTTCGAAGCGCAAGACCATCATGGAGTTCATTGACGGGTGGTGGGATCTGGGCTTGTTGGAGGCGCAGAGGCAGACGGTGCTTGCCAAGAATGCATCGAAAAAGGGCTGAAGTTTTGAGGTTTTGAATCTGGGTGGGTGGTGATTGAATGTGCTCGGGCATAATGTCTACTGCGTAGATGATGGGTTTGGAATTCGCAAACGTTCGGCTGGAAATTTTGCACTTTGGCAGGCGTTTGGGGAACGACATCGGAGCTGGATGCTTCGAAAAGTAATAAAAATTGAAAAACATCTGGGATATTCGACAGGTTCCTCTCTTGATGTGACCACGTCAATTGTTGTCCATTGCTCAGAAGCAAGAACTGAAATTCATCCTTCTCAGTTGACGCAAAATCTCCTTTCGATAAGAGTAGATCGAAAACAGCCTCACAGAGATTCACCTCAAGCTACATGATGCTCGTAACGCCAAATGCACATGGTATACCCCCCCGCAACGCCAGATTCCATAATCGCATCAGGTCAACAACACCGGGTGTCCCAGAATCTTGAAGCAGGCCGCGAGGTCCCACGACTCGTCGATGGAATCCCTCCGCGCCCAGACGTTCTCCATGACACCTAGCGCGGCCTTGATGGACCCAAACACCTCGAGCGCGCCCATCTTGCTCACCATGTCGCGGAACATGTTCTCCTGGTACGGGTTCGCGAGACACCCGATGACGCAAAAGGGCCACACGGCCGTCCGTAGACACACGGGGCTGTGCAGCGAGTCGAGCAGCTGGATAGTCGCTTCGACACTTGTGGCGGTTTCCGGACACGAGGGTTGCCAGCCCGAGACGACGGTGGACAGATACGTCAGCGCGGCGTAGGCCCAGATCTTGGTGTGCGTCTTGGACGCCTTGACGTTGTCGCGCGCCTGCTCGTTCTGGTAGAGCGTCAAAGGATCCGGTGGTAGTCGCGTGGTGTCGACGTGCGTGGGGTGTGCCGGCGGGCTGTCTGTCAAGCCACACGCCGAGGTCTGGCAGCTCATGTGGGAGGTTCCCATGAGTTGTGGGCAGGCGTTGTCCATGCAGGCGATGCCTTCGCGCAGGGCTAGTTCGAGACATGCGGCGCGGGAGACGAGGTGGGTCATGGACAGCGAGCCGGCGCGGCGGGTTTCCTTCTTCCAGGCGTCGAGGGCAGCGATATCACCGATGATTTGAAGGACCCAGCTCTGGCAGCCAAAGTACTCCTCCAGGCGCAGCCGTGGTTCCTGCTCGAGGCAGTTTTCGTTTTGCGGGCTGAGGAGATGTCGATGATAGGGTTGCAGACGTGGCGCGCGCTCGAGGGCGGTGGCGGAGATGATGTCGAAGTAGAGTAAAGACGCGGTGAAGAAGCGTAGCGCGGCCTGGTCGGCGCTCCAGGGTTTGTGGGAGCCCGGCGGGAAGAGGACGTCCTGAAGAAACGGGATAGCCATCGAGTTCATGGTGTTGTCCCAGTCCTCTGGGCGGAGGATGATCTGCTGGAAGACGACGGTGGCAGCGTCTAGATGCATCTGCCAGTGGTCGTTGGACGCAAGGGTGACGTCGAAGATGAGCAGTTGAACGATGCTCTCGAGAACGCGGCAGCTCTGTCGGAGCTGGCCGGTTACGCCGCTCTCGTTGATGAGGGCCATGTCGGAGCGAAGCTCCTTGAGAGCAAGGTCGAGTTGGTGCTGCAGGGCAGCCACGCTCCGCATGCGACATGGCATGTGTTCGACCTGAGCATTGTTCAGCACGACACCGAAGAAGTGCGACGACAAGCTGAGTGCTGTGTGGTAGAGGGCTTTGTTGTGGTTGAGGACGTTGAGCAACCAACCGCGCCCACCCTCGAGCAGAGCAGGTTTGTAGAATGGAAAAAGAAAGGGAAAAACATAGTCGAGGTAGATCATGATGAAGCCCAGGTTGGTGTCGTCGGGGAAGGGGTTCGAGGAAGTGGTGGCTTCGGGACCCTTCCACGGATCCGGGCTGGACTGGGTGCTCCAGTCCGGAGTCTGCTGGCGCATCTGATTTGGCGAAGCACCGGGGACAATCTCGGAGATGGACGACTTCACGGCATCCAGCTGGAAGGCGGGACTGGAGGCGTCGCCCGGGGTGTCGTGGACAGTCGACGGGCTGGCGGAGTTGGTCTCCTTTGACGAGCCCCCATCGACACTCAAAGCGGGAACGGGCGGAATGTGGTCGGCGTCCGAGTCGTCGTGGTCGCGGCTCCGAGCGGGGGAGTGAGCAGTCTCGACGTCGAGACTCTGTAGATACTTGCGCTCGCGACGATTGTTCGCCTGGACCTTGACTTGCTTCTTGAGGTAGTCGGCCATCTCCTTCTGGCGCTCGCCCCCGTCCATCCAGTCGGGCTTGGCCTCGCTGTAGTGGCAGTTGATCTCGAGCGAGGCGCAACCCTCGCAGACTGGTCTGGCCTCGTCGCACTTCTTGCGGCGCAGCCGGCAGGTCCAACATCCTTCGGAGCTGCGAATCTTGGACATGGACGACATGGACTTCAGCCTGGACCGGAACCCGGACGGCATCAGCGACGATGACGGGTCCCTGTGGCGGGAAAACATGGCGACACGAGACGATGGGAACGACGCGCGGCAGCAATGATGGGTCGTGGTCGTCTGTGGGTAGATCTGAGGCCAATGTTGATGAATATGGGGTCTTTCAGATGAGATATGTCATCGGAGGGAATGAGTGACAGCAAGAACGTCCACAATAAGCGTCGCGGTCTTCGGTAGTCGGTAGTGAAGCGACTGGCGCGGCTCGTCCAATTCGATGGAATTGACTGATTTCATGCGACAGAAATGCGTCGAAAGTCCCTTGGGTGGTTCCTTGGGCGGTTACGTGGGTGGCCCTCCATACAAGGCAGGTCCAGGTCCCCGTGGGTAAAGAGCCCAAGGTCGGCAGGTATTAGGGCCTTCCGCTAAGGAAACTGCCTTCGTCCCCTGCCTTCTTTCCCTGCCATGAGCATCGAATCAAACCAACGCCTGGATTTGTAATCCACTAAAGAAGTGGTACTTCCATTTCCTTCAGCCTTGGCTACAGCGACTACGCCTCACTAAGCAGCCCCTATGCCTAATTGATCCTGTACAGCCAGGTTCTGGCGGCACCTCGCCAAAGGCCATACCGGCCAATGCATCGTCAGAAATTTAAGGTGAGCTGTAGGCGGGGCCGAACGTCCAGAGAGCGGGCTCAGGGGACCAACCCAACACTTTCATCTGGCATCTGGGGGTGGTACTTGTGTAGCATGAGCGTTTCCCTACTGGAGTAAAGTACCTGCCCCGGCATCAGCGGGTGAAGTGGCTGATCGTCGGGGCCACTTTCCTCCGCTGCTCTCCTAGGGGAACTGTCGCCCGTTTCTGGCTCGACAGGCGACGGCTAATCGGCAGCCGGAAAAAGGCTATTTACTCTTCCACAGCGCTATATTTTGCTCATGTTGAAACGCCTCTCATAGCATGTCTGTTATGAGTGAATGAGTGAGTGAGTGATGCTGTCAGACTGTTTCACGTCTTTGTGGCATTCGACCTGAAGATAAACCACGTCAAAACGCGATTACTCTCATCCAAGGGTCAAGTATGAGCCAAGGAGACCCGCACCTCCCTCCCTCACGCCGCTCACACAGGCCACGCACCACCTTCTGTGTTCTGTTGACCGCTAGCTTGGCCATGAGTGTATATCAACAGCCCATCTCAATCAATCCGAGGCTCCATAAATAGACCAAGACGCGACATCCTGGCTTCAGATACAGCTCCGCATGAACTGATACTTGGACTCGGCTGTCGAACCGTGCATCTTGTCTAGCCCTACTCAGTACTTCGTCGGCCGGAGTTTTCGTCCATATGCCTGTTCTCTTTACAATCTTGGCATCGGCATCGAATGCCGCTCCATCTTCGCTGTCTGACACCCAATGCGCGTCTGCCGAAAGCTGATGGCTCGACTTGCCCAGCGTCACCAGCGCTTCATCGAGACAAGTCAACCCAAAGCCAGTCACTCGTGGCAACCACATGTTGGTCTCTGTGCCACCAGGAACACAATAGCTCATCATCAAGGCTTGTTGAGCAACCCTCACAAAGATGTGGCCAATCACGTAGTCTGGTAGTGCCGGACAGGCGAATTCACTTTCGATTGCGAGATTGAGTTGTACAGCAGCGGGCCCCGCATTTTAGACGCTCGCATTTCACTTCATGAAGCTCAACACCCAAAGGCAACCGACGATGCAGACAGAAGCGATGAGCTTACCGGTTACGGCAACAATCGCACGACCCAGGGCTCTGGATTCTTCCCGCGATCCATTCAGCCTCATCAGAATAAGCCGCGAGGCACCCATTCGGTAGACGATCGCCTATCCCATCTGAGTTTATCTGAAAAACGGTCTCCGATGTAGCAGCAAAGTCAAACCCCGCACTGGTAGCTCTCTAGAGGTCGGAAATATCGAGGCAGAGAATATCTATAGTACCCGATCAGACTTCGCTGAAAAGAGTTAAAGAAGGGCGCAAAGGCAAAAGGTCTGGAGTGTTGACTCGCGATCCCCATGGTGTCTAAAAGCCAACCGGTGCCCACGGATGTGCTGTTCAGGAGCTTGTTATCATCGTCCTGAGCCCCGACGGTTAACATCCAAAGCGCCCTTCACCTTTACTGAACTCACTTATCACGAGAAACAAGTGCACTGGGCAATATGGAGCACTGCGTCGACGTTCAACGTCTCTTGATTTGGCTCCAAAGACATGCGGCTGCGACTCTCCAACTCATCTGCCTGGCTTACGTGCTGACATGGCTCTTCAGAACGGCTCGCCAGGTGCAGAAGAAGGTAGCCTTCGTTAAAGACGGCAAAAGAATACTACGTAGGCAGATGGAAATCCATGGCGACCAGCCATTCAAGATGATTACTAGCTTGGGCAAGGTGATTTTGTTGCCGTCTAGATACATACCCAGTATTCGGAGCGCTCCGCAGCTGAGTCTGGGAAAAGCCATGGCAGCGGTATGTGTACACCCTTTTGCTGTGTGTTATATCCTGATTTGAAGCAGGAGTTCCATTCCCATCTGCCCGGGTTCGCTAGTATCAACCTGGAAGAGGAGAGATGGCGCATACAGTTGGCCGTTCTCAAAAGGGGATTGACACAGAATCTTGGTGAGTTCCCAAGCATTATTAAATAAGCAGCTCCAGGGCAGCTGACATTAAAATAGGCGTGTTAACGAGCTCTCTGTCGTCAGAGGCTTCATTCGCAACCGAGTTGATTTTCGGAAGCAACAACGGTGTGCACATCTCAGTCTGCTCAAATAACACAAGACACACACATACTGACAGTAATCTAACAGAATGGCAAGAAACCGCCGCCAACGAGGCAGTGCTCGACCTCGTCGCCCGCCTATCATGCCACGCCTTCGTCGGCCCGGAACTCTGCCGCAACGAGGCGTGGGTCAGAATCACAAAGGACTACGCGACAATCACATTCGCCTCCGCCGGAAAGCTCAACATCTTCCCCTATGCCATGCGTCCGTTGGTCAACTGGCTCGACTCCGGATGCCGACGCGTCCGGGCTCTCGTCTCCGAGGCCCGCGACATCCTGGCTCCTGCGTTTGAGAAGCGGCGTCTGACGAAGCAAGTCATCAAGGCTTCCGACCTCTCGCCGCCAGTGCTCAACGACACGATCGAGTGGGCCGAGGAAGCGTCCCAGGGGAGATACTACGATCCCGTGGAGTTCCAGCTCGGCATGACGCTGGTGGCGTTACACACGACGACGAACCTCCTCGGCGTGACGTTGATGCTGCTGGCGGAGAACCCGCAGTTCATCGAGCCTCTGCGGGAAGAGATGTCGAGTATCTTACGGGACGAGGGGTGGAGCAAAACTGCCTTGTACAACATGAAGCTCCTGGATAGCGCGATCAAGGAAGCACAGCGCATGTGTCCGCCAGACATACGTGAGTAGCAAACACTAGACGAGTTACAAAAGTCGATTTCTAACCTGAGGTAGTCAACTTACGCCGCATCGCCACAGCCAACATCACCCTACCAGATGGGACCCTGATTCGAAAGGGGGAACGAACCGTGGTCGTCTGCGATCAAATGATGGACCCGGAGGTATACCCCGACCCCGAGACATTCGACATCTACCGCTTCAAGCGCATGAGAGACGAGGCGGGCGCCGATAGCAAGGCTCAGCTGGTCAGCGTCAGTCCGGAGCACGTCGGCTTCGGGTACGGCGCCGCAGCTTGTCCCGGCCGCTTCCTGGCAGCCAACGAGATCAAGATCGCCCTGTGCCATCTGCTGCTCAAGTACGACTGGAAGGTTGCGAAGAGGCCATATAAACGACTGGTCATCGGCACCTCGTCGTTCGTGGGACCTGAGGCTATGATATCGTTCAGGCGACGCAAGGAAGAGGTCGATTTAGAGGCTCTGTAGGGTGTGTATGGATCGTTCTGCCTGGTTGTATTTACATCAACACATTCTCGTACTTTGTCCTCGGAAGTAACCATGCAAGATGAACCCACATTGTTCTGTTAGAGAGCAGGCTGCATGTTGCTAGAGTCGAAATGCACAACCGAGTGGCTGATGGAGTTGACAAAAAGATGTTGGTCAAATACGGTACTTTTGTCGAAATCCACTCCGCTTCCAACATGGCGTGCGATCTCCTGATGACTCACCGTGGTATAAAGTGCAGCTATTTCTACACATCATCTCGCGACTTTCGCTTCCACTCTCCAACTGTTCAGTTTGTCAGAACAACCTCGTCACAACATGGCGACCAACATCATGGACCACCCGGTCGTCGACCTCTTGAAGTCGCTCATGTCCATCGTCAGCACGAGCGAGCTCGAACACGGCATCGGCGTCTTCCTGGAACACCACCTCCAGAGCCTAGGCTACACCGTCGAGCGCGTCCCCATCGCCCCGGGCTCACCCCGCCACAACGTCTACGCCTACCTCGGCTCGGCCCGCCAGACGCGCGTGCTGCTCACGGCTCACATGGACACGGTGCCCCCGCACATCCCGCCCGCCACCGACGGCGACGTCATCCGCGGACGAGGGTCCTCCGACGACCTCGGCCCGCTGGCCGCGCAGATCCTCGCCGCCGAGGAACTGAGGAAGGAAGGCCAAGTCTCGTCGGAGGGGGACGTTGCGCTGCTGTTCGTGGTGGGCGAGGAGAACGGCGGCCGCGGGATGGTTGCCGCAAACGACATGGGCGTCGCCTGGGAATCCGGCATCTTCGCCGAACCGACGGAAGGTAAGCTGGCCAAGGGCCACAAGGGCCAGGTCGCGTTTGAGCTGGTCGCCACCGGGTTCGCGTGGTAAGCTTCCCCCTCCTGACGTAGCGATGGCATTCAGGATTATGCTCACGCTCAAGGCAAAATGACAGCCACTCTGGATACCCTCACCTCGGAAAGAGCGCGACCTCGGCGCTGCTCGCCGTGTTGAACGACCTCTCCGCGGCGACCTGGCCCGAGTCCGATCTCCTCGGGCCGTCAACCTTCAACATTGGAACGCTCGAGGGCGGAGAGAGGCACAACATTGTCGCGCCCTCGGCCAAGGCGCTTTGCGAAGTTCGCATGGTGGCCGATCTGCCCGGAATCAAGACCAAGGTCGCCGAGATCGTCTCGAAGCATCCGGACATTGAACTGAGGTGGGTGTTTGAGTACCCCGAGGCACTCCTGGACTGGCAAATCGAGGGCTTCGACGCGGCTCCCGTGGCTTTTGGCACAGACGTCCCCCGTCTTCGAGACGAGTTTTGCAAGAAGCGTGTTCTGTACGGCCCGGGTTCGATACTGGTTGCGCATGGTCCGGACGAGTACATTCGCGTTCCAGAGTTGATTGACAGCATTGATGGATACAAAAGGCTGGTCCTTCACTTTTTGGGGTAGTTATGGCATTGCAAGTGTAATCACTGTTCCGCGAGCTTGCCTGTATATCAATGTTTTCATAACGATGTATTGAAACTCGAATCTGATCTTTTGTTGGTAATTATCAATCTGGTATATGGCGAAAACTCCCTTGGATATAGTACAAGAAGTCGAAAATAGAAAAAGATCGTGGCCTAATGATACACTGAAAACGGCCAGAAGCAAGAACCGAAAGCGAGAATCTCCTAGTCGAGAAAAACGCGAGCATGTTCGATGCCGAACCCAGCTCTTGACACTTCACATGCTGTCGCCAAAGTGCTCGGCAGGCCACCTCTTCCTCCACGCGGGCCCGTAGACATAGACCACCGGGATAAACACGGCAAAGGCGGAAATCAAGCCCGTGTAGATCATCATGGCGCCAAAGTAGCCCATCTCGATGACCCAGTCGGAGATCTTGAACGACAGCGCAAAGGCCAGCAGCGCGCGGAAGGACGCGATGTTGACGAGCGCCGGGCCCGCGAGGTGGGGGTAGCACTCGAGGACGTAGACGGCGCCGATGCTGTTGGCGCCCAGGAACCCGAACGCCATGAGCCCGAGCCCGGCGAGGAACGTCGTGGAGGAGTAGCGCGCCTGGTCGGACCCGGCCAGGCCGAAGATGACGGACCCGGCGATGCCGGCGACGGTGGGGACGACGAGGTTGACGAGCTGGTTCTCGGGGACGCGGACGCCGCGCTTCTTGGCGATGCGGTTGGCCATCCAGTCGGCGAAGCTGCCCGTGACGAGAGCGACGGCGACGGCGGCGATGAGCACCGGCAAGAGGCAGAGGCCGATGGCCATGAAATCCCATCTGGAAAAGAAGTTAGCTCGGTTTCCGTCGTTACGGACGAGACATGGGATGGCATACGACCAGGGCGCCGTCAGGAGCGCCGGGGCCACGGTGTAGCCCGCGGCGAAAGCACAGGCGATCATGACGCTGTTGAGCATGGTGATGAAGAAGATCTGAGGGTAGAAGAAGGTGCGCAGGGTATCGACGAAGGCGTTCCAGCCCTTGCGCCACTCCGCGCGGCCGTGGAAGAGGGCGATGTTGTAGCGGAACGTCCTCGGTTCGTGATGGAGACCCTTTTCGTCGCGAGGAACGCCGTCTGCGAATCGTGTTAGCTGGCGTCACGAGGAAGAAGACAAGTGCTAAACGTACTCATTTCTGCGCGGGTACGATTCCACTTCGTCTCGGGCATGAAGAAGAAGACGCCGACGAGGAAGAAGGCCGCGCCGATGGCGGTGATGAAGTACATCCAGCGCCAGCTCAGGTCGATGATCATGTACGGCGCCGCGATGCCCAGCACGATGATGATGAGCCCCTGAGCCGCAAAGATGCTCGAGATCCACGAGTTGCGCTGGTGCACAAATATCATGTCCTGGATGATGAAGGGGATGAGGCTCTCGACCGTGCCGGCGCCGACGGCCTGCACGCAGCGGGCGAGGGTGTGCGAGGTCAGCGACTGGCTGCTCCCGGCCCACAGCGCGCCGACGATGGCGAGGACGCCGGTGCCGAGCACGACGGGCCGGCGGCCGACGGAGACGGCCATGGGGACGAGCACGAGGTTGGCCAGGCCGATGATGAGGACGGGGAGCGACGCCAGCAGGTACACGGAGAGGATCGGCGGCGCCCCCGGCAGGTCCTGGAGGATCTTCAGGGGGTCGCTGCCGGCGGGGAGGCCGCCGTTGGCCGTCAGCGGCTTGAGGATCTTGGGATCGAGGTGCGTGTACTCGAGGGAGAAGACGGGCAGCATGGCGCCGAGGATCAGCTCCGCGGCGGCGGCCAGCGCGCCGAAGCAGCAGAGGCAGAAACAGCCCAGCACCTTTCTCGCGAGCGGCAGGTTGAGAGGATCCCTGGGGTCCTTTGTCGGCGCGGGTTGGAGGATGAGCTGGCCGTCTCTGTAGAGGACGCCCTCTCGGGCTTGCTGGGCGTCGAGGGCGGACGGGTCTGTGTACGGTCGAGTGAGTCGTTCGTTCATGTCGCTGGTTGCCGTGTTGAGCCTGCTGAGACCCTCGTCGGCCGTCTGGAAGCCCCCGTCATTCTTATTCTTCTTGTCACGCGGCCAGTCGAGCTCGTAAAGGCTGGAGCTCCCTGAAAACCTTGATACGTAGACGGGAGGGGGTTGCATGGTTTCGGAAAGCTCCATCTCGGAGGCTATTTTGCCTGACATGTCGACTGGAAGCGCGTGGAAACTCGTCGTCGAGATTCAGATTTTGATGGTGTTTGATTTACAAAAGGACACTATCCGAAGACTACACTGCAGAACCACTTGCGAAGATGCTCGTAGATATAAAGACGAGCTCGATACTGAAAGCCACGATAGTACACAGACCGTGGAGCTACGGCAACCGAAACACAGTAGCGCTTCTATAAATGCACCCACACAGACGTCATGTTCAAGAATGAGGCTCTACCCCGCGATGGATTGCCGGCCGCTTCGCTGCCGAGTGTTATATTCGACTTCGTTGTGGCCAAGGGTGTTTCATTGCCGCCACCCGCTCTGTGCTGCTGCCTCTGCGTTATCCCGAATCTTCCATCCTTTTGGTTGTTTCGTCACGACTCAAGACCGGATGAACGAGGATTCCTATTGGAAGCGGCGTCGTCCCAAGCTTTGTGATTGCGCAAAGCCGAGGGACAGACGAAAGTGTCTTGCCTCATTTGTCGACACGTGAAGCGGGAGCGTATTACTGGGGACTCGTGGTGTGAGCGACATGCGACCAGAGCGTCGTCTGGCAACCGGCGGTGAGCTCAGGGAACCCGATAGACTCGCTTTATCCAGAGGTTGATGAGGACGTCTTGAGAACGGCTGACCGCGGGGGGCCACGAACTGAGCCAATGTCACCATCTATGCCCATCCCGTTGAATGGCATCACATATGCATAACAGTTCTGCATGGAAATGATCAAGTTCAGACTTGTCGAACGCCGAGATGTTTCAAAAAGACGTCCTTCAGTGCTTAATTCAACGTGATACACATGAAGCCGCCCACGTGATGTCCCAAAACGCCAACGCCGTGTTCCTCGCTGACCCAACTAACTGTGGTCGAAACAACTGACCCGATTTACGTACGGCGAGTATTTCACCTGACTATCGCCACTTTTTGGCCCAACAGGCGACATGGTGATGTCCGTCGACGGCGTAAAGTCGGAAATCTCGCGAAACCTGTCGTTGCCGTAGTTCATCATGGACTTTCTCAGCGGCACCGCCGCCGAGCCCCTGGAAGTGAGGCCGAACTTCGCGCCCAGGGACCGCAGGAGCGGGCGCAGAGCCGGGAGGCTGGCGCACAAGATGGCACAGAAGAGCTCGATGAGCGACCAGATGACGATGTCGACGTTGTCCCAGGTCACGTCGAGGCTGGCGGAGAACATGATGACAAACTTGAGCCTGATCATGCTCGTGGCACAGGCGCTTCACGATGTCAGCCAAAAAAGATCTATCGCGACGGGGGGGGGGGGGGGGAAGGATGGCAACTTACAATATTCCAAGGCTGAAGAGCAGCGCCAACGCGAACCGCTTCCGCACGCTGAGTTCCAGCTGTATGATTTCGGGGATCGGAAGCGCCAGGATGGCCAGATCCTCCACGATGCTGAAGAGCGCGCCGCTGTACGCAATCGCCGCGAGGTTGCTGCACGACCGGTTCGGGTCGCCGAGGTCCCACGTCGACGAGACGGGCGTGCACTCAAAGACGACGAGGAAGAGGTACACGACGCCGTGCACGACCAGGACGCCGATGAACCAGCGGATGGCGACCTGGAACCAGCGCGCGGACGCGAAGACGCGCGAGAAGAACAAGAGGATGGAGATCTTGGCAAACACCTGCACGAGGATGTAGAGCTGCTGGCCGGCGTAGAAGAGCTGTATGAGCCTGACGCTCTGCCGCGGGTCGACGTTCCAGTAGTGCAGGCCGAAGCCGATGTCGGTGCCGGCGATCTGGACGCCGGCCATGGTGGCCAGCAGGACGGTGGAGAAGACGACCATCCAGTCGTCCCACCAGAGGCGCTGCGTCACCATCCAGCGCGATATGCAGCGCAGCGCCACGACGGGGAACGTGATGACGGACAGGCAGATGGCGATGACGCGGGCCTCCCTGGCCCTGGACTCCTTTGGGTAGGCTTCGCAAATGTCCCTCTGCAGCGTTGCGGAACCTGCACGGGAGTCATCAGCAAAAGATGGAATCATGGTTGGCGAAAGCAACGGCAACTGACGGGTCTGGTCGGTGAAGAAGCATTTCTTCTGCACGCAGGCAGACAGCTCGGCCTGGAGCGTGATGTTGGTGCATAGACAGTCGGTGAGCACGGGAACCGACGTCAGCTTGCAACCTCCATTCTCGAGACCTGTCAAAAGACATGGCATCTGCGGTAGCATGTTCAGTCAGTGCCACTCGCGGATGATGAGCACTCGATCCCAAGGGGTGTGGGGGGGGGGGAGTCGGGACTCACCGCACAGCTGGGAACCTGGCTGACAAGACTCGATATCGTCTGGTTCGTCACCGCCGTCACCGGGTGCAAGAAGGCCAGCAGGAACAGCACCAAGAGATCAAACTGTCGTCTCCTCATGTTTGTCGCCATCTTGTAACACGGACCAAACGCTGCATAACCACCACCAGGGCAAGGAGCAGCAGGGGCAGAGAAGAGAAAGAAAACGAGTGATGGATTGGCGTCGAAGGAAGGGAAGGAGGGCAAATCTTCCTTCTTCCGGGTGGCGCTGCCGTGAAATTTATCAAAACAAAATTTGACGGAAGAAGGGATCAGACTCTCCTCCACATGGCAGATGGCGTCGGTCCCAAACGCGCCGCGTGTTTGCTGCCCATCGCGAAGAGGGCCAGAACCCGAGCACACTGAGACGGCAAGATCTACGTCCTGTGCGTATCGGATGTGTCCGTGGCAGATACACGATTTGGTTAGACATCGTGGAGATGATGGCAGCTGATTAGGTAGATACGACGGCATGAAGATGGCTGTGTGATGGTAGAATAGGGGCCAGCTCGGAGCAAATATCGGTTGAGATGACACGGCATTGTCTAGGCCGAAATAGGACACGTCTTAGATGTTCTCAATGATACTCAACTCGACTCCTTGACACTCTGAAATGCTCAGTACCGCGCTTTGCGTGCCGTTCTGGTCCATCTTCATCCTTGACGGCCTAGCTGACGACATCTTGCGAAGCTTCGGGATGCTCTTTGCCCCCGACATCCCATCACGGACCTGCGTTCGTGATGAGGTCAAGCCACAAGTGCCTGCATGGACCCCAGACCAGAGCCAGAGCTGGCAATAGTCGACTCTTAGTCAACGTTCGCACAGCGTTAGCGTGCCGTTGCGACGGATGGCTGCCGTCCAAGACGTCTAGCGCCGAGGACAAGGACGTTCTCCTGGCTTGAACTCCTTTCCATCGCCAGAGAGGCAGGTCTTCCGAGAGAAACAGCTGCTCATGAATGAAACTAAACGTGCGCCATGGTGGCGTCCTGGAATTTGCATTCGCTTGGCGGGGATTGTTTCCAACGGCAGTTTTTACTCAAGAGGGAACGACTGAATACTCACTTCAAATCTGCAACTTCAAGTAACGCTCAAAGGATTAGAAGTGGATATGTGAGCAACAGACATGTAGATGCGCGACTGTTAGTGTACCATCCAATGACGGCCAACATCTTCGACTTTGAACACGCAAGTTGAACTGACAAGGGGATTCTCCATCCGTCATTTCCAGAACTGCACTCGCGGATTTCATTTCCAATTCGGCATCGTGTCCGCAGAACGGGACCAATCACAATGAATCCACGCGAGGACCAACAGCTGTTGGACAATCCAACAGCATGCCTGGCCACTCAATACCAACCAGCCCCTTTCAACTAGACAGTTCGCCGTCACTCTCGAGCATTCCTTTTCATATCCCAGTACAAACAGATTCTGCGAGAATGGACGAGCGGCGCACGACATCATCAGTCCCTGAAGTATCTTCGGCGGCTCAGCCTCACACAATGGCCTTTATCAACGCCGCCCATCACGCCATGACATCCGTTGCTGAAGATGACTACGCCGCCCAGGACATTCACGCAGATGACGTCTCGGACCCCGGCTACGAGAGTGCCAACGAGCCCGGTGCCGATGACTTCATGTCTCTGTCCTCCAGCATACGCGACTTCGAGTTCGAGAACAGCCGCCGGTACCATAAATACAAGGAAGGACAGTACAACTTCCCCAACGACGATTGGGAGCTGGAGCGTGAGGACATGAAGCACGCCATGGTTGTGCACATTTGCGACGGAAAACTCCATAGCGCGCCGCTGGACAACCCGCAAAAGATCCTGGACGTCGGCACGGGGACCGGCATTTGGGCCATCGACAGTGTGTGCCACTCTCATAACACGCTGCATCAGGTGCTTCTTGTGAGTGTAAGCTGATGAATCGTGACTTAGTGGGTGACGAATACCCCGAGGCCAGCGTCGTGGGAATCGACCTGAGCCCAATACAGCCAGACTTCATCCCCTCGAACGTGCGATTCCTCGTCGACGATGCCGAGGCTGACTGGGTCTATCCCGATGGCAACTTCGATTACGTACATCTTCGAAACATGGCACCTTCTATCAGGAACTGGCCTGCGCTGTTTGCCGAAGCATATCGGTGAGAGCCCACCCCTTGGAGCGTAGTCTGCATCGTCCCTGCTGACAGAACAAAGAGTCCTCAAGCCCGGCGGTTGGATCGAGCTTCAGGAAATGCGCTGGGCGTACGGCTGCGACGACGGGACCATGAGGCCGGATTACGCTCCGGTGCAGATGGTCAGCAACATCAAGGAGGCCCTCGCGCGGCTGGACGTGGACATGTACGCCGCCGAGAGGTACCCCGAGCATGCCGCAGCCGCCGGTTTCGTCAATGGCCGGCATGTGGTGAAGAAGGTCCCCGTTGGTCCGTGGCCAAAGGACCCGAAAATGAAGAAGATTGGCGAATACTGCCGTGCGGTCATCCACGACGGCCTTCACGCCATCACCATCGGACCCTTCACCAGGGGTCTAGGCTGGTCGCCCACAAAGGTTGACGATTTTCTTGTCGAAGTACAGAGGGATCTGTTGGATTCGTCCGTTCATTCCTACGTCTACTTTCACTCTCTCTTCACCCAAAAGCCATACGATGATTAAAAGTATCTAGAGTATCGGAAAAAGTGACAAGCCAGCTCCTTGTACACGTTGGAGGCGCTGGCGATGACAGACTTGAGAGAAAGACTGAATCAAGAATCTGTGCTTCGAGGCTCGGAAACCACCCGACGTTACCGATATTGCTCTGCGCCGGTCAAGTCCAATTCGTCCAAGTTGTCAAAGGGCCCTTTGAAAATAAATTGCACCTCATCGCCATCCGCCTTCGCAATGATGAACTTCTGCCAGACCCTAATGGAATCCACGCCTGTACCTATATCGGCCAGGTCACCGTCTTCGCCGGAAGGAAGCTTCGTTCGGAGCCCGAGGACGAAGAGATCTTGCATGTCGGACCACGGGATGACACTTTGAACGCGACGCGACCCCCCCACCCCTCGTCCAGAATCGAAATATTCCAGTACGTGTGCGGCTAAGACGATGGAAGCGTAGATCGTGACGGCCCCGAGATAAATAAACATCATGGCCTGGGCGAACCACAGCGTTTTGCGTTCCTGACCAGTTCCGTATCCGTATCGTTGCGCTTTGAGAGGGATGGGTAGGGCTTGGTCGAAAATTCCAAGTGCCATATCGAAAGAGAGGTTCGCCAGCGGTTCCTTGAGACCTCCCCACTGGTCAATTAAACTGGTTTCGTTGTTGGGGAAGTAGCTATGATTGCCACCCGCAACACCATATTGCTCATTGAGGTCAATAAAGCTCAGTTCGCCGGCTGACTTGCCCAACAACATTCGTGGTCGTCCACCGGACGCCTCACGTGCCAGAACATCGGTCAAGTAACCTCCAAAGACCTTGGCGAGAAGAACTTCGAGAGCAGTTTTGTTACGAAATTCGCCAAGCTCCGTCCCAAATTCGTATGAGCCATTTCGTAGTTTCTGGAAGTCGACGAAGTTTTCGACAATCCGCTCAAGAGCAGTGGTGTTCCTCTTCCAGAATGGCCATGATGGGATGGCATGTTTAAACCATGACTCGTAGAACCGGACAGGGCGAACGCCATGGTTCGAGGTGCTAAAGCATAGATCTCGCATGCGTTCCTCGTCACTCCATGACGTTTGAAGAAGGTCGCTGACTCCTGGATCCGTTGAGAATGTTGTAGGCACCCAGTTCGCCGTCAGACTACAAACGTAGTAAATACGCGTGTCTTTGGTAGAACTCGCATTTTGCATAGCTCCGCTCAGGAATATGACGGAATCGTCGTCTTTTCTGGTCCAAAATCCCGTTACAGATGAAGCCAAAACGTGTTTCTCCATCTCTTTATCGGATGCGTTGAAAAGTGGCGTTTTCTCCTTTTGATCTAGGCCTCTTTCGTCATTGAAGCATCGAAAATGATTAGATGGTTCGGGGTAGGAGATATTCCTGGTTTCGTCGAGAATCTGGTCCTTGTTGTATATTTCGCACTTGGACTGCACAAATGGTTGGTATAGTTCTGGCGGCGGCGAAGAATTCTGAGACTTCCCTAGACCTATGGTGAGATTGTATCGCGGTTCGGAAGACACTGCGCCGACTTTTTCATTGCTATCTTCATTGATGTACGACTGAAACAGACCAATGCTGTCGAGAAGAAACTGTGGTGCTGTTGTGGAAAGGGTGGCGTAGGCGGAGTCGCTCGAGAAGTTGGCCTGAGTAAAAACTACATGTCGGCGGAGGTCGGATGATGTAGCAGAGAATGTGAGATTATTTCGCAACTGGGTGGCAGGGTGGTTCTGTACCCAAGTAAACACTTCGGTGAATCCTCCAGCAGGACATTCGGGAGTGTAGATGCCAGCAATAGTATTGCAAGAATTGATCTCCATTTCCTCCGTTGCCCGGAGTTCGGAATTCCAAAGATCATCCCGTTGCCACCAGTATAATAAAGGCGTTTCAAGATCCACGAACGCTGTTCCGTTGCGGAATTCATACCAGTCCAGGGTCGGGATGAGAAGCACTGCGGAAGCCGGGCCGACGATCGTCGACATGATGGTGGCGAAGACTAGGAACCCGGAAAGGAGCACCTTCCAGGGCTCGAAAGTGGCAAGCCCCTGACGCCAAAACGCAGCAGTTTTGAGATAACCAAGATCGCCAACTCGGTAACTTCCAGTGAGGAAGCCTAGGCGGAGTCCATCCGTGATCAATCGCCGACGGGACATGGCTAGCATGATCAATGACAGAGAGGCAACGATGAGGAGTTCATGTATCTTGGCCACGAGCTGAAGCATGTTGCTAATCGTCTCAGCGTCCAGACGATACTTGTTGTTGATGAGAGGGCCTTGTTCGGGGTACCAAAACAACTTCACTCTCCCCACGACGAGAACGACTATCGTCATGGAGACTGCAGGGAAATGAACCATCCAGCCGTGAAAGTAGCGAGAACGGCCTTTCCGGGTAATATATCCGTGTCCCGGTCTTCTTGGGACCTCACTGGCATTGGGTGCTTGTGCTCCTGCGCCATGACCCTGGCCAGAAGCATCTTCCGAGCCAAGGACGTTGTTCAGGCCAGAACCGTTCCCCTCGGTCTCGGGGGGGTTTTCGTTTGGGCCGGGAACGTCTTCCAGGTTGCGTCCACCGTGAGGTAGTAATCTCCTGAGCTCCTCTCATCGTCAATTTCTCCGCCAGCGGGGGCTTCTTCGCCAGCGGGGGATGAAGCCCTCGAGTAGTCCGGGCCCGTATCGCCCTGATGGATGGCCCCGCCAACTGGCGGCAGTAGATTGACCATTGGGAATTCCTGACTCTGGCAGGGACTTGGTGTCTTTTCTCGCACACTTCGCCCTGCCGTGGGTGAGACTGACGCCATCGCGTCGGATGTAATTGCCAAGCGTTGAGGCCTGGCTTGATCAGTTGGCGTGTCATTGGTGGTCAATTATCAATACTTACCTGAAAAACTGCAGAAATCGCAACCGCAACTGGAGATGGAACTTCTACCCGACGAGAGTTGGGTTGATACGGAGGAGGAGGGCAACGATGGCGGTGGTGTTTCGACAAGCAAGAAGACAAGGGCGACACAGAAAAACGCAGAGCGCGACAGGTTGTCAAATACCAGAAAGAGGGAGGGCTCGAGACATCTCCTGACCAGTCCCAATCCTCTGGTATGCCTCATTGTTATACAGATGCAGCCTGCTGATGGTGGTACGCCTCAGTCTGCGGCACGGTAAGGCTCTCGGGGCTTGTAAACCAAACAGACCAAGCTGTCTCCAACGCTACATCAGAGAATTCCAATACTCGACGCATGCTGTCTGCACCTTCGAGACGCCAAGACTGAGGCTGTTTATGGTATCACACGACGAACCTATTCTGGCTGCCACTTTACGCAGCTTCCTGCAGCTTACTCCGGTGGCGAGTTTCCATGAGGTGCGTGCGACCAATGTTGTGCGACAGTCGGATATGGCATGTGTACGAGCACCACCAGAGCTGAACTTGAGCAAGGAGGCTCTGTTGGTTCTTGCAAAGGTTGAAGCCGTTCTGGACTGGGCAAAGTGTGTTTTCATGGATTCCTCTGCCCACGGATGTTGACTTCCACCCCCTTTTGGCTTAGGATCTGGGACCGACTTTATGGCACCCGGATGATTTTGATAGGTGGAATATATGTTCGTCCATGCCATGAATGCTAAAGCAGACAGCCAAGTGCTTCATATTAGCAGACCTAGCTGGGTTGGCATGCCACTTTCAGCGTAGAGTTCCGTCTTGATGAGTAGAGACAGCCTGGCATAGAATTCGGACAGTAGAAAGGGGGTTTTCATCACGTGTGAGGGACAGTTCAGTGCAACCGCATTTTCTGTTATTTAAGCTGTTTCTCTAGAACTGCTCCCCTCAACCCCTGAAGATACTCTGTCTACAAAAACTCCCTCGTTCGCCGGAGCCCCACGGTTTGGCTGTCTCCCGTGGAAAAAGCCGGGCGACAAAGGACCATGTCCTCTGCCGTCTGGAAGACATCCAGGCAACAGAGACTAAGAAACGAAAAAACACCGATGGCCATATTCGGCTGTCTTTTTATGCTCTTGGCGCAAGGACTGTCATCACCACAGTCGCACGTTCCAAGACCACTAAAGAACGCTTCCAACCCTTGACAGGTCAGACCGCTCACTCTGTCGCCTTTTCGGTAGTCCTCTCCATCGTGGTCCCATCAGCAGACAGGCTGCCGCTGAAGTACTGTCCGAAAACGCGGTCCTCAATGTCCGTCTCCCTCCAGGACTTGCCCAGACGCTTGCTGTCCTGCCTGCGGAAATACACCCGCTTGCCAAACTTCCACGTCTCGGCTCCGGCGAAGAACAAACCGGCGGTGACGAAAACAATGCCCCATTCCCACGAAATCGGCTTATGCTTGAACACCTCCATGTTCAGAACGGGGATGTAAATCAGCGGGAAGAGGGTGACGAAGCCGACGACGACAGCCCAGAAGAGGAACCGGTTCCTCCAGATATCAAGCGCCCACTGCATAAAGTAACGCTTGGAACCCGGCTGCATGCGGAAAAAGGAGCGCCTGACGTCAATCATTTCCCACGCGAGGAACAGGGCGAACCAGGTCAGGCAGGCAAACGTGGTGGCTCTGGCGCGGAACACGACGTCGCAAGACGGGCTGTACGTCTCGTTGCAGAGCTCGCCGAGTTCGCCGTTGCCGAACCCGTAGACGACGAGGACGAAACTGGCGAGGCAGAGGAGGGTGATCCAGAGTCCGTAAAACACCATGTCGACGAGGAACTCGACGGTGAAGATGCCGGCCCTGAGCGAGCGCGGGGGCCGCTGTAGAATGTCGGGGACCGCGCGCTCGAACCCGAGGCCCATGTCCGGGAGGCCGGACGTCGCCATGATGATCCAGACGACCTGCACGGGGGCGAGCGGGAAGACGGATAGCCCGGTTCTGTCCTTGAAGGCGAGGCCTACGAGGAGCGTGCCGGCCTGCGCGACGTTTTCGGCCAGGACGTGGAGGACGAATTTCTGGATATTGTCGAAAATGCGGCGGCCTTCTTCGATGGCGGCCAGGATCGAGGCGAAGTTGTCGTCGGAGAGAACAATGTCAGAGGCGTCCTAGAAGAGGAACATCAGTAAACTCGAACGACACGTAGAGATGTGGATGGAGCTCGCTCACCTTGGCAACATCAGAACCAGCAACACCCATGGCTATACCAACGTCAGCACGGCGCAGAGACGGAGAATCGTTGACACCATCGCCAGTCTGAGAACCAAAATATGTCAGCCACTGCACGAAACACTCTACCAGACAGCAGTGTCTTACCATTGCGCAGAACCGACCGCGGCGGTGGAGGGCCTCGATCATGCGGACCTTTGTGCTGGGAGCACACCTCGCGATAACCAGGGGCAACACGGGGAGCTCGTCAATAGCATCATCGCCGAGAGCGTCAAACTGCGTCGCGGTCATGACCATCGACGAAGCCACGTCGCTCGCCACGAGGTGCATCTTGGAAGGCAGGATACCAACCTCAACCGCGATGGCCTTTGCGGTTTCGCGATGGTCGCCGGTCAACATGTGAACCTCGATACCAGCCTCGTGACACTGCCGAACAGCGGGAGCCGACTCGGGGCGCGGCGGGTCGTAGAGCCCAACGAGACCGCGGAACACGAGGTCGCACTCGAGGGCCGTTCTGTCAACCGCGCCCTCGGCGTCCACCTCGACCTCGCCGTGGACGGGTTTGCTCGCGAGGGCGAGCACGCGGAGACCCAGGCTGGCCAGTGCCTGCATGTTCTCAACGATCTCGGTGTGGAAACCCCTGATGTCGACGAGGGTGCCGGAACTGTCCGGGACGTAGGTGGTGCAGCTCTCGAGCACGCGCTCGACGGCGCCCTTGGTGAAGGCGTGGTGAGAACCGTTCTTGTTCCGCATGACGACCGACATGCGCTTGACGTCCGAGTCGAACGGCAGCTCGGCGACGTCTCGCCACTCGGATTTCTCGTCGCCGGTCAGGGTAACGCGGTTCCAGCCGAAGCGGCTGGCCATGACCTGGATGGCAATCTCGGTAGGGTCGCCGCGGGCCTCCCATTCACCCTCCTTGGTTTTGCTCACGGTGGCGAGGTTGGCGAGGCAGGCGACGTTGAAGAAGTCCGACAGACCGGAGTCGGCGTCGCGGCTGGAAGCGTATTCGGCCGGCTCGATGATATCTCCGCAAGCCTCCCCGGCCTTCTTCAGGTCAATGACACGAGGCGCCGAGGTGTGGAAGCGGACATGGCCGGACGTGGGATCGACGGCCGACGTGGAGTTCTCGACGGTAAAGGTGCCCTTTGAGGGTATCCAAGCACCCCTCGCGACCATCTTGCCCTGCGTAAGGGTGCCGGTCTTGTCAGAGCAGATGTCGGTAACGGCACCCAAGGCCTCGAGAGACTTGAGGTTGCGAACCACGACGTTACGCTTCACCATGCGCTTGGTGCCGGCAGCCATCGTAATCGTCAAGACGACCACCAAGCTAGCTGGGATCATCGACAACCCAGTAGCAACCGCGTAGATGATGACGTCCTGGGTTGTGCGGAACTCGTTCGCCCCCAGCACGATGATGGCGCAAACGACGGCAACGAAGAACAGCAACACGGCCAGTTTTGACAACTTTCGCTGGAGGGGAGTGCCGACGTTGAGACCGAGGAAACGGCCGGCCGCGTCGGTGACGGTGAGGAGGTAGGCTTCCAGGTACCGATGAGGTTTCGGACGGGCGTCGGGATCCTTGCGGGTCTTCTTTGGTTCGCGAATTTTGGTCTCCTTTTGTCGAAGCTGTGCGGCGATGGCCCCGATTTCGGTGTAGGCGCCCGTCGAGAAGACAATGCCTTTGGCGCGGCCCTTGGTGACGTTGGACGAGCTGTAGGCCACGTTGAGGCGGTCGCCAGGTCCGGTTGTCACCTCGAAGGTGATGTCTTCCTTTTTGCGAACAGGCAGAGATTCACCAGTCAAGAGGGCTTCGTCCGTCTCAAAGTTGACGGCGTCGAAAACACTTGAGGGTGATTCCGTTAATATGCTTTACTCTCGGCGAGGTTGGTGCAGACTTACCGAACGTCGGCCGGGATGGTATCTCCCGTTTTGAGCTCGACGAGATCTCCTGGAACCAGGTCGGAAGAGGCCACTGTCTGCGACTGTCCGTCACGGATGACGTTGGCAGTGGGGGAACTCAGAGACCGAAGGGAATCCATGGTCTTGGCAGCGGAATACTCTTGGAAGAAACCGACGACGATGTTGAGCAGGATGACGCCGGCAACAACACCACCCTCGATCCAAGACTTGATGCCGAAACTGACGGCCATGGCCAGGATGAGGACCAGGGTCATGGCATTGGCAACCTGGGCAACGAGAATGCGAATGGGGGAAACCTTCTGGGCCTCGCCGAGGTCATTCTTACCGTACTCCGCGAGTCGTCTGCTTGCTTCGTCACCCGAGAGGCCGCTGGCCGAGTCCGCTTGCAATTCGTCGAGCACCTCGGCCAAGGTCAAACAGTGAGCGGGCCGCGTCATCGGGCGGTTGGATTGCCCGCTGACGTGCTCCTCGGGCTGTTTGGCCTTTTCAGAAGGCATGATGAATTCAAGAAGGCTTGGTTACCGGGTTTCGGGCTCGCAATGATGATGCGTCTTATTCGATATTGAACACTCTATCTCGGGGTAGTAGTGAGCTGTCGCATGTATGCGGAAGCACAGACGACAACGCGGAGCAGGTCTTGTACAGTAGCAAACTCCATGTAGTTGGAATCCGATACGGTCGGAAGGGTTTGGCGGGCCTTTCGGCGCGGCGGAACAAGTGAAAGGAGGGTGAGGTTCGTGAGAGAAGTCCAGTTAGATGGAGGGATGAGAGGTAGGTCGAGGACTGTTAAGTCGACTGGGAAGCTAGGATAGGTTGATGT
Source organism: Colletotrichum orbiculare MAFF 240422 (assembly GCA_000350065.2). Taxonomy (NCBI): domain Eukaryota; kingdom Fungi; phylum Ascomycota; class Sordariomycetes; order Glomerellales; family Glomerellaceae; genus Colletotrichum; species Colletotrichum orbiculare. Next base: position 538,596 of record AMCV02000036.1, on the reverse strand, counting down.
TGACACGATCCGATTCCTTTACCAGAGATGAGTTGAAATGAGTAAAGGTTTTGAGATGAAGGAAATCCAGCGCAGGGTCCGAACGACTCTACTATGTACGCGGAGCTCCGCCAAGCCCGCCAAGATATTCCGACAGCCACTCCTCCCAATCGAAAGTCCGTGGGAAGCATTCCTGTCGTCATGGCATGCTTCGCTACATGATGTGGTGTAGTCTGGGTACGTATAGTATCTTGGCGGAGCGGAACTGTTTCGGGGACACAAAGGTCGGAATATGACGTTTCTGAAAGCTGTGGCGCCGGTAATGGGCATTCACGAAAGATACACGTACTACACGTCTGGCGGTTGTATGCAAAGCCTCGCTCGCATTTCCTCCCCTCAATTCAAGGAGTTCTGTCTGTTCCCCGCCCGTTGGCTTCGCTAAGCCCGTAGATACTTATTCGTATGTACAGCGGGGCATACGACGATGTCCTTTCCTGTACTATAGTACATAGTATTGCATACCAAGAAGCTGCCAAGAGCCGAAAGCGGGAAGCAAAGGGCGTGTGTGTGGATGATCTTCAAGGGCGGTGTCCTCGAGGCGATGTTCTTGTGTCTTTTGGTGTCCGCCATCTATTCCTTGAAGGGTGTTATGAATAAGAATCATCCTCAGAAGTCTCACGAGCGTCTGGGGTGATAGCAATTATGGCATTGACGGCCGTCAACACTGAGAATAGACTCATAGAACACGAGCCAACAGCTCCACTTGAGCATCTTCATCCTAGCATGTCCGATGTCAACCCAACTCACTCCAACGCCGATAGGTTTGCCTGCCACAAGTAGTATTGTACTTTTCCCTCTTATATGCTCCAGTCCGGGTCTTCTGTTATAGAGACTCTGGTTTGGCTACATGCGCAGGCAAGTCTTGAATACTAGCGATTGTGTCCGCCTAAAGATTCAGTCGAGTATAATGAGTCTATTGTTACGTTAGTGTTAGTATCTTGAGCGCTTTTGGTGTGTTAACCCTTGGGAGCATTTAGGGCTTACGTCTCAATGGCATTATTGTTACAGGTGTTATTTTGGTGTCTCTGGATAATTGATAGCTACTGGCAGCTCATCTTAGCGATTAGTCTATCTGTCTCTATAAGACAGGTTGGGTTAATGAAACTATAATCCTGTGTAGTTGCCAATGAAAAGGGATCAACAATGCCGGGATGCTGTGTCGGGGAATAATGCCAATGTTGGGAACGGATGCGAATCTCTCCATAGAAGAACAACTCGCCCTTACGCAGTTGACAAATCACCATATTATAATAACAGCCAACGAATGGTTGCTGTAAGACTCCGTGACTGAACAAAAGATGGGCTCATTATTCTCGCGTATACTCTGTATGTGCGAGCTACTCATCTAAGCGTCCGCGACGACGAATCTCAGGTTCAGGTTGGCTGTCTCACCCTCCACATCATCCTCGAACCCGAAGCCGTTGCCAAGGCCCCAGACGGCGACTTCTGTTATCTTCTTCAGACCCAGCTCCTTCTTGTGCTGGATGAGCATCCACGACAGCGCACTGCCCCAGGTGGATCCGAGAATAGCCTGACCTTGCCGGCTATCCATGGCGAAGACGGCTTTGTTGGCGTAATTCGGCACACTCGGGCGCTTGTCTTCCTTCAAGGCATCCCTGACGATTTCCCACGTTCCCTGGTGGGCGACGTGGGACACGAACAGGAGTTTGAGGGCCTTTGGATCGACCTTTTTCACTTTGCAGGCGTCCATCCACTGGAAGTAGGCGACGTCCGACATGGTATCCAGCTCGGGCACGTCACCCTGTTTCCAGTCTCTCTTTCTAGCTGTGGGGCTGAAGTCTTCGTCGAAAATGAAGGCACCAGAGGCCGGGACAACCACGTTGGAGTAGGAAGCCATCGTGGGCTAGAGCGCACCAAGGTCAGCCAGCGGATTCTCGGAGGTGCGAGAAGAGGAAGTTTACGAGTCCACGCCTCACCTTTTTGCCTTCGCCAAACTCCCTGTCATGACGGTAGTAGTACTCGCCCGCTTGCTCTTGATCAACCGGATGGTCCTTGTCCCCAAATGCATCGTCGAGGTTGTCATCGTAACCGGGCGTCTTGTCGATGGCAAGACCCAAGCCGTCAAAGGCCGGGTCGGTGACCTCGCCAAAGGGCGCTTCGACATCGCCGGTGTCCTCCTCGTGGGGGTACCAAAAGATGTATCTCGTCCAGCCGTTGGGTTTCAGGGCGCTTGCGTCCTGGTACGGGCTGTAAACCGGGTCCCCGCCATTGTACTCGGCCGCCTTCTCGTCGTCGAGGGGGAACAGGTCGATGAGGTACTGGCCCTTCTTCACGCGGCCTTCGTAGTCTGGGGCGAACGTGGGGAACTTTGCTCTCGCTCGCTCGACGAGGACGGGCGTGTCGCGGGTTGTGCGCGTGGGCGAGGCGTTGATTAGAGAAACGTGGAGCAGCAACCACAAGAGCAACGAGCGGACGCTCCCCGATCCAAACGAGTGAATAGTGTTAGCCATCACGGCGAAAGTAACACCGCTAACAACTGATTAGATGGATGGTGGCAGAGCAGAAAAGAGAGTGTGTGGTTGTCGCGAAACAAGCACGCACCACTGCGGAGCAGAGAGCAGACACTTTTGTTCTTAAATTTTAGATACAGAACAAGCTCAGAAACCGAACCCGAAGAAGAATGGAGATCATTTGTTTAATCGTCAGAGACGTCACTCTGGTCCAGGGACAACGGTTGCCGCATTGCGGGCTCGGTCTCTACCAGTACGGACGCGGAAACTCCAGAGAGAGTAGAAGACCGCACGGGCGGGCAGCAAAATTGAGGAACTCTAAATTGATTATCCGGGGTGGCTGTTCGAATCATGCCTACTCCGTACTTGTAGTAGGCTTACGACGAAGCTGCGGTGTCGCCGATCTTGGCAACTTGCATAGACTCACAAACAGCTCATTTTGCCGGTACGGCGTCTATTGGCTTACGGATGATGGTTAAATTCCCACTACCCTTCCGACAAGGACTTAGCCACAAGTAACGCAAATGATTTCTTCCCTTACTGCTAGTTCGGACCTGAAGCTATTCAACACTTCACCCAGTCAGGATCAAGCGTCTGTCGTTACCTTGGCTCCATCCAATCGATGAACCGAGTTCAGAGACCGAGTTGGGTTGGTCACCCAAGTCCTCGGCCCGAGTTCATTACTCGAATCCGCAGTCCGAGTCCTTGATCCCTGCTTGTCTGGCATTGAGGCCGCTGTAACCATGTCTTCGCTATCTGTTATTAGGGAGCAGATTCAACATCGACCTTTCTCCCTGGCGATCTGCCAAGTGGAAACCGCAACTCGGGGTCTCCGTCTCATCGAAAAACGGTCAGCTCTCATCCCGGAACGGCCAGGTTCACCTACGGCCCCGACGACTCCGGAAACCCGGAAGGTGAGAGTCGGATACTCGGGGCTTGGATGCTTGGTCAGTCCGGGTACCATAGCAATACGTGACGCATCAGCATGCGACAAAGAGCGTCCACCGACAGTCACGCTGGTAGACTCAGGTTGGAAGCTGATGTACGCTGGCAGAGTCAGGCACGGAGCGCAAGATGAGCTGAACTATTTTCAATGGCAACATTGATCACTTACAGACATGCTTGACATCTCGACGGTAACCCGCAGAGTTACGTCTCTTCCTCCACGGTATCGAATTGGAATCGTCGGACAAGCAAGTCTTCTTTTTTTTTGTTCTTTCCCAAAGACTCTGGGTTCGGCAATGAATGTGCCTCGTCCGTCGATCCCCGTCCCCCGCGCGTTCTAGTCATGAACAGTGGGTAAGCATCCCCTTGGGATGACTGTAGCAATTCTAAATACTTTATGCGAACCGCGATGCCGGCCAATCATGTGACTGAATAAGTCTGCGCTTGTTATTGGACTTTTTTTTTAGATGTTAGTCTGCCCGTTGAGATGTCAGCTCAAATGTCAGGTTAGACATTGGTTGGTCCAGTCAGAACACAGGGAAAGCCTGCATGATGTTGCTAACGTCTTTGATCATTCTGGACTCTTTTTGCAAATCTGTAGTCAAACTCTCTTTTTGCAGGCGTATTACCCAATGCAAGTTTAGCTCTAATCGTCGTCCAGACTGGCTTGCGCTCGCCCACACCTTGTATCAACCCCCGCGATCCGTGGCCGGTATGCAAAGCACGAGATTCATCCGTTTTTCTACGGCTTCATAGCTGTTATGGCCGAAGTCACCTTAGCCACCGAGGGGACTTCGTAGAGGAATAGCGGCAACTTGGCAATGGCTCACACTGTGTTGGCCAGAATACGGCCGCAGATTGGAAACAGTCGGTATCTTCCTGCCGGTAGCTGTGTGGCCTCTAGCAGAAAAGGATGGATATAATCTCATAGCTTCATACTTGAGCAAAGACGTCAATTTCATGCCTTGGGAATGTCCCGACTATAGGCAGCCTCTACAAAGTAGTCGACGAGACCCCCTCGCAGCAAACGCACCACAAGTACGGCCCAGCGCCACACACCATTGGCCTTGTCGACAATCTATCTAACCAGGGATGATGCACCGGCTTCACACTACAGGCCCGACCATATTCCGTGGTTCTGGAAACAACTGTTTGTGTCTGTGTTCTCTCGGACGTTGTTGTGCTAGCGCTGTAGTTTGTGAAACCCACGAAGACTGAAACCATAATGTCCGTAAGCCAACAGTATGTACGGGGGCTGTCATTGTCATGAAATTCTTGACGGGTTTAAAATGCATCACACTAGCAAACAAGTACCCAAAAGCAAAGCGTCTACTTCCCAGCAATGTCCTTCTCCTCGTCCCGGCCACGTCCCCTCGGTCTCGCCAAGGCAGCAAGCCTCCGCCTGATGCTCTTCCTCTCACCGACAGCGGTAGCCGTAATGGGTTGAGAGATGGACGACCTTCGCTGGCGGCTAAGGTGCGTCGAGGCATCTAGCGACGACGGCGGCGAACTCTTGACAATGGGCTGCTTCTTCCTGCGGTTCAACCGGACGACTCTCCAGAAGCCTGCGTGGAGCCGCTTCGCCTTGCCTTGGGTGATGAACTCGTAGATCTGCAGCGAGAGCGCAATGAGAAGCACGGTGGCCATGAGGCTGAGAACTTGGCTGGTGTCAGTTGCTGTGAATCCACCGGGCTGATGGCAAGGTGACTTACAGCAAGCGAGTATCACAGTGCCAGCAGTCGTGGGCATCGTCAACCCCTCAATCTCAATCTCAAAGATGCCGGTTGCCCATGAGATGGGTGCCTGGACATACTGTCAGCAGCCGCAAGCTCAAGTTTTTGGGAGAACACTTACAAAGACAACCGTCGCCCCGGTAAAGATGAAGAGAATCTTGGACTGCTCGCTCGCAGAAAGCGCCTCCTCGATGTTGGCTTCTCGCTGCCTCAAGTCAAGCAGAGTCGTGATCTGCCCCGTCAGCTGCTGTACCCGAACAAACATGACGAATCACCCACCGAATCTCGCACTCGGTTCGCATCCTCCTCCAACCTCGTAAAGAAGTCGAGCGTCGGGTGCTTATACCCCCCTCTCGCTCGCTCCGCGCCGTCCGCACTCTTCAGGCCGAGCCCCGACTCTTGAAAGTCGCGATACACGCGCTCCTGCGACCTCAACACGCGCTTGATCATATTGATCTCCTCGCGGATGTCGTCAATCTCCTGCAGCAGCTCGATCTCGGCGCGGAGGTCGTCGAGGACCGTCTTGGAGGTGCCCATCTTCTTGATGGACGCTTTGAAGGCGGCGTAGCGCTTCATGGCTTCGTTGGACTGGCACCCGTCAGCTCGATTCCGTCACAGCGAACCTGTTCTGTTCGACTCACGACATGGGCAATCGACGAAGCAAAGACGTTGCAATAGCTCCTCGGTCCCTCGAACTGGAAGTGGAACCTCTCTTCGCTGTACTCCACCGCGCACTCCACGATGCTCTCCACGATCTTCATCATGTCCGTCTTCTCAGACCGCAGGCCGCTGATGCCCAGCACGCGGTGCTTGATCTGGTTCAACAGCGTTTTGGCGTTCTTGTTGTCCCAGCGCTCGGGGAACGCGCTGATGATGGTGTCTGCTGCTGTCAGTCACCCTTCGTCAAAGAAGCCAGGCGGACTCACTCTCGTCAATCCTCCACACCCACATCTGCGCAACGTTCAGGATCTGCTTCCGCCTCTCCGCGTCCATCCTCCTCCGCTCCCTCGAGATCTTGGCCTGCACGCTCGAGGCCTGGTCCTGGCGGCCGGCCATCCTTCCCAACTCGGCCTTTGTGCCGTCCGTCTTCTTCTGCTTCGAGCTCGTCTCGCGACTCAACGCCCTCGCCGTGCGTCTCTCGAACGGATTCAACGGCGGCCTCGTCGGTGGTCTTGCCGTGTCTTCGACCAGAGGTTGCGGCAACACCTCGTCCTCGCCATTCTCCCCTTCCTCATTGACAGATTCTAACCTCACCTCAACTCTCCTGAGATACCGAAACAGAACCTGGCTCTCGTTCCTCAGCCGCAAATCCGTCTCGCTCAACGCCTCGTGGTAACTCTGGTCCAGCGGACGAGGTACGTGCAGCTCCGACTTTGTAAAGCACTCCCTCATCTTGGCCATGGCGTCAAAGTGCGCCAGGTGCGGGAAGAGGTAATGCTGCAAGTTCGTCGGCATGGCGCTCATCGGAAGTCGTCTCCCGACTCCCTCGCGCCTCGCGTTCGCGCCAACCACCTCGGCAGACCTCACCCTCATCTCGTCCCCAATCTGCACGTCCTGCAGCATCCTCTTCGTCCCCTCGTCAATGTCCACGTCCAAAACCGGCATCACCAGCGAGAACATTTGCACCCTCTTCGTCTCCGAACTCGCAGGCGGCGTCGCGGGTATCCCCAGCCCGACAGCAAGTGATTGGCTCTGCACCTCGTCCGGCGGACTCTCCATCTTGAAATGCGGCTTCCGGTACGGCGCCCCCGTCTTCATCTCCAGAAACGTCTCTTCGATGAACCTCATGATCCGGTCACACTCGGCGTCCGTCCTGTGGTCCATCGCGCACACTCTCTGCGCGAGGTCCATCACCCACGCCACGTTGTTCGCAGGCAAATGGAACCATCTCTTGACCGGCCTCTCCTCCCTCCTCGCGTATGAACTCTTCCTCCTCTGGTGCTGCTTCCTCATCTCCTTGACGCTCGACAACCCACCATCCCGACCTCCAGGCGACAGCAGCAAAGGGGATCCCGCAGGTGAGTGTCTCGGACTACCCCTTGGCGACATCTTCGGACTCTGCGGCGCCGAAGCCACCGGACTCCTCGCCGGGCTCACCGGGGCCTGCATTACCACTTCCGGCGGCCTCGGCGACATGCGAATCTCCGCCTCGGAGTCGTACAGCATCTCCCACAAACTCAGACTCTCGAAACTGCACTCGCTCACGGGGCTCCAGAACAGCCCCTTGAAGAAGCGGCACACCTCAATCTCCCCCTCCTGGTTCGGCCTCCCCGGCGGCCTCACCCTCTTGGGCCTGAAGTTCGACCGCGCCCCTTGCTTCGGCACCACCATCGGGTTATCGAACAGCTCGGCGATGGAGTTGCGCTTCAGCAGCTTTGCCAGACTCTGCGGCGTCTCCCCCGTCGTCGAAATCACCGTCGGGTCCGCCCCGGCCTCGAGCAGGTCCCTCACCATGTTCTTGTTTTCGTTCTTCACCGCGTGGTGCAGCGGCGTGCAGTCCTCCACGTCGCGCACGTTCACCGCCGCCTCGGCCGCCAGCAGCGACGACACGACGCTCTCGTGCTCAAACATGACGCCCGCGTGCAGCGCCGTCTGCTCGTCCTTGTCCTGCAGGTCCACGTCCGCCCCGGCCGCGATCAGCACCCTCACGACGCCGTCGTGGCCCTCGGACGCGGCCTGGTGCAAAGGCGTGCAGTACTCGTTGCTCAACGAGTCCACGTCCGCCCCGCGCTCGACCAGCATCCTCACAATCGCCTCCCGCCCGTGCCGCGCCGCCACCGAAAGCGGCGTGAAGTCGTTCGTGTTCTGCGCCTCGATCGACACCAGCCCCGTGTCGAGCAGCATCATCACCACGCCCTCGTGCCCGCCGCGCGCCGCGTCGTGCAGCGGCGTGTCCCCCACCTTGTCCCTCGTCGCCGGGTTCGCCCCGGCATCAAGCAGCGCCCGGATCACGTCCTCGTTGCCCCTCCGTGCCGCGACGTGCAACCCCGTCCCCAGATCCCGATTCGGCGCGTCCACAACCGCGCCCTCGCCGATCAAACACGCCACAATCTCCGCGAATCCCGTCCGGCTCGCCTCGTGCAGCGGCGTCTCGTTGAAGCTCTCCTCGGCGCGGACGTCGGCCCCCGCGGCGAGGAGAGCCCGCACGACGGCGAGGTGGCCGTTGCGCGCGGCGAGGTGCAGCGGCGTGCACCTGTCCGCGTCGCGCGCGTCGATGACGGTGTCGGCGAGCGGTTCGTCCGGGTTCGTCGTGGCGATGATGGCGCCGACGACGGCGGCGCGGCCGAGGCGCGCGGCGTGGTGGAGCGCGGTGCGCTGGTCGTCGTCGCGCGCGCGGAGGACGGACGGCAGGGACGTGATGAGCTGCCGGACGTGGTCTTCATTGTCGTTTGGCGCGGGCGGGGGATCCGTGGCGATGACTTGGATGAGTTGAATAAATGCTGCGCGGTGGTGGTGTTAGTTGACGTCTTGGTGACTGTGAGGGTGGAAAGACTTGCCTTCTTTCATGGGAGAGTCCATTTTGGCGGTTGATGAGATTGGTGAAAGGATTCAAGACACTGAAAGAACGAAAATGAAGACCATGGATTGTGCGAATGGTGTTTATACCTGGACACCATGGGACAGCAGTTGTCGAACATCGTGACGGCTGACAACGACACGAGAGACACACCACGACGACAACCCATCTCCAGACCAGCGCGATAATGGACACTGTCTCAAGCGCTGACAAGTCCCAAGAGTCCAAGACCTCAGACCGCTCAAAAGAACCGCGGGGGATATCGAGCGATGGTCGACAGAGTCATTCAGCACGATTCCAAGACACCAAAAAACTCACGTGCAAAACCTGTTGTCGGGGTCACATTGGCAACCACTACGAATGACCTAAGAAAATAAACCCTTTTTTTGACATTGCATCGTCCAACCATTACGCATGACCCAGCCAACCTCTCCATCTCTGCTCCGCCACATCGTGTTCGTCTTCTTGATTACCGACCGACGCGGATGACGCCCGCCGCAACCAGCTTCTGAACCTTTGCTCTGATTTCCGGGTTCTTCATGTGCTCCGTCAGCGCCGCCGGGTCCGACTGCGCCTGCTGGAGGATGGACTGCATGATGGGATCTTGCATGATGCTCTGGATCTATACAGGCTGTTAGCGTGCAAACTACGAGAAGACGGCGCCGGACACGGTCTCCCGGCGTCGGGAGCAGACTCACCTCGGGGTCGCGCCCCAAGCGCTCTCTGGTCTGGTCCTCCGTCTCGTTCTCCCGCGCCGCGTACATGGCGTTGAACGCCTTCTGCTGCTGCGACTCAATCTCGCGCGCGTTGGCGCCCTTGTGGTGCTCAAAGTCGATCTTGGCGGCCTCGGTGCACGCGTCGACACACTTGGAGTACTCGCGCATGCCGAAGAAGGCCTGCGACTTGCGGATGTAGGCGCGGATAAAGGTAGGGTCCTTCTTGATGGCCGTGTTGCAGTCCTCGACGGCGCTGGGGAACTCGAGCAGCTTGACGAAAGCCGCCGCGCGGTTGCTGTAGCCCCTGGGGTCCTCGGGCGCGCGCTTAATCATCTCGCTGTACGCCGCAACCGCGCCGGGCCAGTCGCTCTCCTTGAACTTCTTGTTACCCTCCTCGCGCGCCTCCTCGGCCTTGGCGGGGTCGATGTAGGCCAGACGCGCCTGCTCGACCTTGTTGCGCTCGGCGGCGCGCAGCTTGGCGTTGACGTCGGGGGTGCGATGCTCCGTGAGCGATTTCTTGTAGTTCTCAACGGCTGCTTCGAGGTTGCCCTGCTTCTCGTAGGCGGAACCAATACGGGCGTAGCTCTTGGCGATCATCTTGAAGTCGGCGTAGATGGCGCGACCCTCCTCGACAGCTTGCGTGCAGGCCTCGATGCACTTCTCAAAGTCGCCCTTCTCGAAGTACGCGGCACCCAGGTTGTTGAGGTAGGTGATGTCCTTGTGAAGCTCCCAGGCCTTGCCGTAGTGGACAATGGCCTCGTCAAAGTTGCGCTTCTTGTAGTTCTCGGTACCCAGGGCCTTCTCCTTATCGGCAGCCTCCTTGGCCTTCTTCTTCTCCAGAGCCTCCTCGTCTACTTCTTCGGGTTCGGGCTCAGGCTCGGGGGTGGGCGCCTTCTTAGGGGCGGGCTTCTCGTACGCCGGGGGAGCATCGGTCATCTCGGCGTCTTTGGAAGCGCCGGGGATGTCGTCGGGCATACCCATCTGCATGTCGACGCCCATGAGGACGCCGAGGACCTGGAGCATGCGCGGGTCGCTGAACAGATCGGGCGAGGCTTTGGGGTTCGCCTTCATTTGCTGGAGCTTCGCCATGAAGGAGGGGTCGGCGAGGAACTGGCTCGTCTTGGGGTTCGCGGCGAGCTTCTGAATCAGCTGGGGGTCGTTGAACATGTTGCCGAGGCCGAGACCCGGGTCACCGGCGTCTGTAGCTGTTAGCCATGCTTGTGCGATTGGCATTTCCTTTGTGACTTACCACCACCAGCCTCGTCCTTCATAGCTCTTTGCACAGCGGCAAGATCCTTCTTCAGACCAGCATTGTTGGGATCGGCCTTCAATCCCTCCTCGTAGGCGTCGTTGGCCGCAAGCAAGTCACCCAGTCCGTAGTGAGCAGCACCTTTGCGTCCCCACCCCTTGGGCCAGTCGGGCTTGATCTCGGTTGTCTTGGTGGCATCTTCCAAGGCGTGTTGCCAGTCCTTCTTGGAGGCGTATGCTGCGGAACGGTTGCTGTAGAGGATGTGGTTGTCGGGCTGAATAGCGATAGCCTCGGTAAACTTGGCGCTGAGAAGCAGTCAGCATCTATCCAGCGCGACGTAGAGCTCAATTGCGGGCGCTTACACAGCCTCGTCAAAGTTCTTCTCGGCAATGGCCTTGTTGCCGAGAGCCTTGAGCTCGTCTGCGGAAGCCATGGCGTTCTGTTTCTGTGTAGTCTCAGGAGTTTTTGGTAAGTACGATACGAGTGCAAATCAAAATCAAATTATCGTCACAACGTTTGGGGGTATTTGGGTATTTTTCGTCGGACGTTGGAATAATGCAGAGAAAGTTTGAGACTTCGGCGAGGGGTCAGGCAGCCGGGACAAGAGGCAGAAAGAAAACGGCCCAAAAGCTCACCACCCGCCGGTGGCAGGTACCTTCTAGCTGTTTCGATGGTTGGTGTGGCACCGCCTGTTGATTGGGCAGCCGGATCCTGGACCTGGCCAGTGCGAGGTGGTGGGGTCCAAGGCTGAGCGGGCCAGCTGCCACACCTTGTCCTACCCCTCACTGTGGCTGTTGACCGATGGTGGCCCGTCCAAGGTCTAAGGTCGATGGAAAATTCGGTGAGGTAATAGTGGTGAGCTCGGTGACTTGATGTTGTTCCTTATGATAATGAAGGTACGGAAACCTACTACGTGTAGGGAGGATAGGATGATGCCCAAGTCAATCTTTCACCACCGAATGCAACGAGAATAAAATAGTATTCGACTGGTCTGAATTGAACGTCGAAGAACCCGTGCGTGTCCTTGCATCCTTTCTCTGTCTATCAATCACTCCTTCTTGGCCAACGCAACAATGCTAAACTCCAGGTTGCCATCCGCAAACCCAATGAACCGCTTGACCCCAGCCTCCAGCGCTTTGTCACTAAGCATATCATCCTCCTCCGCCAACAATCCCCGGTCAACAGGCCCATCACTTCCGCCCTCCAGCTCCCAGAGATGTCCGTCTTTGCCTTTGACGAACGCAATGAAATGGTATCCGGGATGCTCTTCCGCAGGTGGCGCGGCCGTGTCGCCTCTTCTGGCAGCCTTCATGTGCGCCTCCTCCAGCTCGTCGCTCTTGTAAAGCACATCTGCGCGCTCCTTCCATTGAAGCGGTTCCGCCTCCTTTAGTAGGCGATCAATCAACGAGTCCTTTTGCACAAAGCCGCGAGCCTCTCCGTTGGCAACCGCGTGAATCAGTGCGTACAGACCACACGCGTTGCCAATCGTCTGCAGGAACCACGTCACGGGTTCCTCCGGCCCCGCACCGGTGTACGTGACGCCGTCCTTGGAGGAGCGGGTGCCGTCGGCGGCGCGGACGTTGTAGTACATGGGCGCCGGGGTGATGAAGATGAGCGCGAGGGCCGGGCGGGGAATCATGGCGAGCAGGGATGGTTCGTCGAGGGAGTAGACATCATAGAAGCCGAGTTCTGGGGAGATGCCCAGGTCGTGGATGAGGGAAGTGAAGACGTCGGGGTTGTTTTCGAGAGGGATGACGGTCTTGACTCCGCTGGGGGAGAAGTAAACTCCTTCAGCTGGCATGGTGGGAATTCACTGGTGATTTCGATTACACGGTAAGTTACGCCTCGATGGGGAATACGAATGACGATTGCAAGTGCCGATGTTGCCCAGAGGTGTCGTTGAGGAGTCGACGACGAGTTACAGGTGGCCAAGGACCTGTTTGACTTACACGGCAGGCACGACCGCCTTACGCAAACTGTGCCTGCCTAGCCAAGCCCCGCACCGTAACTCGCCCTCACAATTGGCATCAAAACATGGCAAGCAGTCTTACGAATCGTTCGGACAGCCAAACGAGTCGCCGGTGTTGTTTTGGAGGGAGCATACCAATTTCAGATGGGAGCTTTTATTGGTCCCGAACACGTATGAATTGAACTATGATCGCGCTCATTGACGGGAGACGGAGCAATAGCAACTGGTGACCCTGGCAGTCTACCTGCGCATCGCCATCCCCCAGCAACACCACGAGGAGGATACAAGCTGAATATCGGGTCACCGCCATGAGAGGGCATTCCTGGAGCAGATGCTCTGGCGTCCTCGGGCCCCGACATCAATGCTACCACACGGCGTCCATCCCGGTTCAGTCGTTGTCCAACCTCCGGGTCTCATCGGATGTCGGCAGGTATTCAACCTCCGAAGCCACCGATTCTGACCGTAAGCACTACTCCATACTGTGACCAACACTGAGGAAGGCCAGGGGCGCTCCATCCCGTCGGTTGTCATGATCCCACAGCGGCATTAGCGGGAGCTCCCAAGTGAAACCGCCCCAAAGCTCCCTGGAAATCGCCCCAGCAATCCCAGCACGGGCCAATGACGGCCTTCCTTTTATTCAGCTTGTCCTCCGGAGCTCTGCCGGCATGTTGGACAAGCTTCCATTCATCAGTAACCGTCCAAAGACGTACAGCTTTGCCTCCGTCACGCAACATACGATTGCTGCTTGCTCGGTCGACGTCAGCGAATCGTACGACATTCTGTCGGCCATATATCACTATCCTCAACTCGCTTTCCCAGGCTGTTCGCCCCTCCTCCCAAAATGGCTGGATACCTCTTGCTTGTGATTCCTAGCATTCTCATGAGCTTGTTGATGTCGCGATCTCCATTCATGATGGCTACCACACCGCAAACGACAAAGCCTTGGGCCGACGGCCCCATGAAGCTGATTCCTACGCCGCAATATGTGACAAAGAAGGTTAGTTGTGTCCTTATCGGGCATCGTACGCCTGTGCCCCACCGAAGAAGCTTCGCCTGACATGCCCTTCCACAGACGGACCTCTTTACAACGGGCGCGACACACATGTGCTTGCTGCACAACTCGATCCTCCGAGGATACAACTCCATCTACAACCAGGCACCCTTGGTCCAGGAGGCAGACAAGGCCGACTTTATTGGATACTCGCAGACCTGGTTCAAGTTTGTCAAGTCGCACCATGACGACGAAGAGGAGTCTCTCTTCACCAAGGTCGAAGACCTTCTGAACGACAAGAACGTCTTTGCCGAGACGCACAAGGAGCACGGTATGTATCTGCCATCATCAGCCACCGTTCCAATTGACTGACGAAACGCATCAGAGTCCTTCCTGTCTGGCCTTGCCAAATTCAACCAGTACCTCTCCTCGCTCTCCTCCGCATCCGACTTCTCCGGTCAGAAGCTCCTCGAAATCATGAAGAGCTTCCAGGAGCCCTTCGAAAAACACTTCCACAGCGAGATCAGCACCATCTCCGGCCTGGCAGAGCACCCGAACGCGCCGAAAGAGGGGACCCCGGAGGCGGCGAACGCGAGCTTGACGTTCAAGACGTGGGGCAAGAGCACCGTGACCAAAGCCGGCACGGCCGACGTGGTGCCGTTCTTCCTCTTGAACCTGGACCGGACGGTGGAGGATGGGTTGTGGGCGAATTGGCCGCCCATGCCGGCTCCGATCAAGTGGGGACTGATCAATATCGCGGGTGCATGGCACTGGGGCTGGTGGAAGTTTGCGAGCTGCGATGCGCAGGGGCAGCCGAGAGAGTTGTACGCGTTGCAGTCTGCCCAGTCTGAGGGAAAGCCCAAGTCGGAGCTATGAGGCTAAAGGGACGTGTGTCGTGCTTCACGTTGAAAGGAAACGGCGTTGGCGGAGCTCGGGTCCGAGTAATACTTGTAAGAAACATATTGAAGCGTGTTCAACAGCGCCCGTTTACGTTCATATTGGATTCTCGCCTGAGACGTCTCGAGGAAATCGTGAAGCCGGGGTCCGGGGCCGAGACGATTCCGGGGGAAATACGGCGACCGGCCCACCTGTCGGCAGAAAGCGGTGCGATCGGCGTCTAGTCGAATAATGGGACCAAGGGGCAAAGGAGATATCCGGGAGATTGCCAGTCGATGCTTGAGACGATGATGCAGCCTGCCTCCCTGTGAGCGTGGGCCTTCCGCCGTTAGCCTCGAACTTTCTTCTCACCGATGTTCTTTTCATAGACAGAGACATGCATGCAGAACGCACAACGCGGGCCAAGCACGAACACGACAGATGGACTGCACCTGGCGAGCGACGATACGATGTCGCTCGGCGATGTGGCGTCTACCAACCAACGACAGCATTTTGAGGAAGTGAGGCGAGCTGCAATGCGACGCGACCCCGACGACAGACGTGCACTAAATACTGTGTACAAGTATCCGTACTTGTACGCATATATTGCAGCTGCAGACGCACCGCGCCGGGGCCGCAGGACCGCCTTTTCGTCCTCCAATGGGGAGCATATCGGAATGGGGCTCTGTGCGATGTTTTGCGGACAGGATCGGATGTTCAAGTTCGTGGCTGAACGAATCACCAACGGGCAGCAGACGCTTCTATGGGCCGGAATAAGACCCGAAGGTAGAATCGTTCGCAAACGTTCTCAGTATCCCAGTCTCGGCTCGGCCCTGACTTGGTCGCACCTCCTGTCTGATCGACTTCACCGCCGCGGTCAAGATGATGTCTTCCAGCAACTAGTTGCCTCAGTAGACGAGCACTTTGCTGTGGCGATGCTTCAACGTGGGCACGAGAATGGACCCTGTCTCTGGTAGGGTTACGAGTCACGCTACCGCTGTATCGTACACGTCAAACGCTGTCAACCATAAGCGCACAGAGCAGCAGCTGGCTCGCCGTCAATCGCTGTCTGGAACGCTGAATAGGCCTTGCCTTGGCACTTCACCCTGATCATTTCGACCTTCTCGTTCGCGATGATCAGCCCGGCGTGGCCAGGGGAGGATCCTTGAGAAGGAACATCGGTCGTGCATCACCACCCCACTCGGCCGCTCATCAGCACTACTGCGGTGGTGCCTGTTTCTGCAAAAGTTGGGTGTTTGCAGTTGGCTGCTTCGCCAGCGGAAATGCGTCTCTTGTCGGTGGTGCCGTAGCTGAATGGGACATGCCCTGTTGGATGCATCTTGGTGCAACAAGCAAGGTGCAACAAGAGGTTGGGTTCGTCCGAGTTGAACTGAACTATGCGCGTAGACTTGTTAGCGTCGCTGCACGGCTCAGTAGATGGCGGGACACAGGCGAGACATGGGGAGGCGATGAAGCCACTTACTCGTCAACCGCCATTGTATTGTAATGTTTGGCTGGCTGGAAGCTTCTCCAAGGCGATGCAGAGAGACGAGTTTCGGCGAAATGTCGTGCAGAAGACGTTCCTCGATGCGTGGGCCATGATGTGGGTGGAGTTGGATGTGGAAGGAGGCGCGGGTTGACCTGGGGGTTGCAGGAGAAGGAGCATTCGATCTGGGCATATCATTGGTCTTTCCACGTAAACTTGCTCAAATACTCTCAGGAAAGATACACTGGCAGGAGCGATAGCGGTTTTTCAGGCTTGGCCTTCCATGTTCAACAGCAACTGCCTTTCTCTCGACCGCAAACAAGCTACCTGAGTTTAGGTATAACATTGTAGGCAGCTGAAGGTACCCATCCCACCCAACATGCGATAACGCAGTTGAGTCGGAAGAGACGTCCGCCATTTAAACCAGAATTACTTACTAAAAATACTCAATCACAGCTACGCGCCACTTGAAACCCGTACTCAGGTAGGTACCTGGTAGCTGTGAAGAGCACCTGAGGTGAGATACCTCAGATAAGGTACCAATATATTGTACAATGAACCAGAATAAGGTAAGGTAAGATGGCAAACTCTTCGTTCTCGTGGCTTCCCCTCTGAATTGCCTCCAAAGTGCTCACCCAAGTGGATCCTCATCCGCCCCCCCTGATGTCCTCCTCACCCTGCCCTGCTAATGGTACCTTAATATCCCCTTCATCACAGCCTCTTCCCAGTAACCTGAAAGTATCTAATTACCTCAGTACCGAAACTCACTCTTGGCCACGACTTTTCCCAACTGAGACCCTTGCTGGGTCCCTCGGGAAGCACTCCACCACAAGCCAACAAACCCTGTCTTGACTCTCCTCCACAGGCCATGCACATGTGTTTCCCCGAGTGGAAGACCTCAGTGAAGATCCTGGCCGCACCTTGTCGTCTGCCCAAGCTGCATTTTATATAGTTCTCCTGTCGCCGCCCGCTTCGACCAAGTTCGTCTCTTCTTCTTCAGCTAAGCATACTTCGACTCAGTTAATAACAAGGAGACATCCCTGCTCCGATCACTATATCTACCAGCGGGACTGATACCGGATATCCAAACTTCACGATACTCGACCGCCGCTCAAGCGATACACATTCTTCACCATGGACATGGACGGCATGAGCATGGCCACGGCCACCACGACTGCTGTCATGACTGCCACTGGCACCATGACCGGCATGGCGACTGCCACTTCCAAGGCTGCCATGGGCGGCATGGGTGGCATGGGTGGAAGCGGCTGCAAGATTTCTGTAAGTCGCAGCCCCGCTCAACACCACGAGGAGCATCACCAACTACCATCAAGCCATGGGCATCATGGCCAGCTTCAACTGTCGACCACTGCTAACACACCCCAACAGATGCTGTGGAACTGGAACACAATCGGAAGCTGCTACATTGCATCCTCATGGTACGCTCCTTCACTACTCTCCTACTGGCCTTCACGACCTGACGTCCTCCCAGGAAGATTACCTCCAACGGCATGTTCGCCGGCTCCTGCATCGGTGTCGTCATCCTCGTCATGCTCCTCGAGCTCCTCCGCCGCGCCGTCAAGGAGTACGACAGATACCTCATCCGCAACCACAGAGCCGCCTATGTTGCCGTCGGTGCAGCTGGAGTCTCCGCCGCTAGCTCCGAGAGCGCCGGCCACCCCGCCAAGGGCGCTGCCCACTCCGTCGCCGCTGCCGGCGGTGCTGCTCCGATCCCTCCTTTCCGCCCGAATGTCCTGCAACAAGCTGTCCGCGCCCTCCTCCACGTGTGCCAGTTCGCCGTTGCCTACTTCGTCATGCTGTAGGTCTATCCCACACCCGCACACCAGGGTGTACATGACTAACTTGCTGCTAGGCTTGCCATGTACTACAATGGCTACATCATCATCTGCATCTTCCTCGGCTCTTACATTGGTGCTTACATCTTCCAGTGGGAGACCCTCTTCGATGAAGCTACCAGTGCCGCCAAGGAGGCCACCGTCTGCTGCGGTTAAACGTGATGCACGGAGGAACCAACAACGAGGATGTTGATGCTGAACCTAAAATCAGGAGTTTGTTAGAAATTGGTAGATGTTATACCCGACGCGGACATGAGCTGGCGTCTCTGTAATTTGTGTCATACTTGAGAATTAATCATAATGAAGAACTTGGCCACTCCACCCTTTGCTTCCAATCGTGTTCAACTCTCGCGACGCTTGCCAGGACCCGTTGTTAGACGTTATCAGAAACTTGCCTCTATATTGTCGTAAGAACAAATACGATAAGTGATTCGCGCACGAGAGCGTGTTTGCATATCGAGATGAACCGGTTTGCGTACAATGAGATTGATTGATCCTCATTCTGTGTGGGTAGCTGTCTACGATGTCCCGTTTCCCCAATGCAACGTTCAGAATCATATCCTTCCCCAGACCATTATTCGCGTTTCGTGCCCAGAAGAGAGGCCAACGCTTCCGAATGAGGAAAAAAAACCACGCACTCGACTTGAGTAGCCGTACCACTCAGTCCATGCTCAGCCTGATCCAGTGCAAAACCGCTTCTCCGAAATATCGACTTCCACTCGGTGCGGAGTCGAGCGTTTCCGCTGAGGTATCCAGGACCCAGGAGCACTTTTACCACTTGTCGGCTGCACCATTCGTGGACTGGGCCAAGCCAATGTTCTGGGCTCGCGCGCCGCCGGCCAACGTGTCGAATCCACCGTCTTGCGCTTCGATTTTCTCCAGGATGCTCTTGAGGCTGCCGCCATCCTTCACCTTGTCAAGGAGCGAGGGCAAGAGGAGGCCCAGACCTTTGTCCATGTGCGACTCGTCCAACCACTTTCCGCAGAAGTGCTGGAAGAGTACCACGAAGTCCACCAGATAGGTGCCTACAACATGGTGCTTCAAGAGCAATCCGACATCCCAGCGGATATCGTCGGCAGACTCTTCAAAGTTCGTGTACAAGTCTCTCTGGATGCGGCGAAATGCTGGGTCGATGTTCTCCAACTCAATGCCCTTCTGCTCGACGGTCAACCCAGGAAGGACGCCAAGTGACACGGCGAAAGGGTTGACAAAGCTCAACTCATAGAGAAGATCGCGCTCGCGGCCTTCAAGCGTCACATCGATCCCCATTCGGTCGCTGAACGAGCTCAACTGAAGCAACTGGGCCTTGAGCTGAAAGGAGAGAGACAAGAGATCGTCGCGCAGCACCGTCGCGCAATTTCCCTCAGTGGTACCCTTCAGCTGATCTAGCTCCTTGAAGTGATGTTTGTTCAAGCCATGAAGGTTCTTGCTGGTGAACTTGCGAACAAGTTCCTGCTCCAGCCGGGTCAACTTGTCGTCCTCGGCTATCCGGTATTCGTTGAATGGAGACACAAGAGCAGCGTGGTCGTCAGCGTATCCGTCCCAGTGCAACTGACCGTACTCGTCAGTCTTGATGGGCTTGCTTCCCAGGAGGAGCTCGTTGAAAAGCCGCGCTCGCTTTTGGCCTCTCTCCTGTAACTGGGCCTTCAGCTCGGGGTCTGCGTCAAGACGCTGGAATGCAAGAGTTTTCTCTTTCTGTGCGGAAGAGGTGTCCCAGCTCCAAGGATCTGGGATATTGTCGGTCTAAAAGCGAAGTGTGTCAGTCGTTGAAGCTCTTGCAAGAACTAACCATGACATTGCCCCAGCCAGAATTCAGCTTGGAAGACTTGGAGGCGGAGCCCATGTTCAGAGATGTCTGTGTCAATGTGTTAGCCAAAAGTTCAACCTCAGCAAAACAGATCTCACTCAGGCAAGTACGCTTGACGAAAGTGGAAAGTACGTGGGCACGCGATGATGTGTTCCGGTGCTCAAGATCCTGCGAAGGCCGGCGTGTCAGAAACTGATTTGGGGGGAACGCGACTGACTGTCCTTACAAGATGTGACTTTCTTTATAGAAGTGAGAGAGCCAAAGTGGAGAAGGTGTTTGCGCAATGTGAATCAAGGTTGCTGCTGAGAAGTTTACCTGATGAGACCTTTTGCTTGAGAGAACAGGTATGAAGGGAAGAGGATGGGAGGGAGTGGCGGTTGAGGGATGGGTTTTATATGCGAAGCCAAGACTGATGAGTTGAATGGGAAGGCACGGTAACCTGAGGAGTATATGTCGCTTCCAGGTCGGATGGGGTGAGAAAAGTTCGTGGTGGCACAACGGTTTCGAAAGAAGATAATGAGTGAGCTATGATGCTGATGGGAGGATGAAGTTGTTGGAAGGGCAAGGCAGGTATAGACACGCCCAAGTACGAACACTTACCAACGGAAGCTGACCGCGAGGTTGTTCAGAAACCTTCGTTACGGAGGCTGCAAGTTGTCGAGTGAGTTCAATGCGTGAAGAGTAAAAGAAGTTCTATGGGAGAAACAACCCTGGGGGGCGTAATGAAAGACGAGAAATACCTCTGGTAGTTCGGGGAAGGAGGTAGGTTTTCTATCAGGAGGGCGAACTCGATGAATAATTACTCAGCCAGTCGAGTGAGTCGGCCTATAAAAGGTGAGACCTGAAGACGAAGATGGCACAGGATCGGCTGTGGGAAGAGATGAAGAGTTTAGGAAGGATTGTTTGTGAGGAGGTCCGAGGTGTTCTATTTATCAAACTCAACCATCTCACTTGCAATGGAAGGAGCGACCCAAGATAGGTAGCATCTAAAGCAAAGTCTAGGAACTTTCTATGCTTGGTATATCTCTCAAATCTTGTATTTGATCTTCGTCCAGGGTTGAGAACTTCAACCAAGAACCAGTCCAATGCTTTTGTCAAGTTCCAAACGACGTACTACATTCGTGATGAACATCTTACATTGTAGTACAGTTCTAATATGAAAGCGTTGACTTTGCAATATCAGAACCCAATCTCAATCTGTTCCTCAATCTCCGTCGTCCGCCCAACAGAGATGACGCCCTTTCTTTCCGTGAGGTTATAGACCACGTTGAACAGAGTACCAGAGTCTAGGTCCCCAGATTGCTTCCGGTTGATTGAAGATGGGAAATTCTCTTCGTCTTTAAACAGCTCGAGCAGAGTTTCGAAGCCAGCCTTCTCTCCGACCTCGGGTGTTGCGAGCTTTTGCATACGAGCGGTGCGCTTCGGCGAGTCTTCAAGCCAAGCTGACTCCAAAACACCCTCGTGCTCCAGGACCATGTTGTTCGCATGAACAACCCGGCCGTGATCGTCAGCGGGGAGCTCTTTGAACCCAACACTGGTACACTCAAGGCCGACTGGACCGTTCTCGTCCCCCAGGAGAATGTGGCTGCTTCCAGCTAAACCTATGCTTCCAATCTTATCCAGAGCCTCTCTCGTCGACTTGGACTCCAGGATAGTGCGGAGCGCGAAGTGAGTCGGAATGCCTTTCGGGTTGATGCCCCTGGCGCGGATGCCGTTGAGGAGACATCCGACACCGTGCTCGTTGAACCCAATCTTGCCAATGATGCCCGCCTCGGTGATCATCTGGAAAGCAGGAAGAGTCACACCTGGTACACCTTCCGGTTTGGCCCGAAGGACGATCAGGTTGGGCTTCTGGCTGACCTTCCAGTCCCAGTTCTGCGAGAGAAAGGTCGCTCCGCCAGGTGTCTTCCAACCCAGCGCGGTGCATCCGTCCACCGCATCCTCGGGTATCGTGGCTGTCGCTTGCGATTTTGAAGTCGCCTCAAAGAGACCAAAGGCAATCTCGCTGCGGATGTTAAGAACAACGATATCGAGGACATCCACTCCGGCACCCTCCGCAATGCCCTCAATCTCTTCGTAGTACCTGGGGAAATTGGCCTTCAGATGTGGAACGAATTCGAGGGCCTGCTCTCTAATCGCAGGCCACTCTAGACCAGTGACGGATTTGAAGAAGCCATGGTAAAAGGCCAGAGAACCAGCGACCTGCGCTGCAGCCTGTCGACCCACGGCCAGGCCAATCTGTCGTTGCCGTAACTTAGCACTGCTGGTAGAGAGAGACGGACAAAAGCACAACTTACTTCGCGGTGGTTTCCAGTGACGGTAATATCGAGCATCGTTTCTCGAGTTGCTGCGCAAGATGCGTTCATTTTACAACGGGTTTACGCATGTTTGTCGCAATGGCGTGATGCGGGGTACTCTTGAATATGTAATCTGACACGAAGCGAAGCACATCGGGCTTTTCAAGCGGATTGCTTCTCGTCACATGCTGAGCCAGTCGTGAGACGAGACGACCCTTGCCTCTCCACAGAAGGCATAAAGCCCTCGGGTCATTATTCGCCGTCTGATGAATGTCACGACATTGAGACGGCGATGCGTTTGTCTCAACCTCAGAGAAGTGAACTTTGTTCATAACCCAAAATCTCATACCCCGTCGTTCTTTTGGGATAGTACTTGAAACCACGTTGAAGAGACGTTGAAGAGACAAATGAGGAAATAGCTCAGCTTGCCTCGAGCGCCTACCTCGACGCACTTCTAGATGCTTTCGGCACCTGTTTCGGGAGTTAAATAGACCCGGTGGGTGACATACACGCACCAATTTCCCTCCGCTGGATCTGGATAATCTTGATCTGCAACGCAAACAGGCGGTCACACTGTCAATGCTTTCGAAAATCTCTCTGCGCTGGTCTTCTATATAATTAATGGATCCTGTTTTCTGCAGCCATTCCAAACGCCCGCCAGGAACAGATGAAGTACCCCAAGGCGTAGAAGCCAAGCTTTCTCTGAGCGCTCCTACATCTTGTTATCTTATAGAGGAGTGGAAGACGAAGCAGTTTCTTTTTTGTCAAGATGTTAATAAGTAATTGGTAAGGGAGCATCACATATGACGGCCTTACGCTGTCTCAATGAGATGCGAAGCATCGGTCTCTGGCGACTAAGACATTATCTTCTAGATGCAAGCATACCAATTCAGGGTCCACCAACAAACAAACATGGACGTCAATTGCCATAATACATATTTGTCGTTCCTCCGCTGGTTTGGTGTTCCGCTACCACATACTTTGCCGTGATGGACCCCTTCTAATGCCAAAAGCTATGTCCATGGGCGTCTTCTGTAGTTTCAGCTTCCAAAAGAAGTAGGTGTTTTGAGGGCAATAGGGCGAGTGGAAACCGCATTTGGCTGAGACGTAATTTAACAACGCAGCAGATGGCCACACGCAAGGGCAGTAATGCGACTGGTGAGCTGTATTGATGTTGACGTACTCGATTTATTGAATAGGGAGGGGATAAAGAGGGGCTACATGACCGATAGCGGCGCTTGTAGCAGGCCTTTACACATAAGTAACGTTAACTGCTTAAGTACTATTGCTACATGCAATTAGGGGGTCAAATCGGGTGTGTAGGTATTCTGTGTAACTAAACGTCCGGGTGGCTACGAGCAACGGATTAACACCTGGAGCGTGTCGGGCTGTTACGATAGCTACCTTAAACCCCGCATCCAGGCATGGCTGCTAGCCAAAGCAGCTGAAACCGAGTAGGGTAAAATCAATCAATCAATCAATCAATTGATCAGTCTCCTTGCCCTGTTGTTCGCGCCAGGGGCTGCTTCAGTCTGGAGGCTGCGTCGGTCGCTAACCGAATTCGGGTCGTAACAACTTCCTGGTCTTTAGCGCAAGATGGCTGACCAAGAGGCGGCGGCCCCGCCACCCGAAAACGTATCGCCAAATCTGCAGCACCCGACGGACGTTTTGCACACCGTCAACCTCGTTTCACAGCTTCTGGCCGCCGTGTTGGTGAGTTTTTTTATGGTCTTGCGTTTGTACGTGAAGACCTCTGTCGAA
Organism: Colletotrichum orbiculare MAFF 240422; assembly: GCA_000350065.2. Lineage (NCBI taxonomy): Eukaryota > Fungi > Ascomycota > Sordariomycetes > Glomerellales > Glomerellaceae > Colletotrichum > Colletotrichum orbiculare. The sequence continues at coordinate 514,883 of AMCV02000036.1, read as the reverse complement.
CCACCGTACCACACTGATGACTGTAAGTCCAACGCGTCTCTTGATATCTGCCAATAAAATCGGATGTTTCCTAAAAGATGAATTGCTTAGGGATGGCATTGATAGCGTGGGTAAGAAGGCACCAATTGACGTGAATGTAAAGTCACCTACTTGCACAAACGCTGACACGCAAGCAGATCCTATCTCTTGGCTACAATGCCGCGGCATTCGTTGGTGAGTTAGAGCAACACCAGCTGACGAAAACCGTGCCTAATGCTAATCATGTTCATGTGAGATGGCTACTATGGCGGCGGGTTTCACATCTATGAAATTTCCAAGGGAAACTTCAAAGGGTACAAAAAGGTATTTCCCTCTGTCTGCTTGAAGTCCAAGGACATGTTTGACTGACGTCCTCCTCGGGGGTTTATGTCGCCACTATCATCTATAGCCCTTCCTCAATGTTCACGAAGCTCGCTCTCCTATGGCTGATAATCAGAGTCTTCAGACCGCACAGGAGGACGACTATCGTGGCATTTGCTGTCGTCACCCTCCTTACCGGGTATACCGTTCCAATCGTCTTCATCAAGGCGCTCATATGCCGACCCGTCGCTGGCTTTTGGGATCCTGCGATCAAAGCAACCTGTTACAATCAACGCGCCATCTATGTAGCTGACACCGCTGTTAGCACCATTTCTGATATGGCCGTCCTATTCCTACCAGTACCTGTTGTTATGACTCTTCAGATGTCGTGGAACAAGAGGCTCCAGGTCATAGCCATGCTAAGCTCTGGAGGCCTCGCTGCGGTCGCAAGCCTTGTACGAACTATTCTCGTGATCAAGCTACAGACTTCGCAAGACGAGACATTAGATCTCGTCCGGTTCAACCTTCTCGGGTATGCATTTAACCCCCAAGCTCTGTCTTTATTGCAAAGAACTAATAGTGTCGTTAGAACAGCAGAAGTCGGCATAGGGTTAATATGCGCATGCCTTCCGGCCACCCATATTCTCATTTCGCGAAGCCTTGGCTGCTCGTCACCAACAATTCAGCATCGTATCCCGAGTAGCAGAGCAATAGCAATGGGATTTCTCAGAGGCAGAAGGCACAGATCTCAGCGCATGATCGCCACGGAAGTCGCGCCCGAGGTTGTATTTAGGGGATTTATTACTCCGGTTCTAGCCGAGCAGGGAAGAAACGGCTGCATTTTCCCCTTCGAACGAGTGAGTCGTCCCTCACCAACGTCGCAAAAGGGCGCGTGTAGAGAAGCGCGACAAAATGAGCGGGATGAGTGGTACTCTCAAGTTATCGCCTCGCCGTTTTCAGGACCTAGGGCTCTGGACTGGATTGAAGAGGCGGTTGACTCATAGGTTCACATCGCTCAGGCTCTCCAGAGATGCCGTGAGCAGAGGAGGCATTTGCTAGGAGCGGCGAGATGCGCGTCACATGCGGCGGGGTATGCCGAGGCTCTTCACTCCCCACCAGCGGAATTCTTTACCATGTAAGCAAAACAACTGAGCTTATTTGCAGTACTAGAAGTGGTAATATTTTCCGCTGTGCTGTCCCCATGTTGGGGCAAAGGGCGTTCGCGCAGCTAACCAAGGACGAGCAGCGCAGTACCAGCATTATCTAGTATCGCTGGTTGGCACCCGTTCCAACAGGAACATCCTGTCTGCCTCCATTGGCCGCGTATCCGCCACTCGCCGGGTACACGGGGGCGGCAGCCTCCTTATCCTTGACGACATGGTTGCGCCGGCGGTGCTCCTTGACCTCGTGGAATGATGCCGTGATGGCGTGGAAGATACTGGCGACAAAAGAGTTAGCAACGGTATCTCTGAGGAAGAGACGTGCGGTAAAATAGACTTACGTGCTGAGAATAGCGGGGATGAAAGTGCCCCATGGCAGGTTGCAAGAGTCATCGGTGCTCGCGACCTGTTGGCTAACACCACTCGATCCGTCCCGGAGACGGAAACCAGAGAAGCAGTGCCGCGGACCGGCCATTCCACCATTGGGTCTCGTCAGAACCGCGACGGCGATGAATGCTCCCACGAAGGCGACGTCGAGCGCAACCCAGAGCCAGCGCAGCCATCTCGCGCTGCCGGGGCTGCTGCTCTTCTTGATGCAGCCGAGGAGGGTGGTGATGAGGGTGTACAGGACCGCGGCGGCCAGGATGCCCTCGACGGCGCCGTACGAGCCGTTGACACCGCGGCGGGTTTTGATGGAGTTCACGAGGCGGTACACTTTGTAGAGACGCTGGGAGAAGATGCCGAGGGAGACGACGGAGGAGACCAGCTGGAGCACGCGGGTGAGGCGGAGGGCCCAGCGGTAGAGGGCTGTGTGTCGAAGTCTTGCGGGGACGAAGCGTGTGAGGAGACCGGTTGGCTTTTCTTCGACGTATTCTGGCTCGTAAGCCGGTCCATCGATGGGTTGTCGTTGCATGTTGGGCAGCTTTTATCGTTGTGGGAGGGTGTGGTGTTGCAGGACAAGCTTTTTGGTGGCCGGGAGTGTGAAGACGCTATTAACAGGCTTGGTGTAGGATGCTGAGCGAGGTTCAACATGGCATTGTCGATATTTTGTGAAGGCATCTTATATCAACTACTATCTTCGTTGACTTCGACGCAATCGCTCTGGAAACTCGTCTTCGTCAGCAAGACGTAATGGCAGGGCAGGAAACAGGTAAATCGAACAACAGGCAGAGATGACCAGCTCTGTGGCCATCGTGTGTACCCTACAGTATCTACCAGCGGTTCATTTCGACCCGGTAGCAAGTCATTTTGTTCCGGGGTGGTTGTCCAAGTGAGCTCATCATGCCCAGCGATGTCCTTCACCTCGGCACCCGAACCGTCTTGGCTGGCGTGGCGGTGGACCAGGAACGTTTGCTAAGGCTTCGGGAAGATTTAACTCGTGGGGGCTCGAATACCCCGGTCTTCTGCATTGGGACAATGAGAGTCGGATTTGTTTTCACGAATAACACAGTACCGCGCTGGAACTTGGCGACTGACGTAGACATGACTGCATCTCAGCCGCAACATGAAATGGGTACAGGATCCGTGTTACGTCACAATAGCAATGTTCAGTTTCTTTAAGACTTACTTACTGCACGTCTCTAATATCAAGTTCTGACTGGAGTCGCATGGTTACGATCTCACGATACGCGGGCAATATCTTGTGATTGCTGCAGCCTCCGATTTGGCAGCCTCGACATTATCCTTCTCCTATGTTCGACCGACAAGAAGGTTGAGCTTCCTGAAAGAGATACCCCAGTTAAAGATTGGACAGTTGCTTCTCTGGGAGAGTAATCCATTTTGAAGGTTGTGCATCTTTTCTGTCACGCACGTACAGACTCCCTTTCGGGCTGAGCCTAGATCCTCGCCGCGGAAGAGCCACGACACGATCCTCAAGTCATGCTCTCAACATTCCTGGCAGAACGCCATGAGTTACAATTGCTAAATGTAATGTTTTTCGCCTTTTCTCATTGAATAGGTAAAAGCGGCTGCTATACGCTGTCATTCCAAGATGTCAACAGCTGCACTTGTTAGGCACAGCCTCATGAGTATTCCATCGTCAGCACGGAGAGCCTCACCATTGGCCAAGTAAGCGAGCCCTTTGGCTACGTCTCGGGCTCGAAAGTCCGCGCGGACTTGACTGCTGCCTGGCAAACTCCGCAATCATGGCATCACATGGCAGCACTGCTTGTCTGCTGATAAGTTCTGCGTAACCCTCATCATCCGGCCCGTCGTGGAGTTGTATCTCCAGCCAGACTTGTTGCGCTTGTGCTGCTGTCGACATGCAGTCCCTACGCAATATCTACACCCAATGGTGGCCCCCATCGCCAACCTTCACCGAGACCGAAGTTCCCTCCCAGGTGGGACGGGTCTTCATGGTGACCGGCTCTGACTCTGGTATCGGTTTCGAGCTATGCAAGATGTTGCACACGACCGGTGCAACTGTATACATGGCAAGCCTATCAAGAGTATGGAAATTGCCTCATCTTTTTACATACAACGATGTGACACTTACTCACGTGCAGCTCAGAACCTTGCTGAGAAGGCCATTGACCGCATCACCTCGGCGGTCCCCAGCCCAGCGAATCCAGCTACACTGAAACCTTTGGAGCTGAATCTCGCCGACTTTGAGAGTGTCAAAGCCGCTGTGGCTGCCTTCTCTTCGCAGGAGTCGCACCTGGACGTGCTCTGGAACAATGCCGGCGTGGGCTCGGGAGTCCTGCCGGAATCCTATCGCACCGCGCAGGGGCTCAACGGCATCATCGGCATCAACGCCGTGGGCCCTCTCTTGCTCACTACTCTCCTTCTACCCAAGCTGCAAGAAGCAGCCAGTCGCTCGGCCTCGGAATCAAACGACTACGCAAGCGGGATTCAAGAAAACGCAAGACGCAACCCGGGCCGTGTCAGAGTGGTGTGGACTTCCAGCAACCTCGTCGACCTCAGCGCACCCGAGGGAGGAATCGACATGGAGGCCATACGAAACGGAGGTTCGGAAAGCCCCAACATCAACTACGCCATGTCAAAATGTGCCAACTGGGCTTTGACTGCGGAGATGGCACGCAGGTATAGCCACGGCACAGAGGGCATCGTGGCCGTGGCTCAGAATCCTGGCAACCTCAACACGGGCGCGTTCAAGGGCACACCCGCATTCTACATGACGGTTCTCAACGCCCTGAAGATCCTGTCCGGCCCGAAGAGCGGCGCATACACTGAGCTCTTCGCCGGACTGGCTCCCGTGGTTGCGGAGGCTGGCAGCGGAGCGTATGTCATTCCCTGGGGTAGGATCATGCCGGAAGAGAGCATGACCCGCCAGGACATTGTCAAAGCATTCAAGCCAGTTGATGAAGGCGGCGGGGGCCTTTCACAGGAGTTTTGGCAATGGTGTGAGAGCCAGTGGAAAGGGAGCATGGCATAATGTTCGCCTACCGCATCTGTCATGGCAGTCTATCTGTATAATGGCGCATTTTCTAGCTCTAATCCTGTGCGAAACTCTGCCTCGAAGACTCTTACTTGGTCCAATAGAGCCCGCGCCTTGAACTCGGGTCTGTTTTCCCATGGAAGAGGCGCCTCGACAGCCTCTTGGGCTCGTCCTGGTCGGAACAGTATGGAAAGATTATCTCCCAGTCCAGGCAAGAGGCCATCAAGTAGCCCGAGCAGCCCAACTCCGTGTACACGATCCACAACTCCTGTTCTTCCGTGAGTCCCTTCAGCCGTCCCCCGATCCCGTTTATGACGTGTTTCCGGCTCGTCTTGTACTTTTCTCTATACTCTCTCGCGGCCTCCTTCTCGCGCTCCCACTCTTGCTGCGACTGCAGGTCCGCTCGCCGAATCACCTCGTCGGCGAAGTAGCTGCGCCAGGTGAAGGCCAGGTTGCTCGCGTGGCCTAGGATCGGCTGCTCGCTGGGCTTCCACCCGGAAGATTTGAGCAGACCCATGTGTCTGAGCCGAAAGGCATCCCAGATGAAGAAGCCGAGGTTGCGGAACTCGGACTTGGGCACGTGGCAGAGCGGCGATCCGCGATGCTTGGTCAACCGCTTGCATATCCGGTACCCGGGAGAGTCGTGCTCCAGATGTTGCTGCCAGCTCCACGGCGCCGTCTTTGGTTTCGGCGGACCTCTTTTGCTGATGGCCTGGCATCCCCTGGGCCAGAACGACGCCTCTGGGGGGCGGTTGGCGAAACCTTTCGGCTCCGACGAGACTGACGCTGGCGACTCGGAGAGGATTCCAAGTTCCCTGGCGCGCGCTCGCAACCCTTCCAGATCGGCCTGCACCTTGTTCGTGAACTCCCGTGCCATTGCGAACTCTTCAAACTGGCTCCCCCAGACCGGTTCCCAGACGATGGGTTGCGCGATCGTGCTCGGGTCAAGAGAACTCGGGACGAGGTAGTCGACGTAAGCCGCGTCAAAGGTCTCGGGCGTGAGCTTCTCGTCGGTCCAGCTCAGACGGTTCTCGAGTATGGCGTCCTGGATCTCCCCCAGGAGCTGGAATCGCCAAAAGCCGCGCATCATCCGCTGCATTTCCAGCCACGACGGCCGGCCCACGTCGACGATGTCCACCGGTTCGGACTCGAAGTGCTGCTCCCAGTGACACATGCCAAAGTAGATCCTCCTCAGGGGCCGTGACGGTTTGGCCGCGACGCACTTGTCGAACGCAATCGTGAGGCAATCATGGGCGGCTAGGGCGATGCTCCGTGTGAGCTTCAGAAACTGCCAAGCGGTGAGCGCGTGCGACTCTGGTCCGGCATCGTTTGTGAGAAGGGTAGTGAACGACACGGCACTCGTCAGCGCCGGGTCGCGCCTCTGGGCTTCGTAGCCACAGTTGCGCGCATAAAAGTGACGTTTGGTCGACACGTGGTGCTTGAAAAACGACCGACTATCCTCTTCGGGCGTGTTTTCCAGGGTCGACTGTCGGATCAGGGCGACCCGACGCATGATGAAGAGGATCTCGGGAAAGACTGATTGATCAAAGACATGCTCGATAATCTCTGGCCCGTAATTTTGGAAGGCCCGGAACGCATTGGGAGAAGCCAGAACGAGACTATGTAGGGCTGGAACATCGGGCACGTAAGAGAAGATGTCGAGAAGGACTTCGGTCGGGAGGTCTTCAAAGGACACGCGGTTGGTGATCTCGGCCATCTTTGGAGGATGAAGACAGTTTGTCAGGGACGAGGTTCACGCTGAACAGCGACGACTGCGTTCGAAGCCAGGTCAGCGATTCGTTGATATCAGATGGACATGGAGGCTAACAGACGATGGTCCCCAGACTTTGCGGGGCGAGACAGAAAAGGGCTGCTGGGCAGGCAATCAGCCAATAGTAGCAATGGACTGAGGCCGTTCTGGGCAATTACTGGATCCCCAAAGACGAGCGATGTGTTAGTGGCGGCGTCTCGCAGCATAAGTGAGGCATTCAAACAACGACTCAAGCAGGTTTTCGTGCTGACACGCGTAACACTGCATAGATCTTCAGCTCAATCGGTCCAGCGAGTGTCTCCCTCGTTGGGATTCCTTATCTCCTTCACCAATGCGCTTGAGTCGACATAATGTACATCGTATGGAGCCATCCCAACACTTGAGTGTGAGCCGTTACCGCCAGCCAGCCAGCAAGCCATCGATGGCCTTGAAGTCCCACCAGCTTCGCCCCTCAGACGTGCGAGAGGGATTCTAGGCTCAGTGATTTCTCCTGGCTCGGGTGAGGCTTCCAAGCGCCACCACCGCCGCAGCTGTACGGCGCCAGGCTGCTTTGCCAAATGCGTCGAGGGCTGAGGGAGTCTTAGACTGCAGATTCCTCACCAACGCCATCTGAAGCTAACCCAGGCAAGGCAAAAGCCAGGCTAGCTCTCGGCATACATGGACCACGATGAGGAAGAAGCACGAGCTCTCTCGCCGGAGAGGAGCTCTGACCATACCGGTGATTTATCTCCCAGACGATCGCTCACCAAGATTACGCATTCCAGAAACATCCCTTAATAAACCAAACCTGTCTGTTCGCGGGATGATAAGTGCTGGATTATCCTCCGAGAAAAGCCTTGGCCAGCCTTATCGGGTCGTTTCAAGCCCAAAGCGGCCTCGAGGAACGGCGCGTTGGTCGGGAAATGAGGGGATCCAGGAGGCGTTTATCACATGAAAACAAACAAAGCACCACGACACTAGATATAATCCCGCTCCCCCTCGCGAGGCCCACCTTGATGGCGAAGCCATCGTTTCTCCCCGAATCGCTTTCGGCGTCTAATTGCCAACCTTGTTTCTTGCTGCCGCACATTGAAACTCTTCAGTGAACGATAACCCGGAGGAGGTCTCGATAGGCCCGGCATCAGCAGCCATGGATGATGTCAGCTACATCGACTGCGCTCACCATCACAAAGACGATGATGGATTTGCAAACAGGAAGCGTCTCGTCATCTGCTGCGATGGAACATGGAATAATTCGTACGTAGCTGCCATCTGGCCACCATGACACGCGTCCCCCCCTCAGGCTCACCAGTGACTCTTCCAGGAACACCGGCGGCGTGCCCACCAACGTCAGTCGCCTCTCCGCCGCCGTAGCCCACAAGTGCTGCACGGGTATGCCGCAGGTCGTCTACTACCACCGCGGTGCCGGAACGGAGGAGTCGAGGGCAGCCAGCGTGCTGGGCGGCCTTTTGGGGATGGGTGTCAAGCAGGACATTGTCGACTGCTACCGCTTCATCTGCGACAACTACAACATGGGCGACGAGATCGTCATCGTGGGATTCTCGCGCGGGGCCTTCACTGCGAGGTCCATCTCCTCCATGGTCTGCAGTCTGGGCTACCTCAACCGCACCGGTCTCAACTTCCTGGGGGAGATTTACCAGGACTACCAGTCCTTCAACGAATGGAACAGCGAGAGGGTGTACGACCCCGAGAAGCACCTGCGGGCTTTCAGCTCCGAGCAGCTCGAGCGGAGGATCAAGAAGGAGGTCATGGATAAGATGGAGAAGATTGAGAAGCGGCTGGAGGATGAGACGGCCGGGCCGGAGGAGTTGAAGAGGAGGACCAGCGACGAATTCGCCAAGCTGTTTGAGGTCTACGAGCAGAGATTACAACCGGAGGAGCTGGAGCGGCAGCTTGACCAGGAGAAGCGGGAGCTCTTCAAGAGGATGTCGGAGATGAAGAAGTCCGATGGCAGCGGGATGAAGCTCAACAAGATGGCCAAGGCTTACCGCGAGCGTCTTTGCGAGGTGGGTGAAGAGCGATTCCGTCACTTTCGAGAGTCGTATGCCATCTCTACCGCAGTTCGATCTGGAAGCTGACGATATGGCAGTACCAAATGTGTCTAACGAGGCGAAGCGACATGGATGCCCAAACGACATACGAGGCCGTGGAGGGTCGGGTCAAGGCAGTTGGTAGGTCCCGAACAACCTCGGCGTCTTACCTATCAGTGGGAGATGTCTCATGACTGACGTGGCGTCTCGGCAGGTGTCTGGGATACCGTTGGAAGCCTGGGGATTCCCAAGATGCCCTGGGACATTGGACATGCGAGTCGGAACGCCTCAGAGGTAAAGGGGATCTCCATCCAGAGTTGGAGCCACCGTCTAACCCGGATACCAACAGCTCCGCTTCGCCAGCCTCGACGTCCATGCCAACATCGATCACGCTTTCCACGCGCTGGCTCTGGACGAGTGGCGCACAGCCTTCGCGCCGACGTTGTGGAACATCAGCCCCAGAAACACCAACACCAAGCTCCGACAGGTCTGGTTCCCGGGATGCCACAGCAACGTGGGAGGAGGCTCCGACCACCAGCAAATCTCAAAGATTGCCCTCGCCTGTAAGGAGAAACCCCCGAGATATGCCCCAAACACCAAAAGAAGACCGTCGGCTGACAGCATCGCAGGGATGGCCGACCAGCTGACGTCCGTCGGCGTCGAGTTCAGCCAAAAGGAGATGAAGCGCATCTTCCGCAGCACGACGTCGCAGTCCGACTACCGCCCGTGGGGCCTGGGCAAGATCACGAGCCCGGACAGCCTCGCGACGACGCTCCCCGACCTCGCCTGGAACGCCGCCACGCTCCCGTACCGCACCGTGACGCACCAGTGGACCGAGAGCTGCGTCCGGCGGCCCGGCCACTACTCCAACGACGACGGCAAGCGGCGGCTCACCAACACGCAGGAACTCGTCCACCCGTCGGTCCGCATCCGCTACCTCTACCAGGGCCTCGGGCTCGACGACGCCGGCGAGTGGCGGTGCAAGGCGCTCGCGGGCCGCGGCTGGCAGCTCATGTTCGAGAAGAACCCGTCGGCCGCGACGACGCCGCCGTCGGTCCGGCCCGGGCGCGATCCCAGGGTCGTCGACGAGTACAGGACCGTCAGCGGCTCCGTCACGGCCGTGTACGAGCAGTACCCCGTCTCGGAGCGGCTCCGGGGCAAGGTCGTGCGCGCGGAGCAGCCCGACGAGGCGGACCTCAAGAGCCTCGACCCGCCCAAGAACACGTGGAGCTGGGCGCTGCAGGACAGCGACCGGCGGCTGTACGAGGAGCACATTGGCATGTGGGAGCGCATGTACATCGAGGTCAACGACGACATGGTGCGCTGGCACGAGCTGACGGTCCACGAGAGGAGGAAGCGCTGGAGCAAGGGCGACCACCTGCGGGAGATGGCGACGGAGAGCGTGGCGTTTGCCGTGCACGCGGTCGAGAACGTGGTCAAGACGGCCGTCGGGACGGTGTTTGGCGGGCCGCCCGAGAAGTATCTGCCGCAGGGATTCCCGGACCAGCACGGCTACCACGACTTCATCTCGTGGCAGAAGGGGGTGGACTCCAAGACGGAGACGCTGGTGACCAAGAGCATCGAGTGGAGCGAGAACGAGTACATTGACTACAGCCACAACCACAGCCATAGCCACGACCTGGGCAGCATTGGGTGGTCTTAGACGGGGCATACGAAGAGGTTTGGAGTCTGCTGGACGGGGCATATTAGCGGGTGAGAAGCAACGGTGGCCGTGCCGGAGGAAGAGGGGGGAGGCTTGAGCCAAGGGGCTGACGATGTCATCTGGAAGTGAAGTCTTTTGGCTTGAGAAGCACCGGGGGGAACTCGGCTTTTGTGGGGTGTTTGACGATACATTTGAGCATAGTACAGCATTGCATTTGAATCTTGATGAAGTTGTTGCAGACAACGACAGTTGCCGAAGGCCTTTCTGTGAGATTTGAGCAGACGAGGGCATCACTCAAGAAGCAACGTTAAAGCCAGATGGCCACATGATCAAGACAAAACGCTATCCTGCCAGGTGATGAATCGATGTCCAGCATAACTCCTTCTGCATTGTTCCATCATGATCAGACAGCTGCTCGGCCCTCATGTGCCCGGTATAACAAACGACTCACCGCCGATCAGATCCCCACCGTGAACCTGGGATTTGCAGCTACCCTGGCCGCAAACATCTCCGGCCTCGGTTGCTTGTCTTTGCTTTTTGGTCACGCTTGCATGGTCGAGTTGCAAAGGCCCAAACCTCGCAGCGTGGCTGGACTGTTGATTCGTGAGACGTCGGCACTCGCTCCACCACCAACACTACCGAGATGCAGCAAGGCGGCACCGCGACATGTTGGGCTGCTTGACTGGGTGTGAGGAGAAGCTTCTCCTCGTCTCCTCGTCTGCGGGGTGGGACTGGGATCTGTTCGGCCCATGTAAGGGGACGACTTCGTCTCAACATCCACAACCCGATGGAATTTCACTCCTGAGCTGTCGTGTGAGAGTTTCGAGGCGCGGAGAAGCCACCGCTGAGGCCAAAGTCAATCTCGGGAGGTAAATCACTCGTGTGGCGGCTAGACGATCCATCACCAGGGGACTACCTGTTCTCATCACGGAGCTTCGACAGCCGCTCGATCAGGATGGCTTCAGACGCCAAGTGCGGTCCAGCCCGCGACGTCGAGTCGCCAGTGACGAAGGAAGTCAGCAGCGTCGTCCATCAACCCTGAAATCTACGCAGCTAACTTTGTCCTCGTAGGACACCGCGCCGTCACCTCCATCCCCATCGCCCGAAGAAGAAAAGGCCCTGCTATGGAAGCAAGACAAACGAATCATCCCCCTCTCGGCGGGCATCTACTTCCTCTGCTTCCTCGACCGCTCCAACATTGGCAACGCAAAGATCCTCAACTCGTCCTCGGGCCACGACATGCAGACCGAGACGCACATGTCGAACCGCGACTTCACCATCGCGCTGATGATCTTCCTCATCGCCTACGCCCTCTTCGAGGTCCCGTCCAACATCCTGCTCAAGAAACTGCGCCCCTCGCGGTGGCTGGCCTTCCTCATGTTCTCCTGGGGCGCCGTGACCATCGGCCTGGGCGGCGCCAACACCTTTGCCAGCGTCACCGGCGTGCGCTTCCTGCTGGGCGTTTTCGAGGCCGGCCTGTTCCCCGGGCTGGTGTACTACCTCACCTTTTGGTACAGGCACGACGAGCGCAGCGTCAGGGTTGCCATGATACTCGCGAGCGCGACCTTGGCCGGGGCCTTTGGCGGCGCCATTGCGTACGGCATCGGACACATGAACCAGGCGCATGGCATCTCGGGGTGGAGATGGCTCTTCATCCTGGAGGGCATCCCGTCGTGCCTGTCAGCCTTGTTCGTCTGGTTCTACCTGCCCGACTATCCCGAGAGCGCAGGCTGGTTGACGGAGCAGGAGAAGGACTTGGCCATCGCGCGATTGTATCACGAAGGCAGCAAGAGCAGCCACAAAAGCATGTCGTGGGCTGACGCGAAGGCCACTCTGACGGACTGGCGGCTGTACGGGCACTACCTCATCTACTTTGCCATCTCGACGCCCTTCTCGTCGCTGTCGCTCTTCACGCCGTCCATCACCTCCGGCCTGGGGTTCGCCGACTTGCAGGCGCAGCTGATGACGGTTCCGCCATACGCAGCGGCCTACGGTGAGTTCACATCGAGTTGAAACCCGCATGGTGGGCGGAGACACGCGGCCTAACGCGCAACCCAGTCGTCCAGATCGTCGTCGCGTACTCGGCAGACCGCTTCAACGCGCGCGGCGCGCACTCGGCAGCCCTCGCGCTCGTCGGCGCGCTCGGCTTCCTCGCCTCGGCCGTGCTCCCGCCGGGAGCGTACAACGCGCGCTACGGCTGCCTCGTCGTCGGCGCCTCGGGCGCGTTCGCGTGCATTCCGCCGCTGCTCGGGTGGCTGACGTCCAACCTCTTCAGCACGGCGTCGACCGGCCTCGCCATCGCGCTCAACGTCAGTTTCGGCGCCGGGCTGGGCCAGATCCCCGGCGTGTGGGTGTACAAGGCGGAGGAGAGGGCCGCGGGGTATCCGACGGGCCACTGGGCGAACGCGGCGCTGCTGTTCGTCGTCGTTGTCGGGTGCGCCGCGTTGAGGGTGTACTATGGGGTTGCGAACCGGCGACTGGTGAGGGATGCCGAGAGGGACGGGACGGAGCCGAGGTTGTTCAAGCTGTGAGGGTGCGAAAGATTTTTCTCAAATGGGCGTCCTCGTGTTTCAAGTGAGATATGAATGAAGCAAAGAGGCGGTGAGTGAACATAGAGTGAGAAGTAGGTGAGGGATGAGTGAAGGGTAAGCATGTAGTGAGTGAGTGAGTGAGTGGTGAGTGAGGGGCGAGTCGACTTATACTGCTACTCTGAGCGGCAAAGTCTTGTGGCCCCGGCATCGATGGCGTCTTCTGAATTGCGACCCTTCTAGGCGATTCTAGGCACGACCTTGCAAGTGCCGGGGACCTTTGAGAAAACCCAGAGCGTACGGAGTGCCAGAAAAGGTTTCGGATTTGCGTTCCTGAGTTCACGGTAACTGAATCGAACGGTTTCAGATGGCAGGGTCATGGGCGTCTCGGAGCTGTCATTCAGGAGGGTGGAAATTAATTGGCAATAATTCCTCGGCGTGCGCAGACTTCCCGTACCACCAAACTCAATGACCACGTCCTGTCCCAGATGTCTGTTCAGCAATCCGAGGCCATCACCATCATGAGCTGGCTAGCAGCCACCCACCCCATCGTCTCCGCTTGACAAGCGGGTTCACGATCCATTGGCGTTGTGGCAGAGTGGTCTAATGCGCAAGACTAGAAATCTTGTTCCTTCGGGAGCGTCTGTTCGAATCAGGCCAACGTCGATCTCTCACCAGGTCGTTTCTTTTTTGGCTTCGTCGTCTTCTGGACGTTGGAATGTGTGGCGGGCGTAGCTGCATTCAACGGGCCAAGCCTGTCGCGTGGCCGCTGCAATCCAACCCATTCGGACCTCTGTGTCCGTTGCTGGTTTAGTAAAAGTCAGATGAACGACCGAATCGCGTTGGCATTCTTTCAGCTGCGACGAAAGCAGCCCGTGGCCAGCTTTCTTCCGAGGTTCCCCTCCTCAGGCCGAGAACCCCGTACTTTTAATTGTATGCCGCCTCTTTATTGACTAGTCCCAGAGAAACCGAAACCGTTATGGTGTACACAGTTAGGCTAGTCAGGGGATGGACGAGCTGATACACGACGGACCCAGCTTTTGCCAGGAACGTCGGCCGATACCAGGATGTCGTATACGCCAAATATAGTGTGGAGGGATGCCGACCGGACAGCTTTGAGAGGCACCTTTCAGAAACCCTCCGGCTCGAACACCTTGCCTGAACGTCTTGGCCCGCTCGGAACTTTGACAATGTGTTGTGCCCGAGTGTCGATTTGTGCCTTTGGTTCTGCGTGCGAACATCCAAACCAGCGGCTTGGGCAATTGTGAGCGAGTGAGTCGAGTGTGAAGACGTTCAGTTCAGGCTCTCAAAAGTCATCTCACGATGCCCGCCTTCACGGTACTGAACGGCAACATTCAGACACGGCGCGCCCGCGTGCTGGCCATCACCCTCGTCATCATCGTCTTTCTCTTCTTCTTCCACAACTCGCGTCTCAGCGACGGGACGTATTTGGCTTCGACACCCATCACTCAGTCCAGCAATATCAATGGCGGAACCAAGCAGCCGCCACAGGCAAATCAGGACAAGGACAAGGAACTCCCGATTGCACACGGCGAACCAGACGCGTCGGCAGACAAGCTCAAGGCCGACGCGGACGGCCAGGACTCGTACCGCAACAAGGACGGCGAGCTCGCCAAGCAACCAGCTGACGCATCTCGCACCCCCGGGTCGTCGGCCTCATCTTCTGCGTCGTCATCATCGTCGTCAGCCGCCGCCGCCGCCCAACCGCCATCACCACCATCACCTCCTCCATCCTCGGAACCATGCCCGTCCTTTGAGAACTGGATGCGCACCCGCCCCGGCCCCGCGTCCGAGGGCAAGCGCAAGTTCCCCCTCAACCGGCCCCGGCCCGAGTGCCGAACGTTCCACTCCCCCGCCATGGAATCCCTCATCACCCGCATGAAGTCCGTCATCAAGGACCCGGACCTGTACCGCCTCTTCGAGAACGCGTACCCCATGACGCTCGACAGCATGGTCAAGTGGCGCGGCTACGCCAACGCGTCGACAGACGCCGCCGACGCCTCCTCCTCCTCCGACATGGAGCTCACGTACGTCATCACCGGCGACATCGACGCCATGTGGCTGCGCGACTCGGCCTCCCAGGTGTACTCGTACCTCCCGCTGCTCGAGGCCTCGGACGACAAGGACTCCCTCGCGAGCCTCTGGCGCGGCCTCATCAACGCGCACTCGCGGTACATAGTCATCTCGCCCTACTGCCACGCCTTCCAGCCGCCGCCCGAGAGCGGCATCCGGCCCACGCACAACGGCGCCTACGTCCACAACCACCCGATGCCGGCCTACGACCCGGAAAAGGTCTTTGACTGCAAGTGGGAGCTCGACTCGCTCGCCAGCTTCCTGCAGCTGTCCGTGGCCTACGCCGAGAAGACGGGCGACTGGCGCTTCTTTGGCAGGCACGCCTGGGTCGACGCCGTCGAGGCGGCCGTCGACGCCGCCGGCGCCATGCGGCTCGGCACCTACTCCAAGGACGGCAAGGTGGAAAAGTCGGCGTGGACCTTCACCGGCTGGACGAACCGCGGCAGCGAGACGCTCACCAACGACGGCCTGGGCAACCCGATCAAGGAGAACGGCATGGTGCGCACGGCGTTCCGGCCGTCGGACGACGCCTGCATCTTCCAGTTCCTCGTGCCGGCCAACATGATGTGGGCAAAGTACCTCGAGTCGGCGTCGGAGATCATGGCCAAGCTGGACGGCGACAGGGCCCGGAACCTCACGGCGGCCATGCGCGAGCAGGCGTTCGGCATCCGGCAGGGCATCGACCGGGACGCCATCGTGCACCGGCCCGGGTACGGCGACATATTCGCCTACGAGGTGGACGGGTTCGGCGGCGCCAACCTCATGGACGACGCCAACGTGCCGTCGCTGCTCGCGATGCCGCTGTGGGACTTTACGCGCTCCAAGTTCAAGCTGCCCGCGGGGAAGAGGGACTACGCCGAGGTGTACCGCAACACGCGCAAGTACGTCCTCGGCGACGACAACTCGTACTTTATGCGCGGGCCGGTCATCTCGGCGGTCGGCGGGCCGCACGTCGGGCCCGGCAAGGCGTGGCCGATGGCGGCCGTCATCGCGGCCATGACCGCCTACGATCCCATTTCGGGCGTCAAGGACGTCGAGAAGGAGGTCGAGGAGCAGCTGCGGATGGTGCTGGACTCGACGGCCGGCACTGGTGTGCTTCACGAGAGTGTCAACAGCTGGAGAGAAAGCGACTGGACCAGGGCGTGGTTCGGATGGGCGAATGGCTTGTTTGGCGAGCTGGTCTTGAAGATGGAGGCCGAAGAGAAGAAGAAGGGTGGGAAGGGCCTGCTGGCCAAGGACTGGCAGGGTGATGCGTCTGCATCCACGTCTCCTGCTGCACCCCCACCATCGCGGTGAGTGGGAGCATTGTCTTGGAAGTGAATCAGGGTTATGGATACCAGGAAAGGAACGAGCTTGAAAAGAATGTTGCACCTTGGCTGGCGACACTGAGGTCATGTTTGCGAGTGAGCATGCTATCACGGAAGGCCGGGCATTACTATTAGCGTATCCAACTCCGTCGTCAAATGACAGCACCACGCTCGTCGCACTGCCGTACAATAGGTCGAATAGGCAAAAACGTAGAGACTTGAAGGGTTTTTTAAGTCTGGGATCTTTTCGTTTCACAAGGCAAAAGATACGACGTTGGCCTGATTCGAACAGACGCTCCCGAAGGAACAAGATTTCTAGTCTTGCGCATTAGACCACTCTGCCACAACGCCTTTTGATGATGGATGGGCCCAGCTTAGTGACTAAGACGTCTAGCAGCTGGCCGTAATTCTCCCCGCCAGTTGATCTGACCCTCAACTCTTGCGGCGCGCTTGTTTGGCCTTTGATATCGTCAGTATGGCCGTGGGTTACATTCTTTTCTTCCTTACCTTCTCTAGTGTAAGCCGCAAAAGGCCGAGTTAAGCTTTGCTCTGGCGAATGACTCTATCTTGCTTCTACCTTATGCTTCTGTCGTCAACCCATAAATTCACCTGCAACATCTCCAGAAAAGGTCCATCACAACCAGCCATGCCTGCTTACATTGCCCTGCGCTCCCTGTAACGGGTCCATCGAAGCCATATTCATCAGCCCTCCTGCTGCCCAGTCTCCCGACGTCCCCATGCCATCGATGAACATGGACGGGTCGACGATATCGTACAAATTCGGTCCCCACGCCCCTTCGTACTCCCACCCTCCCATCGAAAAGTTCATCGCCATGGCCTCCTGCATGTCAACCTCGCCCAACCCGCCTGGCTCCTCTTGACTCTCGTCGTCGTCTCCGTCTTCCCGCTGCTCCACCATGTCCGACCACTTCTTCTGCCTCAACTGCGCGATGCGCACCTTTGTCGCGCCCAGCGTCCAGATGCTCGCCCGCGCCGGGCCCGAGTCGAGCGACACCGCCGCCATGGCCGCGTCCACCTCCTCGAGCTGGTTCGCCACCCGGTTGAGTATGCCCGCCACGTCGAGCATCAGCTCCGGCTGCCGCGAGAGCTGCGCCCGCAGCTCCGCGAGCACCTGCGGCAGGTTCCTGTCGGGCGCCGGCGGTTCCCACGCCGCTGCCGCCGACGGCGTGCCTTTGGGGTGGGACCCCGGGGTCGAGCACGAGACGGGCGTGGTGCCCGCAATCGGGTTGATGGCCGCCTCCATGGCCGCTATCGCGAGGTTGGGGTTGTTGCTCGACGGGTCCAGCATCTCCGCGGACCGGTCGCCGAAAGTCGCCGGGCCGCTGCTGGCTGCGAGCCACGCCCACCGGCTCATCATGACGACGGCGAAGATCATGTGCGAGGCGAGCGTCAGCGGCATCGTGTAGAGCGCCCGCACGGGGATGGCGAGCCAGACCTCGAACCACCCCTTGAGCGCCGCGTTGGCCTGGTAGAAGACGTCGAGGGCCGAGCTGTAGCCCGAGCTGAGGGACGTGAGCGACTTGGAGAGGGACGCGAGCAGGTCCGGGTCGATTGTCGGGGGCTCGTAGAGGCGTAGTCTTGCGGTCGCCAGCCGCACTTTGAGAAAATCTGCACAGGTTCAGTGTTGGCTCGTCGCGACCAAGTGGATGGGGGGGGGGGGGCTCACGGTTGTCTGTGAGACTCGGTGGCATGTTGCTCTGCAGCTTGTCCAGCTCCGCCTGGAAGCTCGACGCGTATGCCGAGAGCGGCGCCTTGGGGAGGCCGATTTCCCCCTCGCCGTCCTCGTTGCCTCGAATCTGTGAGATTCTCTCGGCCAGCCTCTGGATTTTGACAATGTACACAACGTGCATGTCTGACTCGAGCTCTCGGTTCTGCTCAAGCTCTCGTAAACATTGCTGTACGTATACCGAGAATCTCATGGGGTCAATGTGCTGAAGGTCCAAAGACGTCCTGCAAACACGTTAGCACCGGCTCACGGTAGTTGATGCTGGATGGCCCACGAAGAGTTGAGATACCAGACAGCCAGAAGCAACCTCCTCTCCTCGTTGGTTCGTTCCCTCGGCTCGAATGATCGCATTACCAGCAACCGCTGCCGTTCGGGCATACTCGGACTCCTCTTCAGACCGAGCTCGCCTGCCAGGGTTGCAGCGAGCGAGATGAGCTTGTTCAGCTGTGCGTGCGCGATACAGTGGTGATGGAACCAGCCGAGCATGACGACCAAGCCCAGCAGCATGTCGAGCGACCTCTCGCACCTGATGAGCATGTGGTCGGCGACGTGGCTGAGCAGACGGTACATCTGGCCTCGCATCGATCGAGGGTGTCTGAAGGATGCCACCATCCGGATGGATGCCATGAGAAACGGCCTGGCCGCGGCAAGGGTGCCGGCCGCTATGTTGTCCGGGACGACGACAAACGGCAAACTTGGTGTCAGTTCGTTGCGGTAGATGGCCAAGAGGTTCTCGTCGGTATCTGGAGGGCCGGCAACGGCACCCGGCTCGGTACAACAGATGCAGTTTGGCGGCACGAAGGAGTTGAAGGTTGTGGGGATGTTGATTGGGCCGGAGTCGATGTGACTCGATGCATCCCAAGGGGCTGGGTGAGCCTGTGTAGGGAAGCCGGGGCCTCCCGGTGATTGGGAAGTGGACTGATGGCTACTGGCAGCGGCTCGTCTCGCGACGCCCGCAGCCCGGTGCTCTTCGATGGTTGCAATGGCGTTGGTGTTGCCCGAGACTCGCAAGGAGTTCACGAGGCGGTTCAACCGCTCTTCGAGCTGGGTGGTTCGTCTGGTAATTCGGTGTTAACCACGCAAAGACACACACGGGACTCTCCTCTGCTACGATTGCCCAGTTCGCTTTCAGACAGTTCTTGCATCCACTGCCCAGCTACACCAGAATCATGTGATGGAGATGTGAGAGAACATTGTACTCACGATGGCCGGCTCTGTCTCTTCTTTCTGGGCTTGTGTACCTGGTCTGTACAGTTTTTGTAAAGTCTCTCACACCTACAACAACCGGAAGCCGATTTGTTAGTCTTCTACTCACACAAGTTTACTGACAACGTGAGAAAACACGCATCAACAATAATTCACCCCAGCAACCTCCTGACGCCATGCTGGGGCCGGACTTCTCAAGCTCATCGAAATGTCCGACGCAGTTATCAAAGCAACAGACCTCTCCGCCGTGGAGTAGAAAAGACCGTGACTTACCTATCGCACTTCGATCCCAGCGTGTTGTTTGATCGAAGACACTTCGCCTTTGCCGTAGCACACGGCGCACAAGCAGCTCCCCAGCGAGCCACAGAAGGTATTCGTGGCCGGTCCGGAGACGACCCGTCTCCCGAGGGAGATGGCGATGATGCACCAGACATTCTCGATAGTAGATGTCGCTTGTGTATACCGATGCGGCGTGCCTGTTGAACGGCTTCTCGAACGCTGTCCGTTTCCGGTTCTTCCTAGCTTTCCAATCTTTTTGGGGGTGTTCTTTCCGAAAGCTTGGTCAAGAGGCACGAAATACCGGAGGTTTAACAATGGTAGTAGCCCGCCGACGGTGACGATGGGGACACACAGCTTCCTAAAGGCACATCTAGGATTGTTAAAAGGGCTGCCGTGCACCCCTTCTTTTGGATGCCTTCGATATCACAAAAGACCAGACGGTATCGACAGACCGGAGTTTTCAACACATTGACAAAAAACTCCGATCCCTGCTCGTCCCTAGGGGCTATGCGGATGCGGGGGGGTCACGCCAAATCTGACGGCGTCGCGCGCATTGCTTCCATAAGCAGCCATCGCTTCTGGATCATGAGCTCGTGACTGGGCTGGCACTTCTGCTGTGCGACCGGAGTTTGGAAAAAGTCCGTTTTGCGCTGCTTGGCTTCTGCCTCACGCAGCGGCCGCTCCAGGGCCCATCGTCTATATGTAAAGCCCCAGGACGCGTCTCCCACGGCGAAGAGGCTGCGCTGCGCCTTCTTGTGACGATGGGTGCTGACGGCGCCGTGTGCCCGATTCGCAAGCCTTTTTCCGTTGCTTCAGAGCATCTTTCGCCCGTGTACGAGATGGACTGAGGTATGGGCGTCATTTCACGCCCTGGAATGCGTCGTCTGCCGTTGACAACCCCTTTCCGGGGGAACAGGCTGACCAGTCGATTCCGTTGATAGCTTGGCGATCCAGGCTTCTGGCCGTTTACTTGCAATACTGTTACAGTGATACCAGGATACACAAAGTGAGCTATCTGCGATACCGACCCCTAGGGTCAGATGAATGTGGTGACCAGTCAGCAAGGCGAACGGGCTAGAGTCTGACATGCGTCAACCATGACGTTTGAACACTCACAAAAGTTATTTGAAAGGATCTGTTACTCGGAAATTGATCTCAAACAGACCCTCAACACTTGGAAACGACGTTCAGCAGCACCCAAGCGCGCGATGGCGCCAAGAGAGACTTTGACAGGTAGCTTTCGGATTCTTATCGTACATTGAGGAGGTGTTTGTTGGAAGTTCATATAATCTGAAATTCTATCTTTCTTTCTTCCCCAAGCTCAGCATGTATCCGTCGGGCGTGATAGAATCCCATTACTGGTTGAAGCAATATCGCTTTACGCGGTTGTGGGCTGTCTGCTTGTATCTCAAGCACCTATAGTGTCAGAAACGACTTGTTGCAAATTTAATCACGCTTCTAGACTTCTCTAGTAGTAACAGACATGGATTAAAATGGCAGATGAATGGCGTGATGGCCTCAGTTGTCGGAGAACCCTCTTGCTCTTCAGTCTTCACCAAATTTTGTCACTCCTATTCGTCTCCCCCAACTTGACTCCCAAAATTGCTGCAGAGGAAGGTAGTTAGTTGCTTACATTTCGTGAAGAGACCTCATTCTCTTGCAATGGGTGCCGGACAACTATTCGTGACAGTTTTGGCTCTGCAAAGAGTACCGTTTTCAAGATTCACAATTGTCTAAAAGGCGAGCTCTCTTCGAAGTCGAGCAGCCAAGCTATGCATGTTCTTAATCTATTCAACCACGCCTGTACCGTGAGCAATATGGTGCTTGGCATTTAAATGGCCCTCTCAATGTAAGAACTCTCTCTTTGCGTATGATTGAGGGAACAGCTGCCTATGTAATAGGCTCAACATGGTTTGGAAGTAATAAACAAACCATGTTACAAACCATACCATTAGGCCTACAGAGATAGGTAGGTAAAGGCTTGTTCGTGTTGGAAGCTATCTGCAGAGCGGTACCATCTAATATATAGGTTTATAAGTATATTTTATATAAGAAGTATTTTATATAAATAGGTTATATAACTTAAGATAGTAACCTATAGGTATAAAGCTATTACAATATACCCCCCTAGATATAACTATATCTAAATAAATACTAGCTAATATATAAAATTAATTAAAAATCCTCATCTTATATATATACAACTTTTAAAATATATAATAAATAAAATAAGGGAAATACTAGTTATTTTTAAAATACTATATTAAATATAGATAGATATAGAATTATACTTTCTACTACTATAAATAATACTTATTTAGAATATTATTTTAAGTTAAAACGAATTATAAAAATATAATAAATTAATAGTATTTTTTATAATACCCTTATTTTAATTTTCTTTTCTCTCTAAATTATTACTACTATTACTATATAAGTTTTTATTTAAAATTACTTTATATATATATATATATATATATTTACTACTAATAATATTTTATAAAAAAATAATTACAATAACCTCCCTTTTAGAAATTACTTATACTATTTTATACTAAATAGTACTAAGCAAACTAAATACTAGTAATAATAGCTAGAATAACTCCCTTATACTAAAGCTAGAAGAATAAACTAAACCCCCTATAAGTAATAATAATTAGAATAACTCCCCTACACCTAAACCTTAAGAATAAGACAAAAAACCTATAAATAATAATAACTAAAATAGTTTTCTTATATTTAAACCTAGTGAAGAATAGTAGCTTCTTCATAAGTTTATTAGATAATAAGTATCTAAAATACTATTAACTAATATTTTATTTTAAAAGAAGAATAATTTATAAAAAAAAAGTAATAATCTAACTTCTAAGAAAACTTAGGAAAAATTCCTATTAAGAAAAAGAAATAATAATCCTTCTTCTAATAAGTATTACTAATACTAATTTAATATATTAATAGTATTTAATTAGTTATTTTATATACTAATAGTAATATAAAAAGTATAAACTTAAAAAGAAGTAAAGTAGTAAATTAGAATTAGATAGTTCTTATAAATACTATATATAAGAATTATATTTATAGTATACTTACTAAGAATTCATAAGATAACTATTACTATATAAAATTAGCTTAATTAGATAAATATTAATAATATATTATAAGTAAGATTTTATATATATTCTTATTTAACTAATTAATAATACTAAGATTCTAATATTTTAAACTTATTTAAAATAGTAATTCTATTACCTCAATATATTTAATAAGTCTTATACTACTTATAATATAAACTAACTATTATCTAAAAATTTAAATAAGTTAGAATTATATTATAACTAGTATTTTTTAATAAGTCTAATAATAGAAAGTCTACTTCTTAGGAGACAACTAGTAAGATAGTTATTCTAAAATAAGTTCCTATTTTTATACCTATAAGTTAAAATAGAAGTTATTCTAGATTAATACTTATTAGAAGTACCTCTAGAGCTAATATTTATATAATTATAACTAGTCTTTCTACTTATAAGTTATAACTAACTTTTAAAAATCTTATTATTAGGAATATTCTATAAAATATTACTAATTTATATATAGATATTATATCTTTATATAAAACTACTTTCCTATATAAAAAATAAGAAAACTAGTATAATACTTTTAAATATTTTTTTAAAATTTCTTATACTAACTACCTTTTTAAATAAAATTTATATCTTTTTATAATTTACATCTTATAAAGTAATTTTAATTCTTCTAGTTTTTATACTATTAAATTATATTCTTCTTATAATA
>AMCV02000036.1:476214-490640 GCA_000350065.2 Colletotrichum orbiculare MAFF 240422 | reverse complement strand
CAATTTAATCTTTTTTTAAAACTCTTTAATTTTAAAATGTTTAATAATACCTAGATTTAAAATAAAAAGAATTATAAAAATAAAAATTAGAAGTAAAATTATATCAGCTAGACTATAATACTTAGTAACTTTTTTAATATATTAATTATAGATAAAGTTAATTATTTTTACCTATTAATTTTAAATAATTTATATTCTAAAGAATTATTCTACTAGCCCTTAGTCTTTTATTTTATAAGTATCTTTTAGTTATAATACAAGCTGAGTAATATATATTACTACTAAGTAGTAGTAAAAAATAAAAATATCATTAATTTAAAATATAATAAGTATATATTTATCTAAAATCTAGAAGAAGTATAAATCTTTACTTATAAGATAAAGTTCTAAATAAATAAGTATTAATAAGAATTTCTTATATTATAAGAATAATACGTTATATAAGTTATAGAGTATATAAATAAATTTAATACAACTTCTAGATTATTAGAAGCCCTCTAGAAGTTAGTATTATATAGGAGTTTCTTTAGAATTAAAGTAAGTATTAAGAAAAATATTAATAATATCTAACTAGAATATCTCTAAATTAAAGTATATTATAATTACTATTATTATATAGAAAGTTTATATAATTAATATTATAATATATATCTATCTAAAAAAATCTAACTACTATAAATTACTATATATATATAAAACCTCACTTTATAATAGTTAAAAAATCTATCTTTATCTTTCTTATATAAAAAAACCTACTTAAGAAGAATTAGCTTCCCTTTAGATCTATCTTATAAGATAACTTTCTAAGTCTTCTTCCCTTAAAACATATTTATCTCTATATATACTACTTATAAAAAGAAATCCCTAAGTTATTCTAAAAGGTAAAAAATCTCCTTCTATATAATTAGTAGCTCTAAGAATTAATTTATATATATATATAATAGAATATTTATAAAATAAAGTAATTAATTAGTTAAAAAAAAGTAAAATAGTTATTTAGAAGTAGTAGTATCTTTTAAAAGCTATTTAGAATATAAAGTTTCTATTAATAGAACTAAAATAAGTTTCCTAACTTCTTATTTTACTAAATTTACTTAATTATAAATATTATTTATAGAAGAAACTTTTATATAAAAGTATTTTATCTAAGAAGTCTCTATTAGAATAATAAAATAGAATATAAGATAGTTATATAATTTATCTTAAGTAAGATATAACTAATTAGATAAATATAAACTAAGAGGAACCTCATATATTCAAATAGTAGCTATAAATATAAAGTATATAAAATACTAGTTAAAGTTGCTATTTTGAGATAAATCTAGCTTGAAACCTTAAACCTTATAGCTACTTTATATTAATTAACTACTCTTTATAATTCTTACATACTAGAGTTTAACTATTAAAATAAGTTTACTCCTTATTATATATAGCTATACATTTTAAATATAAGTAATATATATAGTATCTTTATTTATTATTAAAATAAATAGCTTTATTAGCTTATCTATTTAGATATAAATAATATCTTCAACTCTCTTACTAAATAGAAGTCTTTTAAAATTAATACTTCTAAATAAATTACTTAGCTTAAGAGTTAACCTTAGTATTATTAATTATTCCCCTTATCTTAAAAAAAGCCTATTAAAAATAACTTTAATATTTTAAAACTCCTTCTTAACTTCTATAATAATATTTAGAATAATTAATATTTTATAAGATAAGATCTAAATAATACTAATTAAATTAAAGATCCTAAGTATCTAGAATATATTATCTATAATATTAGAGTTTTCTTCAATCTCTTCAATTATTACTTAAATAAAGTTTTTTAAAATAACCTATTTGACATCTTCTTTTATATAAAACTTAGATTTATCAAACTTAATATTTCATATTATAATTACCTAGTTAAGTAAAGAAATCTAAATCTAGTAGAAATTATACATATTAGGTATATATCTAATTAGGTATCTAATATAACTCTTTAGTTCTACTTTAAATTATTATCTATAGAATTCTTATTCTTATTCTTTTTTAAATAGGTATATTTAATATCTATATATATATAAAAATACTTTTAATTAGGATATAGATCTTTTACTAAAAAGATAATATCTCTTTAGATATTCTACTTTATATATTACTAAAACTACTCTTTTTTAACCTTAATAGATAATTTCTACTTAGAATTTACTTATAAGTTAATATTATAAATAAAAGTAATAGATTTAACTACTTCTAGCTAGAAATAAAATAAGAAGTTTATATTAGTAAGTATCTTAATAGACTTAATAATAATCTCTTATCTAATATATTTCTAACTACCTACTAGTTCTTTTATATATAGGAGAGAAAACTTGAATTTAATTCCTTCTTTATTAGTAAATATCTAATACTTTATTTATCTATTAATTATAATAATTACTTTCTTAATATCTTATTAGATCTTATAAATAGAAAAACCCTTCTAATATAATATCTATTATTTAAAATAATATAATATATTAAAGACTTATTCTAAAGTTTTATTTAAAAAGATGAAGATAAAGAGACAACCTATATATTTATCTTTAATTACTATTACTTAATATAATATATTATATATAAAAAGGTAGTTAGAGAGATCTCAAGTGATATAATAATAAGATTGCTAAATATAATATTCAGACCTTTATTAAAAAATAACTTACTAAATATAAGTTGTTATATAATACTTATATTTTAAATAAGTTATTAGTTTGATCTTTACCCCCTAAGTATAAATAATAACCTTAGTAAGAATATTAGATCCTAAATAATCTAACTATAAATACTAAAAATATACTAAGTCTTCTTACTTATATAGGAGTTTTCTTGAGAGATAAAAGTTTGTTTAAAATATATAAGAATTAATAATATATATAATACTAAATAGGATTATATTAGAATAAATAGAAATAGGAGTATATTTAAAGAAAACTAGATTTACCTTATAAAGAAAGTTATATATAATAATATTATTCTTCTCCTTTCTAAAATAAAGTATATAGTTAAAATTAGAATACTAGATATCCTTCTTTTAGAGTAATACCTCTAAAATAATATTTATATAAAAGTTCTTCATATAATAGATATTTTTTAAAACTAAGTCTATTTTTATTCTATTTAAACTATTTAAAATAACTTTTAATATATAGTATTTCTTCTTAAAAATAGAGAAAGATATAGTATTACTTTTAATTTAAATACCTACTATTAAGATTTTATAAAAACTAAACTCTAGAAAGTCTTTTTAATTAATAAAGTGGGTAGTATTATAATTATCTATAATTATATTATTACTAAATAGGTGATATAAAGAAATAAAAATAGTAAATATACTAAACAACTTAGAATTTATATAGTAAGACTTCTTTAGAAAGAAGGAGTTAATAGTAATAATTATTATATTAGAAAGATACTATAAAGTAGGTTGAGATTAGCTATTTTATCTATAGTTTCTACTATATCTACCTTTCTTCTCTCCTTACTATTCCTCACATAAGACTTTTAGCTAACTAACTCAGGCTAAATCTATATAAAAATTACTAAAGTAGTTTTTATTTAGATAATTTTAAATAAAAGTCCTCTTAATATCTAAGATATATCTATTATACTAATTAGAACTACTTTTTAAGATAATTTCAAAATATTTATAGCTAAAGGGAGACTAGAAGTAGCCTAATATATTATAAAAATATACTTTAGATAACTTTACCTAACTTATTCTTTATAAAATAAGTATAGAGTTTTCAACTAGTCGCTTTATAAGAGTTATATAAACCTCTTATTTACTATAGAATTCTCCTAAGAAATTCTTATAATAAATAATATTAGAAAAAATATCTCTATATTTTTAAAGGGAGTAAATGTTAATATCTATATATTTATTTATAGTAATCTAATTAAACTAAATATTTATTTAGTTTAAAATAAAATAAGCTTCTATAGTAATTAGGAAGTTCTCTATTATTAGAATATTAGTAATTTTAGAAATATTATACTAAATAGTATAAAAATAAGTATTATTCTAATTATTATATTAAATAGATATATTATTTGAAGTTTTCACTTAAGTAAAAACTAGGTTATATTTTTTTCTAACTACTATTAAGATATTAGATTCTAATAGGGTGAAATAGTATTTAAAGTTAATAATAAGGCTATAGAAAGAAGTATTATTTATAAAAAACTATTTAGAGCAAGCTATCTAAAATAAATTAATATTAATAATTATATTAACCTAATACTCTATAACTTCAAGGTTCTTTTTAACTTTTCTACTCTTAGAAGTTCTAGCTATAGAAAAGTATAAATATATTTTATATTTATTTTAAATCCTAAGGGTACTAATTATTACTTTAGAAGTAGGAGTATTTTGAGATAAAGTTACTTAAGAGGTTAAATATGAAGAATTATTTTAAATAAATTCATCTTAAGATTATAATATAATCTAAACTATTTAAATAAATTAGTTTTAAGTATTTTTATCTTAAATATACTTTTCAAAAGAGTATAATTCCTCTTAAGAGTTAAATTTTAGAAGATAAAGTTTATTAAAATTAATATATTTCTAAATATCTTTTATTTTAATATAATATTTAAAGATATTATACTATTAAGGTTAGTTATAATAATTATTAAGGTAAATTAAAATATTAAAACTTAATAATAAGACTATTTAGAATAATATAATAGATATAACTAGTTAATTAACTAAAAAGTAAAAAAAGATAGGAAGAAGGTTTAAAAATAATATAAACCTAATAAGTATAATTTAATTAATAGATCTCAAAAGATATTTAAAACTAGGTTTATAATTATTATAAATTATACTATTAAACTTATAAAAATAGGTAGGTAAAGGTTTATTTATATTAGAAGCTATCTATAGAGTAGTACTATCTAATATATAAGTTTATAAGTGTGTTTTATATAAGAAGTATCTTATGTAAGTGGGTCATGTGACCTGGGATAGCAGCCCACAGGCATGAAGCTATCACAACAAACCAACTATGAAGACCTCTCTCCAAATACGTTGAGTTCATAGCCAGCGACCCAAGGCCCAGCTGAGGAGGCTCAAGCAGCATACTATCCACCAACTGAATCCGACTGTACTGTGTTGCAACCCGATACCAAACAGGTAACCTCCCGCAATCGCCCCGAGAGACCGAGAGGTATTGGCTACCGCGTTTGCAATGCCATGAACAGTGCCGCGGCGGGAGGCTTGCGCAGTAGACTGGTTCACGAGGAGGATCGACACCAATATTCCAAACGACCGCCCGACAACGTGGAAGAACAAAACACTAAATATCCCAAACCACAGTATCCAAGCGTGCCCCGCAGGAACGAGAGCGAGATAAGGCGCGAGGAACAAGCTGAGCGGGAAGAGAGGCAGCGAAGCCTTGAAGGCTCGTACGGCGCCGTACTTGACGGTGACGTGCGGAACGGCGGTGAGCTGCAACAGCACACCGATCGCGCCGAGAGCTCCGACCGCCCAGCCGAGATCCGCGTCCTTTAGCTGAAGGCCTCCGGTGAAGATGAACGGCATCTTGACGGGATCGTCGGCGTTGCGGCGGGCAACTACAACAAACAAAGGCCAGAGAGATCCAAAAGCCCTACGGTACTGCGTGTTAGTCACCGAAACGGACTGGGAGAGAAGGCGAATCGTACCCGAGGTGGAATTCGAGGATGCAGACGGTGCTCAAGACGACGATGAACTTTGGCGTCCAGATGGAGTCTGACCGTTCCGTCGTATGGCGCTGGCCTTCTTCGATGGCTTCAAGGCGCATGCTACTCGTGTTGCCCGAGTTGACGTCGGGAAGTTTCCGGTAGTGGGAGTTGGAGCGACCGAAAAGCCAGCTCTGCCATTTCCCGTAATCTTTCTGGTGTACCTCTTGCAACTTGAGCCATACCAGTGCTGCGTCCCCTACCAACAAGATTGCGCTCAAGATGTTGGGTGCTGCGAAAGGATTGTTGGTGATCCAACTGGATGTCCCTAGTTGAACAGACTCCGATGGCGACACAGGACGTTGACTAGCACCTGAGCCCATGGACATGGCCGTGACAACTACGACTCTCCCGTCAGTCGTGGACGTGGCATTTCACCTTTGTTCCAACACAGCTGCATTGCTTTGAGTTCCAACTTACCGGGGCCCAGGACATTGGCAACATGAAATGAGAGCACAAGCAAGGAGAAGCCGGCCGGGCGATGCTCCAAGGCGAGGTTGTCAGACACGGCAGCACGAGCGGCCATGACAGTGCCATTGACGGCGCCTGCAAAGAGCCGCCAGAGTATTATCGACGAAACGGAGCCGGCAAAAGCCACGCCGATACACGACAGCGCCGTCCCGACAAGACCTATCAGAACAACGGCTTTCCGGCCGATGCGGTCGGCGGCACTCCCCCACAACGGAGCAGACGCGATCTGTGCCGTCGTGAACATGCCTTGCGCCAAGCCGACATGGTGAGCGAGCTCAGCCGGAGACAGTTCGGGCCGTAGGTAACGGAGGTGCAGCGCGATGCATGTTTGGAAACTCGCTATCTGGTAAAAGTCGACGATTCTGACTGAGGATATCACAGCAAGAACTCCCAGCTTTTCTTTTGGCAAATAAGCCCAAGGGAGATTTACCACTCTTCGCAGGAGCATGGCTGGCTTGGTCGGGAAGTTGGAGTGGTTTGCAAGCGGCGGTTTCTTTGAGTAGTTCCCCCCCCCCCAGTGATGACAGAACCCGAGACCAGTAACCCTGAAGATGGACCGAGAGCGAACAGGATGCTTCAAGAGTCCGAGTCAGTAGAACTATGATATCCATTAAGAGTGGGTAAACATGGGTACGCCCGCCTCAAACATGCGGCAGGAATCCGAGGTATCCGCGCCTTATTCTAATACAGTCATGGAGCTCTTCATCAGAAAGTAAAGGCCGAGACCAGCTACAGCCCACACAAACCATCGAAAAAGGACGTTGAAAAGTTGGCAAAGATTGCGCCGCTTGACCCGTCTGAGAAAGGAACCACCCTCGTTGACATGAGGAAAAGGGGTGCTTGGAACGGGACACCCCAAGAACTTGCACAGGGGTTCCCACCCGTCCTCCAGTCTGAACTCCAGCAACCTGTCGGCCGGAATAAGTTTCCGGATTCGCTCGTTGTGGGAAGCAAAGACCGACTTCCCGTGTCTGTCAAAATCTCCCATAAACACCGAATTCCAGTACTTGGAAACCATGGGATAGTACAGAGACGCACCCCAGTCCACATACGACAGCGCCCATAGCATGTAATCGTGCTGGGCCCGCCAGTTCACGGTGGCCTTGGTGGGCTTGTACCAAGAGTCCACGTCTCTGGTCGTCAGGACCACCTTTGCATCCGGGTACGCCTCGATCAGCTCGTCTGCGAAGGACGCCGCGGGCCAGTCGCAGACGGCCTGGCAGTGTCCGAGGAGGGCGTCCCACTTGGCCCTGCCAAACCTTTCTCCGGTCCCGTCGTACTTTGCCGCGAGGGCCTCGCTCCAGAGCAAGCAGTCGAGGGGGTTCTCGGTGCTGGCGCTCAGCATGTGATAAGTGTCCTGGAATCCCAGCTGCTTCAGCGCCACCCTGAGCGCTTGGGTTGCCATCAGTTTCGTGAGAGGAGCGAGGAGAGTGCGGAGTCGTTACATGCTGTGCCTGTTCTTCCCAGGCCGAGACAGAGTACCTTCATGGGAACAGTGCGTGACAGATTTCGACGGTCTATTTCGGAGTCGTTCGTAAAGATGTCGGTGAGAGGCCGGGAGACGGCCCCATGTTTTTGGAACATTGCGAGAGGCTGGGTAGACTGATACTGTAGCAGCAGTCATGGTAGGGACGGATACTGACAGAAGACCGCTTTGAAATAGAGGAACAAGACGTCTCCGGAAACTCACGAAGCCGTACGATATTCCGATCACAAACACCTCTCTTCCGGTATCCCATTGTAATTTGGGGTAGGTATGTCAGCCAGCCCCTCGGACCAGGAGGATAGCTCCGGTTCTCCACGTCACTATCAAACCCTTGCAAAACAACCTGATCGACATTTCTGCAAGGCCTCTTTCAAATTCAAAAGATGAGGACGAATGCCGAACAGCCAATGAAACGACGCTGCGAAAGTGGTTGTGGATAAGATCTCAGGCAGGGCGTGCGGCAGGCAACGTCAGCATCATCGGATTCCCAGTGTCACGCGGGATCCGAATGCCGTATGACTCGGGTAGCATCAAACGGCACACATATTGGACATGGGGGGTTCTGGTTCCGGGTAAACTATTCGGTCGTGACTTGCCCATCGCTTGCGAGTAATTTAGGAAACCTGTTGTTGTTAACCACGGCTTCCCTTCACGCTTCCATTGCGACATCATCCTCCACTTGCACCAACAAATCCACCATCAGTCCCTCAACCAACTCCTTCAACATGCTTTCAAAGAACCTCATCGCGGCCTTGGTTGCAGCTGTCTCTGTCGCACAGGCGGCACCGGTGTCTAGTAAGACGTCCTAATCGTCGAATTGCAGCGGCAAAGGCTAACTGGACTGAAGCCGAGAGCAAGCGGGCTGAGCTGGACTCCAGATACATTTACACCCAGGGCCTGAAGCCCGAGGGCAACAACGAGGAGAAGAGATCTGAGCTTGATGCCAGGTACATTTACACCCAGAGCCTGAAGCCCGGGGGCAACAAGGAGGAGAAGAGATCCGAGCTGGACTCCAGATACATTTACACCCAGAGCCTGAAGCCCGGGGGCAACAAGGAGGAGAAGAGATCTGAGCTGGATGCCAGGTACATCTACACCCAGAGCCTGAAGCCCGGGGGTAACAAGGAGGAGAAGCGGTCTGAGCTGGAGACGAAGGACAACCACGGCGTCTTTCAGCCTTCCAAGTGAGGTCGCGATGCAACCTTCTAGGATGGAAAGTACAGGCATGGCAATGTATCCTGTTCTATCTTGCTATGTGTGTATTCTCGCGATAGTGCCTAGTCTCAAACTTGTCAATCCGACTGTCAACCCTAGCTCGTTGTTGTAGCAGGATTGCAGTTTGCCTATGAGATGCGATGGCTTCGGAAGCTATGCAGAGTTCAACTTGAATGTGTCTTTTCGCCAATTACAATCACAATGTAGTCTTGTTTTAGTCGTGTGTTTCTATATAGCTACTTTACTGTGTCGTGTTGAAGACTCCTCGGTCGGTTGGTGGTTCAGGCCGACCGCCTGGGTAATCGCCACGCCGTGCTCCAACGGCCGTCTCATCTTGTCAGAACAACCATCGGGCCAGCCTGGACATGGCTGCTGATCGATTGCGAGTAAACCGCACAAGGAGAATGAGAGCCAGAGTGACCATCAAGTTCAAGATGACGGCTTGGAGGAGAGGTATCCGCTGCCAGTCACCAGATATTCCCACTTTGGCTCGAGAAACCTCGGCAACGCTCGTCGCCGACGGCGCACACAGTTCGGGGCACCACAGCTCGTCACAGAGACTCCTCGTGGCTTCCGACGGCACGAAGGTAGTGACGTTCGCGGACCGGCCGAGCACCTCGCCATCTGCCGACAACCCCTCCACGTACGCCCGCACCAGATGGCGCGGCGCTGTGACGGTCGTCTCGAAGCCGCTCTTGGGCGCGCGGATGACCTCGGAATACGGCCCGTCCGGATGCAGCGCGCCTCGGATCCTCCATTCGCTGACCTCGGTGGCGCCGTTCCAGCTGACGTAAAATGCCGTCAACGAGGCCTCCGAACGCGAGAACGAGACCATCGCGACCTCGGTCAGCGGCCTCCCGACCCAGGGGCTTTTGTACACGCGGTAGAGCGTCGGGTGGGATCTGTCGCGGAGGC
The DNA here is from genome assembly GCA_000350065.2 of Colletotrichum orbiculare MAFF 240422. Lineage (NCBI taxonomy): Eukaryota > Fungi > Ascomycota > Sordariomycetes > Glomerellales > Glomerellaceae > Colletotrichum > Colletotrichum orbiculare. The sequence goes on along the minus strand of AMCV02000036.1, from coordinate 480,802 downwards.
AGGCTTGGAAGCACGGTTTCGCGTCGCTGGTGTACTCGGCGAAGCAGCTCGCGTCCCCGAACCCGACCAGGATGTTGGCGTTTGGCAGGACGACGGTGCTCCCTGCGATCTTGGCGGTGTACTCGACCTCGGGGCCAGAGTATCTGCGTTCGACGTGCGCCGTCTTGCTGGAGTGATCGATGCGCAGGATGACGCCCGAAGACGGCCGCTCAGGGTCAAAGGCCGGTCGGCGGGCGTTGTCAAACAGCGAGAGCCTGGTGATGTTCCCGTCGTCGTTGAGCACCCTGGCGTGGTGCTGAAACAGGAACGGGGGATCCATGGCCTCGAAGGAGGACTTGTGCCCGCCAAGGCGCCAGATGATGCCGCCATCACGGCCGGAAACCTTGAGTATGGTCGACGTGTGCCTCGCCGAGACGAGGTAGTTGCCGTCCGGGGTCTTCTCGACCGAGTTCAGATGGATGTAATCCCACGGCTCCGTCGGCGTTCCTCTCGTCGGCTGGACCAGGCTCTCGGTCGGGTCCACGTGGTCGAGCGATCTCCACTCGAAGAGGACGCGGCCTGACTCGAGGTCGATCTCCTGGAAGATGCCCTCGAGCACCCAGAGCATGCCGCCGCGCTCGCCGGAGCGGCGGCCCAGATCGTACAGGCGCCGTCGGTACTGCGTGACGAGCGACGTCGTCCCGGACTCGGCCGTGGTGAACTCGTGGAGGTCGCACGACGTCGAGCTGCCGGTGCTCGACACGTGCTTGACGGGCTGATAGTGCGAGTCGACGATGATGCCCTGGCCGCGGGCGTTGCCCTGGTCGTTGAAGCCGCGCAGCATGCAGATGTGCGCCGACGCTTGGAAATCGCAGGTGTGGAAGTCATACACGTGAGGTCCTGGCCCCTCGGTCCCGGCGTACTGATCGCTGCCCACCCATACCAAGTCCTGAAGTTCAATGCTTAGCGCGATTGCGTACAAGTTGTGGGATTTACTCTGCGCACCCCATTGTTGTCGAAAATGAGCGGTGTTGAGACGAAGTTCTTGAAGGGAGCGAGGAAGTACAGCCCAGGACTCGGGTTGCTGAAGTTGGACAGGGTGACTTCAAGACGTGGCACGACAATGTCAGGCCGCTATGTTCGTCGCGTCAGCGGGCTCTGGTTGATGTTTCCAACTCAAGAGGGAGAGGGGTTGGTTTCGCAGCAGGATACTTACCGATTTGAAGGGGCGTTGTGAGCCACGAGACTTGCATTCGGTGGGAGACATGTCTCCATGACGCGAGTGCTTGTGACGGTGTAGGAGGAGAGGTAATTGGGTCTGCGTCGCATCCACCACACATCAGTCAGTCATGGCCGGGCTGGGGGTGCTCGAGTCAGGTTGTCAATTTAGCGAATCATATAATACCCTCGCAGCCTGGTTGGGTGAAACCCTCGAAACAAGGCGTAGAATATCTTGAGACTTGAACAAGGCATTCTCTACTTTTATTCCTAGCCCTGCGGTGCTTCGTTACAGATGCAGTGTTTATGATCCAGAAGTGCTGGCTCATAGTGCCAATGAGCCATGTGCGTGCTTGAAGCCTCGGCCGATGCTGATTGAACGTCAAGCAACGTTGCGGCGCCATTCTCAGGACCGGGTTTTGGTCTTCCCACACACCGGCGAAGGCGAACCATCTCCTACGATCCAACGTCTCCAGCGCAATCCAACAAAGCAGGATTTATCCCTGAAAGCAAGACACACACCCGAACCGTCCAAGCAACTCTCTCCCCCGCTGGTTGCCTGCCATCCTCGCTTGGCAATAGCATCAGCCTTCAGGTCTCCATCACCGATAGTTGTGTTGGTCTAGCCATCTTCACCCCGACGGCCAGAACCCGTCATCATGACCCGGTGCCACTGCTTCAACCTCATCGGCCGAGGAGTCCTGAGGCGAAAACAGCTTGCGCAGGTTCGGAAACCCCGTCAGACTGGCGTCCACCCCTTTCTCGATAAACAACTCCGTCATTTCCTTCGTCCGTGGCGGCAGACTATGATAGTACGCGCGCTCGTCCAAATAATGAAGTGGTGTTTTGCCCTTCGCGTCTTGGACATCAGGGTCCACACCGAGGTCCTCGATCAGAAACCTGGCAATTTCGATTTCTCGATAAAGGCAGGCTTGATGGAGGGCATGTATCAGCCCCCTCTCTCGGGTGATGAGCGATGAACCGGCCCTCACAAGAGCCTTGACGATGGGAAGCCTACAGCCAGTCTCGTAGTCGGCTTCCAAGTCGAAGTTGGAGGCGCCCCAGCAGCGGGATGCCCATTTACAACGCCATTCCTCTGAAGTGCTTCCCTTGAGCGCAAAAAACAGCGGATTGGCCCCGAGAGAAATGGGTTTGGGTCGAAGCGCTTCCCTGCGCCAGCGGTCGCTGTTCGTGATGTGACAGTATTCTCCTCTAGTGACGCAGAACATAACGCGCTGAGGGTGCGAATAGTTCAGTCGTCCGTCCTCCCACCAGCTGCTCCCATCGCGATCGTCCATCTCCAGGTTGTGATAGTATCCGAGATCGGCCCGATGATCAACGTCTGCACCAGAACGCAGCAGGTGCGAAACGATTTGTTCGTTGGCATGAAGACACGCCCAATGAAGAGCGGTCAGAGTCGAAAAGATGGGAGACCTGGTGAAGTAGACCGAGCCCGGTTCCTCCTCGTCTCTGTCGTCGCTGATGTCCGACATGGTCCGGTCATTGGTGTTGACATCAGCTCCGTGAGCAACTGCTTTGATGACGCCACCGAGGTCGCCCCTTTTCGTCGAAAGCAGCAACGCAGAGGAAAAATTGTACCGGCTGTCGTGGGCATAGACCGTGGGACTTAGGACGTGGTGGAGAAACTTGCAAGTCGCCCCGAGTCGGACGGCGTCTCTAACGCCGTCGAAACCGTGGAAAGCTTCCAGCGACGGCCATGCGTCGTCGTTCAGCTCGATAGTCTCTTTGTGAGAATAGCCGCCCCGAGGAAAGTCTTCGTCTTCAACCAGCTTTTCGAAAATGGCAAGGATAACCTCGGTTGGCATGTTGTCAAGCGCCGCAGTCTGCTTGTCGTGGAGACACGAAGACATGGAGAGAGTTTGGGGGAAATCTGGTCCGGAGGTGTGAATGAAAAATGCTGAGGGTCCCGGGAACTTGACAACGGGACATACCTCAAAAAGGACTAAGGGGAGTAACCCAATCTTTCTCCGATGGAGCTCAGTATGATCGTTGCCAGTTGCCAGAAGATTGCGGCAACCTGGCAAGGTCTCGAGACAGAGGCCTACTTGCGGTCTGCTAATTTCTGCTCTTTCAAGGCTGCTGTGGCTGCTGTTGGATAACTATGCGAGAGTCACGAGACTGACCATTAAATGTCAGCTTGGCTGAGGAAGAGGAACATGAGACAAGAGAGGTGGCTGGCACACGTCTCAGCTGGTTCATCAAGGTAACAAGCGACTTCAGAAGGAAACTTTTGCAATGAGGACTGTGGTAAATAGCCCAACAGGGTGGGAAATGGTGTCGTCGTCTACGGGTACAGCTGCTTTCGCCACGACGTGGGGTCTTGGATTGGGGCCGGAACTCAGTCACGTGGTTGCGGTTTATCAATCCGCGTTTGTGATTGGCTGAACAGCGCCGTGTATCAAACCATTCTGAGCGCGTAATGACACATTCGTGTTCTGCCAGTACCACCACCGCCGCTGGCAGTACCGCGATCTTTTTGTGAAACCGCCAAACGAAATTCCCAGATTAGTGCCGCTTGTTGGTACGCAGATACAGGTTTGCCAGCACAGGGTCCAAGTGTTGCATGTAATTAGGGGGCAAAATCTGGTCTGTATTGTGTGTAACTAAACGTGTCAGATTAGGGTACTGTGGTACTTGTCAGGAATAACGCGCTCGAGAGGCAGAGTTTGCACCAGCTAAACCTCGGGTACTAGCGCCATCTCTACAGGCCTCGCCCTACTTAAACTACTTGAAATAGAGCCTTATATAGTATATATAGCTACGTTTAGTTATATATAATATATATTAGATTTTACTCCCTAATTATATATAATAATTAAGAGTCTTATAATACTAAAGAACTACTAGGTTAAATATATATATTATAATAATTTAATATATCTTAAATATTAAAATATCTATTAAAATACTTTTTTTTAGTCCTTAAAGGAGCTTATTAGTAGTTAATTTAATATAATATTTTTTAAATAGAAGTTAAGGTTTATAATTTATAAGATTATTTTAATCTTAAAGTAACTACTTATTAAAGTTTTTTTTTAAAGTTTCTTTAAGAATTATTTTTAAGTAACTTTCTAAAGGCTAAGAGGTATTAATAAATTATTAAAATATTTAAATTAAGTATTCTTAAAAGTTTTATTCCTATAGGGGTAAATTATAAAAAAAATTAATAATTCTTTATAAATATTATTAAAGAAATTTATATAAGAAATATTATAGACTTTATAGAGAAGGGTTTAAAAGCTTATATAGCTTTCTATAATTTCTATATTTTAAAAACTTAAGAATATTAATATAAATAGTTAAATTAACTTTATATAATAACTTAGATTTTTAGGTATATAAATAAGGTATTTTAGTATTAGTATTACTA
>AMCV02000036.1:465345-475572 GCA_000350065.2 Colletotrichum orbiculare MAFF 240422 | reverse complement strand
AGATTTCTTTAAGAAGGTTTAGATTTTTAAATAATAGTAATTATATAGTTAGTTTTCTAGTTGAAGTAGTTATGATATTATATAGTAAGTATATTATGAAGAGGGATTTTAATAATATTTTTTCTAAGATTTTTGTTTTAATTTAGGTATCTTAATTTATATTTTTTAAGACATAGAGTATTTTATAATTTTTTAAAAGGTTTCTATAGGAGATTATATTTAGAATAGTATAAAGTTTATATTTATTAAAAATTATAGAAATGTTAAGATTTTTATTATAATTAGTAAAAATAAAAAAGTTAAATTATATTTATATAATATTATTTTTTATATTATTTTAATTATAAATTTTATTTCTTTTTAGTAATTATAAAAATAAGGCTACTAGTAGGATACTAAGTTAAACTACTTATTTTAACTATAGAGGAGTAATTATTTTAAAATTATAACTATTAATATTTAATATGGTTAATAAGTCCTTAAATATTATATATTTTATAAGAGATTAACTATACTAGTAGTATAGTTAGTATAATATAAGTTTTTTCCTAGATATTACTACTACTAGTAGTATACTATAGATATTATTTAAAGATTTTTAAAAGGTAATAAATAGTTCTAATATTAGTAGTTAAGGTATCTTAGTAGAAAGCTTTTTAATTATTTTATCTTAGTTATACGAAGTATTTATATTACTAATAGCTATCTAAAATATAAGAGGTATTAACTTATTTAGGGGGTATATAAGGTTTATAATATTAGTAAAGTAAAATAAAAGATCTATTATATAGAATATAAGAGTATTTTATATATTACCCCTAGGGAATATATTATTTTTAATTTCTACTCCTATTATTAAGATTATAATAGCTATATTTTAGCTTTAATATTTATAGATAGAGCTACTAATTACTCCTAGGATTTCTATTTTATTAATTATACTAAAGTTATTATTATAAAAGTATTTAAAAGCTTTATTGTGTTTTTTAAGTGTTAGTATAGTATTAATATTAGGGTTTTTAAGTATAATAATAAGGTTCCTAAGTATGAAAGTCTTAAATATAATCTAACTATTTAAAGTATATATTTTAAGCTATTTACTTTATATATTTAGAGCTAAAATAGAAGTATTAAATATATTAGAGTAGTTATTGAGGTATATATAAAAACTATAAGGTATAGGAATAAACTACTTTATAAACTCTAGTTTAAAACCTTATAGGTAGTAGTATTTCTTTATAACTAAATACTAATATGTTTTTTAAGCTAGTAAATATTATATTAGAAGTTTTATAAAGCTACTTAAAGGGATAATACTATAAAGCTAGATTTAGCTTATTTCTATACCTATAGCTATAAATACTTTATTCTTACTATAAATATAAAACTTAAGTATAACTATTTAGTATATCTTAAGGGGCGTATTTTTATTAGTTTTTTAGTTAGCTATATTTTAACTAATTAATATTAAGTATAGAACTTAGTTTGAAATAAGGTTATAATAATTTATAATATTTTTTTAAATAAAACCTTCTTTTTTAATAGGAATTTAGCTTTTTTATAAGATAACTTTAAATAGTTTAATTCTAATAAAGTTACTTATTAGTTATAAGAATAAATAATTATAATAGAATTATTTAAAATTAACTTAATTACTTACTTAAATTTTAATAAAGAATTTAATAAGGTAGTTTATATTGAAATAAGAGGTAGTTGTAGTAGTTTGGAGTTTTATATCTATATAATAGTTATTCTATAACTTTATGAAATACTATTTAAAATTATAAAATTTATATTAATAATCCCTCTAGAGTTACTTACTATATTCTTTTATAATCTTATTTATATAGATAAGATTATAAAGAGGTAAGAAGTTTAAATATTTTTAGAAAGGGTTAAGTATAAGGGATAGATAAGGTATTATACTAGAATTACTAAGAGATTTTTATTTAAAGTTATTTTTTTAACTAGTACTTTTTAGTTATTTTAAGATATTTTAAAATACTCCTACTTATAGCTATAGAGTAATATAAGTAGTTAACTAGAGGGGGTTTTAGGGGTTTAACTTTCTTAAAGATTTTAAGATATAGATATTATAACTTCTAATAATAAATTTTAATTATAAGGTAAATTAGATATTAGAAGGTACTTAAGATATAGGGGAATAGAAGTTCTTATTCTAAAAGTTTTATAGTAGAAGTTGTTATTATTATTTATATCTTATTTAATAGTACTTACTTATTTATATATTAAAACTATAATAGTAGTTAAATAAGTTTATTTTAGGAGTTATATTAAATTGTATTTCTAGAGTAAGGTTAGTAAGGTTTTTATAAGAAGTTTGAAAGTTTTAGAATACTATTAGGTTTATATTTATAAGCTTGATAAGTATAAGTATTTTTTGAAAATTAAGGCTTAACTAATTATCTATAGAAATTAATAGTTATAAGATAACTATAAGACTTATATAATTACTCTAATAGTATATTATTTTAAGTCTTTATAGTAATTACTAATTATTTTAACATTAAGTTATTTTGATATAATATAATTAATATTTTCATATATATAGTATTTAATGAAGTTATTTATATAGAGATATTACTAGGTTACTAAATGCTACTATTTTAATAAAATACTATATAGCTTATAGAGGTTTCTCTTTTTATAGTAATACTATTTAAAAGCTAATTTTAAGTATTTTAGTTTTAAACTTATTATAGGAGAGCTATATTACTAGTTTAAAAGGCGTATTATCTTCTTTTTGTATATTAATAATTATGTGTTCTTATTCCTTTTAGAAGATATATCTAAAGCGCTTATATTATTAGTAGATTCTTAAAAGAAGTATTATTTTAAAAGAAGTAAAGATTTATAGTAGTTTCTTAGTATTAAGGTTATTTAAGATTAAGTAGTATAATAGTTATAACTTTTATAAGTAGTATATATTAAAAAGCTCCTTAAATATTTTATAAAGTATATATAGTATTAAATATTTTAAAATTCCTCTAAAAACCAAAGAGCTCTTATTATAATATAATTAAGCTTCTTATATAGAAATTAAGTATTACTAATAAAATATTAGCTTTATTAATTATACTATAGTTATAATAAGATTAAATATTATTTATATAATAAGCTAATTGTTATACTTTAACTAAAACCTTTTAGATAACTACTATATAGAAACTAAATAAATAATATAATATTTTAGTAAAATAAAGAGTTTCTATTTTAAGTTTAATTATAAGACTAGAAATCTATTTAATAGCTTTATAGTTACTATAAATACTAGCTTTATAGATAATAGTAATAATTAAAAGAATTCTTAAATATATATTATATATCTCTTTAGAAACTTAATTATATAGTAAGCTAACAAATAAGATACTATTACTATTTTAATAACTAAAGTAGAACTTTTAGTATTATCCTAAACTACTTAGAAGGCTATTTTCACTAGCTATCTTATTACTATATTCTAAATAAATCTTATAATAAATATATTTAGTAGAAGTAAGATATATAAGCCTTACCTTACTATTTAAATCTAATATAATAACTAATAAACTATATATCTTATAACTACTAAAATAGTATAACTATATATAAAACTATAATATATAGATATTTATAACTACTAATTATAATAAGAAGTTATATAGAGGTATTTTAAGATTAAATATATACTTTTAGGAAACCTTATAGCTAATAACCTCATAAAGCTTTTCTAAAGCTATTAGTTTAGTATTTTTATTATTTAGATTAATATAATAGATTAATTAAACTATTTAAAGTTATAGTAAGAAGAAAAACTTCAAAAAAACCCCTAGTATTTAAAAATCCTAATAAAACTTTTAATAACTAGTTAAGATCTATAGATCCTAAGCTATAGTAATAATAAGGTTAAATAAAAAACTTAGGGGTATTAGAAGTACTTTCTAATTAATAAGAAGTATCTAAATAGTTTATAAATAGTATTATTCTTCTTACTATAGGAATAGAAATTTAATAAGAATAATAAAGTAATAAAAAAAGCTTTTTATAAGATATAAATAGAAAGTTTAACTAGTATTATTCAAAAAAGCTAGCCTATAGGTAGAGCCCTTAAGGCTAGAAAGGTATATTAGGAATAATATACTCGAGAGGTAGAATTTATACTAACTAAACCTTAAGTACTAATACTATTTCTACAGACCTCACCCTATTTAAACTACTTAAAATAAAACCTTACATAGTATATATAGCCATATTTAGTTATATATAATACACACTAGATTTTACCCCCTAATTATATACAACAGTACTTAAGCCTATAAATAGTTATATTAGTAATATATATTATATAGGCTTATATCTTTTTAGCTATATAGTTAATTTGATAATTAAGAGTTTTATATACTTTAGGCTATAGGTTTGAATCCTACTCTAGGCGAAAAGGTAAAGAGGTTTTATAATAAGAAATAATTTAAGAGATATTCTATTAAATATATAGAGATCTTATCCTATAAGGTATTAAATCTACTAGTTAGAATAATCTAGACCTAATAGATTTTAGTAGTCCTAAGGGGATATATTAGATTAAAATATAATAGTATTTAAGCCTATAAATAATTATATTAGTAATATATATTATATAAACCTATATCTTTTTAGCTATATAGTTAATTTGACAAAATATAGCTATATGTACTACATAAAGCTCTATTTTAAGTAGTTAAATAGGGTAAGGCCTATAGAGATAGTACTAGTACTTAAGGTTTAACTAGTATAAATTCTACTTTTTAAATATATTATTCTTAATATATCTTCTTAACTTTAAAAGTTCTACTTATAAACTAGTTTTTTTGAATAATACTAATTAAACTTTCTATTTATATCTTATAAGAAGTTTCTTCTATTATTTTATTATTCTTATGAAATTCTCTATTTTTAGAATAAGAAGAATAATACTATTTATAAATTATTTAAATACTTCTTATTAATCAGAAGATACTTCTAATACTTCTAAGTTTTTTATTTAATCTTATTATTATTATAACTTAGAAGTATAGATTCTAATTAGTTATTAAAATTTTTATGAAAATTCTTAAATATTAAGAAGTTTTCTTAAAATTCTTCTTTTTACTATAATTTTAAATAGTTTAATTAGTGTATTATATTAATTTAAATAATAAAAATATTATACTAGTAGTTCTAAAGATGTTTTATGAAACTATTAACTATAGGACTTCTTAAAAGTATATATTTAATCTTAAAGTATTTCTATATAGCTTCTTATTATAATTAGTAGTTATAGATATCTATATATTATAGCTTTATATATAGTTATATTATTTTAATAGTTATAAGATATATAGTCTACTAATTATTATACTAGATTTAAATAGTAAGGTAAGATTTATATATCTTACTTCTATTAAATATATTTATTATAAGATCTATTTAGAGTATAATAATAAACTAATTAGTAAAATTAGCTTTTTAAGTAATTTAGAATAATATTAAAAGTTCTATTTTAATTATTAAAGTAGGAATAGTATTTTATTTATTAGTTTATTATACTATTAAGCTTCTAAAGGGATATATAGAATATATTTAAGAGTTCTTTTAATTAATATTATTATTTACAAAGCTGGTATTTATAGTAACTATAAAGCTATTAAATAGATTTCTAACTTTATAGCTAAATTTAAAATAGAAGTTCTTTATCTTATTAAAATATTATATTATTTATTTAGCTTTTATATAGTAGTTATCTAAGGTGTTTGAATTAAAATATAATAATTAGTTTATTATATAAGTAATATTTAGTCTTATTATAACTATAGGGGAGGGGCTGATGGCTCGCTCTCTACTACGACTATTAGTAGATATGTTGCCCCCTGAAGTATGACTTCAGCCTTCTTACCTTCTTGTTAATTACTATAGCTAGCTTTTAGTTAATCTGGGGTTAAACTTCTTACAGCTATAGTAGCTAGTATACCCGCCTTACGTCAACCTTTTTATAGATAATAAATAACTAATAATTCCTTCTATAATAACTTTACACCCTTACGCCCTCACGCCTTCACGGCTACATATGATTTAAATATCTTAAGATATTTGATTACTGCTAACTATAAGTATTTTATTTGAATATTTATTATAACTTCAATATCTACAACTTTAACATCCCTACTAAGCTTTACCTACTTTTAAAATGAGATTTTATACTACTAATATAAAAGTTTTCTACTACTAATATAAGCTAACTTATAATTTTTATATAAGTATAGTAAGACTCAGCCTACTCTTATTAGTAAACAATCTTAATATATTAAGTATAGTTAATATATAAATAATATTTATATAGATATAGATACTTCTAGTATAATTAGATAGCTTTTAAAACTTTTATAATTATATTATTATAATATTCTAAAGTATCTAGTAACTAGTATTATAGTAGGATATTAATATTAAGGTATTATCTAATTAATACCTAATCTCTAATATTACTAGTTTAATATAATATTTTATAAGATAATTAGACGATTTTCTTTTAAATATTTATAAGTTGTTTATTAATTATAGTATTTAGAATAATTTTATTAAAGCTTAGTTTAATATACTAATAGCTTTAGTTATAATAGTTATAGTTAGATATTTCTATACCTATCTTATAGTTATCTTTTTATAAGTAGCTATATAGATTTCGAAGAGATTTTAGTTTTATTATAAAGGTTATAGAAAAATAATAGATTATAGAATACTTAGTTTTTAGTATTTTATTTTATTCTATCTTAAGAGGTTTATAAAGGTTTTTAATTCTATGACTTTAGTAGTTATTTTTAGTTATATATGTTAAGCCCTAGCTTTAATAAGGCTTTCCCTAATTGTTATTATGAGGTCTTTTACTGCTGTAGGGTTGAATGTCAGAATTAGGGGTATAATTGTCTACAATAATAGGTAATTTTATTACTATTTTAACTAGTTGTGAGCTAGTATTAGTATAAATACTATTATTAGGTAAAATCTATAGTTAAATCTATATATAGGGTGAAGAGCTTAGATACTATTCTAGGTATAGAGTAAAAGTAACTAAATTATTATAACTATAGTATAATTAATAAAGCTAATATCTTATTAATAGTATTTAATTTCTATATAAGAGGTTTAATTATATTATAATAGGAGCTTTTTAGTTTTTAGAGGGGTTTTGAAATATTTAATATACTATATATATTTTATAAGATATTTAAAGAGCTTTTTAATATATACTACTTATAAGAACTATAACTATTATACTACTTAATTTTAAATAACTTTAATATTAAGAAATTATTATAAATCTTTACTTCTTTTAAAATAATACTTCTTTTAAAAGTTTATTAATAATATAAATATTTTAGATATATCTTTTAAAAAGAATAAGAGTATATAGTTATTAATATTGTTGGTTTATAACTAGTAAACATCATAATTGATCGATTACGTAAATAATATGTTAGAGTTCTAGCTATTTAGCTATTACTTATATTTATCCTAATAACCTATTTTAGGTATTTAAAGGCTTAAGTATTCTCTTTTACTCTTATAACCCTATGCTTTCTATTTATTGTAGAAAATTAGTTATTAGAGTTAAGGTTATACTACCTTAATTATTTATACTCTAAATTAATTAAACTATAATATTAGAATATTTGGTGAATAGACTACTTAGTAGCCTAAGCGTAATAGAGCTAAAAGCTCTATATAATATAAGGTTAACCTTTCTGAAAGTAAATTCTATTTAGATATCAATACTACGAAGTTTCCTACTTCTTATAAAATTTGAACTTTTTATTATTATTACTATTTATATTAATATTAGTATTATTTTTAGATATTATTCTAAATGATTTATTTTTTAATAATTAAGAGTTGTTAATTCTCCTTAATATTTTACTAATTACTTACTACCAGTTTAATAAATTATAAGCCTAGCTTTATATTAACATTTCTTTTTATATTATATTTCTATCTATACTTATTATTAATATTAATATCTATATTTATAATAATACTTATCTAGATTATACTAGAAATTATACTAATTAATCTTAAATCTCTTTATATCTATCTATTTATATAAAACCTCTTTTAACTACTTCTATAAAGCTTTATAACCTATTCCTTTTATACTTATTTTAACTAATTAATTAACTCTTCTTATTTATTAATTAGTTTAATATTAGATGCATTTATAAGAAGATTATATTAGTTGGAATAGTAGGCTTATTACTAGGCTAATAAAAGAGATAATTAAATAGTAGAAGCTGAAAATCTCTTATATTTTAAATTTACTAAGACTTTTTATAAACTAGCTTTTAAATCTATTAAGACTTTTATAAATTAGAATCTTAAGTCTACTAAGACTTTTATAAATTAGAATTCTAGATCTATTAAGACTTTTTTAAATTAGAATCTTAGGTCTATTAAGACTTTATAAATTAGAACTTTAGGTTATTTCTGATTTTTATCAAAGAGTATTTCTTATGAGATTTAAATTCTAGACTATTATAAGTTATAAGAGTATTAATTTTTTATTTAACTATTAAGCTATACTATTATTGATTTTTTAGTTAATAATAGTTTACTAGAATTAGACCCTAAGTATTTTAATTCTACTTTAGGATTTTAATTAATTCTTTATTAAATAACTATTTTACTTTTTTAAGTTGTTATTTAAAAATATAGGTAATTTAAGTTATATTTTATTTTTAAATTAAAAGGGACTTAGAATCATAGTATCTAGTCTTCTATATAAAAGTTTTACTTATTAGTAAGGATATTCTTGTAGATTTAACTAAGCCTATTTCTATAAATAATTCTAATAAGTATAATAAAATCTTTAGTTATATATAGTTAAATTATAAAAATAGTTCTTTAAGAATTATTAAGCATAATACTAATACTTTTGATATATTTAATTATTTAAAAAAAATCTATAAACTAATTAGCTTTTCTAATAAGTTTCTTATTTATAAAAAACTCTTTAATATTATTCTTAATAATTTTAAGTTTATAGAAGAATATCTAAATAAGATAAAAAAACTTATTAATAACTTTTCTTATTATAAAATTAAACTATCCAATTAAGTTATTATTATTTATATTTTAAATGATTTAGATAAAAGTTATAAAGGTCTTATTATTTTAATTAATTAGAGTTTTAGATTTAATAAGAATTCTTATAAATTAGATTCCTTATTCTCTAATCTATTAGATAAATTTAGAAGGAAAACTTAGATTTCTTTAGTTAATTTTATAATTAAGAAGGATTTTAAAAATAAAATTATTAAGTAGTCTTCTCACAAAGTTATTAAGAAATTCTAAAAGAAATAGAAACATATTTTCTATAATTATTATAAAAAGACTAATTATATTGAAGAAAACTATTTTAAGCTATATTTCAAAAAGATTCCTATTTAAATTAAATCTAAAATTTATAAGAGTCTTCTTAAGTCTTCTAAAAAGAAAAAGGATAAAAAAGATAAGAATTTAAAGCTAATTAATATTATTTTAATTTAAAAAGAAATAGTTAAAGAGATCTCTAGTAATATAACTAAAGATCTTATATAATTTAATTTTAATACTAAAGAAATTAAAGAAGAAGAAGATAAAGAGGAAAGTATGAAGTTTAAAAATATAATTCTAATTTAACTTTTTCCTAAAAAGACTTTTATTAAAAAATCTTTAAGTATTCTAATTTCTAAGAAGATTTAATAAGTCAGAAGTTATATTAAATAGATTAAACTTATTTCATTTTTTATTGATACTAGAGTTACTATTTATATAGTTAAAGATTACAATCTTTTAGTTAATAAAACTAAAACTCTTTTATTTATTAAGTAGGGAAATATTAAAGAGATTACTTTAACTATGAAAAGTAATTTAGAAATTATCTAAAATAGTATTAAATATTTCTTATATAATATTTATTATATATTATAACTAGGTAATAATCTGTTGAGTTAGTTTAAACTTAACTTAATAAGAATATTATCTATTTTCTTTAATAAATTTATACTATATAATATTAAACAGGATAAATCTTTATTTATAAGAATTAAGGTTAATAATTTTTAAAAGTTTAAAATTTCTATTTAACTAAAGTAAATAGTTTTTTATACTAATATTACTAATATTAACAGCTTAAAACTATAGTATAACAAAATAAGCTATATTAGTAATATTATGAAG
>AMCV02000036.1:403497-428378 GCA_000350065.2 Colletotrichum orbiculare MAFF 240422 | reverse complement strand
TTTTAGTCTAAACTATTATACTCTAAATAACTACTATTACTATTAGTATTTACTATATTATTACTAATATAATTATTATTAAGAATATTATTATTATTATAATTATTAAATATATTATAATTATTAATACTTATTTTAATATTATTTTTAGAAGTATTGGAGATATTATTATTAGAATTTTCAGAATCATATACCTTATTAGTAAAAATAAATTTTAAATTGTTATTATTGTTATTATTAGTATTGTTATTATTATTATGATAAATCTAATTAGGTATAGGGTAAATATTAATACTATTAGTGCTAATACTATTCTTGTTTTATATAGAAGTGTAATTTTTACTATTTTGTATTTATATAGATGTTGTAGATATTATAGATTGTATAGAAGTATAACTGCTATGGTTATTATATGTAGTAGGTAGTAGTATTAATAATATTAATTATTATAGCGGTTACTATAGTGGTTACTATGGTATTAACTACTATAGTACTTACTGTAGTTAATAAATAATAATATTATTATGATTATCCTACTTTTAAGCTTAAATTTATATATTAATCTAATTTATCTAATTAATTTAACTAGTAATTAGATAAAGATAATATAATTAATAAGAAGAAATTAAAAAAAAAGGTTATTGAGCCTGAGGTTCCTATTTCTTTAAACTAATAGAGGGAGGTTTTATAAATGAAATATATAAAGTAGTTACTACCCTCTTCAAAGGGGTAGCTCTTACCTTATGGCGTTTTTAGTAAAAATGATGCAATTTAGCTATAGCCTTATAATATATTATAGATAGCTATAGTAGTTTTATTAAAAAATAAGTTAAAAGCTGTAGTTTTATTATTTGAATAGATATATTAATTATATTATTATTTATTATAAAATAAGTAGTAATAGTAGGTTAATATTACCTTTTTAGGTTAAATAAGTTTCTTTTAAATTATAATTAGCTAAAAAATATGTTTTTATTTCATAAATATTAATGTGTGAAGAAAGAAGGCTTTTATATGTAATTACTATTTATAAGATTTTGTAGTAATAGGACAGCTGATTATATAGCCGTACGCGCGTATGTAATCTCTAGAAACCATTTTATAACATAAAGGTAGTTATATATATAGCTTTCTATAAAATTTAAATTATAGAGGGGAATAAGTATAAAACTACTTTTTAGGTATATTTTAGCTTATTTAAATAGCTTATTTCTTTTTAAGTTAATAAGTATATTTATAATAGTTTTAATAATATATTAATAGCATATTTTGAGGTATTCTTACTAATTGTAATATAGCTTATTTAGATAATACTTTTATCTATAGTTATAAGTTAGAAAATAACTATAAGAATAAGATTAAATAAGTCTTTAAATAGTTATGAAGAACTAGTTTATATTTAAATTGAGAGAAGTCTAAATTCTCTATAAAATAAATTGAATATTAAGGTTTTATTATTAAAATAGAAAAATATATTTATTATAGTTCTGATAATTTAAAATTATATAAGAATTAGAGATATTAAAGAATATTTATAGTATTTGAAACTTCTTTAACTTTATAAATCTCTATTATAATTTAATTAATTTCTTTTCTAATTCAAAAGCTTCTGTTAAACTAGTAATAGGTAACTAGTAAAAGGTTAAGGGAAATCAATAACTCTTAATTATTAAAGAATAGGTTATTTAGAATGATATCTAAAAATTGTATTGATATTGATATAAATAGTGATAATAATAGGAAGTTCTAGTTCTATAGGAAATAGGGAACTTTGCGGTATTAATATTTCAATAGAGTTTATTTTTAGAAAGGTTAACCTTATGTCATATAAAGGTTTCGGCTCTGTTACGCTTAGGCTCCTAAGTAGTCTATTTACTAAATATTCTAATAATATAGTTTAATCAATTTAGAGTATAAATAATTAAAGTAGTATAATTTTAACTCTAATAATTAATTCTTTATAATAAATAGAAAATATAGGGTTATAGGAGTAATAGTAAATACTTAAGCTTTTAAATACTTAAAATAGGTTATTAGGATTAATAGAGTAATAGTTAAATAGCTAGAACTCTAATATCCCCCCTTAAGGTATATAAGATAAATAAATTTTTTATAGTTTAAAAAATAGTAAAAATTCTAAAAACTATATAGGACAAATAGAGAAAAATCTTTAAAAGATTAAAGTTTGAAAAACTTAAAACCTAGAAAAGGTTTGAAGGAAAAGACTTTAAAATAGAGTAAAAAGAATTAGGAAAAATTAGAAAAACCTAAAATTAGTAAAAAGTTGAAGGAAAAGATTAATCTTTGGAAAATAGACTATTAAGACTATTTCTTTTATAAGAAGGCTGAATATTAAAATTATTCTACAAAATCTTCTTAATAATATCATTAAATTTAATTTAGCCTAAAGGTTTTATTAAGAAATTAGCTATATTGTTATTCGTATTAATATAATAGAGATTAATCTAATTATTTTGAATAAGATTTCTAATATAGTGATAATAAATATTAATATACTTAGTTTTTTTATAGAATTTAGTATTTTCAGTAAGTCTTTTAGCTAATTAATTATCTATAAAGGTAATTAGTTTATTAATAGTTCTGAATCCTGAAGTTTTATTAATAAAACTATAATTATTATATAAATAAATAGTTTTTTTAGTAGTATCTATTAGAGCTATATATTTAGTTTTATAAGTAGATAAAACTATTGGTTTTTGCTCAGCTAAGTTATAATTTATAATATTATAAAAATATAGGTAAAATATATATGCTAAAGTAGATTTTCTATTACTTATATTTCTAGCCCTATCTAAGTCTGTAAACCTAAATAAATTGAAAAGATTAATATTATTATAGTTATAAATTAATCTGTAATTAGGGGTTTTTTTTAAGTAATCTTATATCTTATTAAGAATAATAAAATGTTTTTAGAAGGATTTGAAGAAAATTAAGAGTAGGTAGTAATAGTTAGAGTAATATCTGGCCTGGTTTTTAAGGCTAAATATAATAAAGTTCTTATTTCTTTTTAATATTCTAATATTTCTTCTTTAGTAGTATTATTTTTATTAATAAAGAATTTAGCTTTATTATTTATTAGAATATTAAAATTATAGATATCCTTTTTATTAAACTTAGTTAGAGTTTTATTAGTATATTTAAACTGATTTACTTCTATATTTTTATTCTTATAGTTAATGATTAAATTATTATTTAAAAAGGTATTAGGCTTTTTTAGATTTTAGATTTTTATGTTTTTTTAAGACTACTATAAATATATTCTAAAGTAGTAGAATTATTAGCTCTTAGTAGTATATTATTAATATGATATATTAAAATAGCTAAATATTTACTTTTATCAAGAGTAATATTAAGTATAAATATTCCTTTATTATAGGGAGATATTTTAAAACTAATTTTATATAAGATAAATTTAAGGTGTAGATACTAAAGTTTAGGGTTCTGTTTTAATTTATATAAAGTTTTATTGAATAAATAAATAAAAGGCTTATTCTTATAGTTGGTACTATAAACTAAACTTTTAGAACTTTTATTATAGATATAACTAATAGGTAATTTGATATATATCTCTTTATCTATTTTTGTATGAATAAATGTAGTAGTAATATTATACTAAATTAAAATCTAGTTATAATAAATAGATATAATTAATATATATCTATAATTTTTAGGTTTATAGTCAGTATTAAAAGTTTCTAAATAATTAATACTGAAGTATTAGTTGAAACCTTAAGTAACCTATCTAGTTTCTATATAGGATTACTAGGATCCTGATTATTAGGGTTTATTTTATAAACCTATCTACCCCTTAATATATTAATATTATTCTTTTTAATAAAAGAAATATTAGGTAGTAGTATAATAGTCTAAATTTCTATAGATTTAATAGATTTAACCTCTTTATTCATTATTTGAATTTAGTTAAGTGGAACCTATGTAGCTTCTTTATAGGAAACGATTCCAGCTTCCAGCCTTCTGATTGGCTGACATCAAACCAACTCCCATTGGCTACTGGCTGCTAAGACTAACTATAACTAGTTGATAGTTAAAGACTGCTTATATATTAGTTAAATACTAGGCTTCGCTTTCTTTCCTCTAGCCCTCGCACTAGAGTCAAGCTAGTTATTATGAAACTGAGAATTTATAGTTTTTAAAAAAGTAGTTAGTTTGTCTAGAGTATTAACTGATAATATATACTTAGTAGTATGAAAACTATTATATTCATTAATAAATAAGTTATTATTATAATTATATTAATTATAGTTAGTATAAAGAACTAAAGAAGGATAGTTTTTAATTATAAGGAGAATATTCTCCTTATATAAATTCTATTTATAGTTCTTTTTAATATCTAGACTTAAAGAAGGAATCTCTATAGAAATAGTAGACTTTTTATTAAAGTTCTTATTACTATCTATAATTCTATTAGGATGAGTTATAGAAAAACTACTTAGTTCTTTATTAGGAGAAAGATCTAAGTTACTATTACTATTATTAATTTTATTAGGAGGAAGAGAATAACTAGTATTTTTAGTAGAGTTATAAATTCTATTAGACTTAATAATAATTAGATTTTAAGAAGAACTATTAGAATTAAGTTAGTTAGATTTATTCTTTTGATTAAATTAACTAAACTTAGTAGTTATAGTATTATTAAAAATAGATAATTCTTCTTTTTATTAAGAATTAAATTAATTTTTAAGAATATTTATATCTTTAGACTAAATAGTATTATAAGTTTAAAAATTTCAAACTAAATAAGTATTATACTTATAGGTAATTATAGTATCTTTTCTATTTTTAGGTTAAGTTTTTTAGAGTATTTACTTTTAATTTTATAATAATAGATATCACTTCATATTTTTATATTATTAATAAAAGGTTTCTTCTTATTCTTTAACTTATATAGAGTTTTAAACTTAATAGAAGAATGGAGTGTTCTATTATAAATATAAATAGAAGTTAAAATAGCTAATCCCTAAAGGTATAAAAGTTAATTAGAATTATAAAGAAGGGTTCTAATCTTATTAATTATAGTTCTTATAGCTTTTCTAATTAAATAATTAGGCTTATAAGTTTAAAATAGTTTTATATTATAAATATTATTATTATCAAGATAAATTATTTTTATTCTATTATTAGAAAACTTAAAGCTACTATTTATATTAACGTCTTTAATTTTCTTATTATTATTATTATTAGTTATATTAATAAACCTTTTAAAAGTTGAAGTAACTTTTTTAGAGTTTTTACTTCTTAATAATTTTCTTCAGATAAATCTATTATATTTATCTATAAATAAGATAAAATATTTATAATAATTATAAGTCTTTAGTAAAATAAGTCTATAAAAGTCTGAATTAATATTATTAAAATATTCAAACTTTTTAAAAATATTTAAATCTCTATTAACTTTAGTAGTAAACTTACTTTTAAGATAAGTTTTATAAATAAGTAGTTTATTACTTTTGAATACTCATAACTAATATTATTTATTATATTCTTAATTAATTTAATAATATTACTAATATAGCCTATTTTATTATATTATAATTCCAAATTATTAATATTAATAATATTAGTATAAAGAACTATTTACCTTAATTAAATAGGGATTTTAAACTTTTAGAAGTTATTAACCTTAATTCTTATAAGTAAGAATCTATCCTATTTAATATTATATAATATAAGTTTATTAAGAAGATTAGATAATATTCTTATTAAATCAAATTTAAACTAATTTAATAAGTTAATACTTAGTTGCTGTATATAATAGATATTATATAAAAGATATTTAATATTATTTAAGATAACTTTTAAATTACTTTTTATAATTAAAATAATCTCTTTAGTATTTCCCTACTTAATAAGTAAAAAAATCTTAATTTTATCAATTAAAAGATTATAATTCTTAATTATATAAATAATAGCTTTAGTATTAATAAAATTAAAATTTCAATCTATTTCATAAAACTTTTAACTTATTAAATTTTCTTAGAGATTAAAATACTTAGAATCTTTTTAGTAAAAATCTTTTTAAGAGAAAGTTGAATTAGAATTATATTTTTAAACTTAATACTTTCCTCTTTATCTTCTTCTTCTTTTTTAATTTCTCTAATATTAGAATTAAGTCATTTAGAATTCTTAGTTATATTATTAGAGATCTTCTTAACTATTTCTTTTTAAACTAAAATAATATAAACTAATTCTAAATTCTTATCCTTTTTATTTCTTTTCTTTTTAGAAAGTTTAAAAAAATTCTTATTAACTTTAAATTTTATGTAAGTAGGAGTCTTTTTAAAATAAAGACTAAAATAGTTTTCCTTAGTATAATTAGTTTTTTTATAATAATTAAAGAATATTTTTCCATTTCTTTTAGAATTTCTTAATAACTTTAAGAGAAGACTGCTTAATAACCTTATTCTTAAAATTCCTCTTAATTATAAAATCAATTAAAGAAATCTAAGTTTTCCTTTTAAATTTATCTAATAGATTAAAGAATAGGGAATTTAATATATAAGAATTCTTATTAAATCTAAGACTCTAAAGAATTAAAATAATAAAACCTTTGAAATTTTTATTTAGATTATTTAAAATATAAGTAATAATAATTAAATTAAGTAGTTTAATTTTATTATAAGAGAAATTATTAATAAGTTCTTTTATTTTATTTAGATATTCTTCTATAAACTTAAAATTACTAAGAGTAGTATTAAAAAGTTTTTTATAAATAAGAAACTTATTAGAAAAACTAATTAGTTTATAGAGTTTTTTTTAAATAACTAAATATATTAAAAGTATTAGTATTATTCTTAATAACTCTTAAAAGACTATTTTTTTAATATAACTATATATAATTGAAAACCTTATTATACTTATTAGAATTTTTTCTAGAAATAGGTTTAGTTAAATCTATAAAAATATCCTTACTAATAAGTAAAACCTTTATATAGATAGACTAAATATTATAATTCTAAGTCTCTTTTAACTTAAAGATAAAATATAACTTAGAGTTACTTATATTCTTAAATAATAACTTAAGAAAGTAAAGTAGTTATTTAATAAAGAATTAATTAAAAGTTTAAAATAGAATTAAAATACTTAGGGTCTAACTCTAGTAAACTATTATTAATTAAAAAATTAATAATAATATAGCTTAATAGTTAAATAATAGATTAATACTCCTATAATTTATAGTAGTCTAGGGTTTAAATCTTATAAGAGATATTCTTTTATAAAAGTTAGAAATAACTCAAAGCTTGAGTTTATAAAAGTCTTAATAGACTTAAGATTCTAATTTATAAAAGTTTTAGTAGACCTAAAAGCTAGTTTATAAAAAGCTTTTATAGACTTAAAATATAAGAGATTTTCAGCCTCTACTACTTAACTATCTCTTTTACTAACCTAATAGTAAACTTATTATCCTAATTAGTATAATTTCTTTATAGATTTATCTAATATTAAATTAATTAATTAAAAAGAAGATTTAACTAGTTAATTAAAATAAGTATAAAAAGAATAAGCTATAAAGTTGTATAGAAATAGTTAAAAGAAGTTTTATATAAATAGATAGGTATAAAGAAATTAAGAATTAGTTAGTATAATTCTAGTATAATCTAAATAGGTATTAATAAAGATATAGATATTAATATTAATAATAAGTATAGATAGGGATATAATATAAAAAGAGAAGTTAATATAAAGCTAAATGTATAACTTATTAAATTAATAATAGGTAATTAGTAAAAAGTTAAGGGGAATTAGTAATTCTTAAGTATTAAAGAATAAGTTATTTAGAATAATATCTGAAAATAGTATTAATATTAATATAAATAGTAGTAATAATAGGAAGTTCGGGTTCTATAGGAAGTAGGGAACCTTATAGTATTAATATCTAAATAGAGTTTATTTTTAGAAAGATTAATCTTATATTATATAGAGCTTTCAGCTTTGTTATACTTAGGCTACTAAGTAGTCTATTTACTAAATATTCTAATATTATAGTTTAATTAATTTAGAGTATAAATAATTGAAGTAGTATAACTTTAACTCTAATAATTGATTTTCTATAATAAATAGAAAATATAGGGTTATGAGAGTAATAGTAAATACTCAAGCCCTTGACTACTTAAGACGGGTTATTAGGATCAATAGAGTAATAGCTAAATAGCTAGAATTCTAACAGCTTCTTATATATTTAATATAGCCAAAACATATTACTTTATTAAGATATTATATATTAATAAGTATATGAAATATTTAAGTTTTTCTTTTTTTTTGAAAGGAACTAATTATAATTTAATACAATTTAAAGTAATATATAATAGTAGAAATAGATTACTTAAGAATAATATTAAAGAACTATTTCTTATAAGAAGATAGGAATAATGTATTATAACTATTAAGTTAAATATAGTACTAAAGTAGCTAAAGCCGTAGTAATACGTAACTAAGTAGTCAACTTACTTATTTAGATTAATAAGGCTAGAGAGATTATTATATAAATATATCCCGATAGTATATAACGTATATATATATACTATAACCTAAATATAAGTATTATAAATAGAAATAACTAGTTATATACTATTTATATAATTAATTAATTATAATATTTACTAATTATAAATTAATATTAATTCGTAGTATTTTACAACTACTAATATTATTTATTACTATTTAACTATAGATTCATTAGAAATAGTCTAAAGAGATAAGATTATAATACTTCTTAAGGAAATCTCTAGAAGCTTATATAATAGAAATAGATAAACTTAAAGCTATTATAACTATATACTACTTTAAAATATTGATATAACCTCTAGAAGTCTAGATAGTAAAAATAAGAAAGAGAGGTAAACTTATAATAACTTATTAATTCAATATTATTTATATCCATTATATAATAAGTTAGTAATTAAAATCCCTATTAGATGCTTAAAATAAAGGTATAATAATAAATATAATAAAACTAATATAAATAAGAAAAGAAGATTTATAATATATTGTTATTTCTTACTATTATCTTTTAATATTCTAAATATATTTAATTAAGAGAAAGATAATAAGAAATTAATTTAATAATTATAATAATATAATAAATCTTCTCCTAATAAAACCAATTTAAAGAACACTATCTATAGCTTAATTTAACTTTTAGGATTCAAATTATAATTAATAAAAGAAAAGGAATTTTAAAAAGAAGGTATTATCTTATTTAATAAGAAGATCCCAAGAAGTAATATAGAAAAGCTAATAATGTAAAAATAATAATTATATTTGAAATATATTCCTTTTATATAATATATATCTACAGTAAATACTTTATAAACACATCTAGAAAACTAATAAGTTTATACTATTATAATAAGTAATATTGAAACTAAGAGTATTATAAATCTATTATCTACTATCCCTATTTCTAAGTATTCCCTAAGTATTTACTTCTTAAAGTGTTTTTCTATATATTATTAATATAGGAGAACTAATAAATATTACTTATTTAAGACAATAAGAAGAACTAAATAGATATTAAGATATATTACTACTTAGCTAAGTATTTTATTGAAAAGAAGATTGAAAAGAGAAAACCCTTAATAAGCTAATAGTAAGATCTAAGGTATAAAGAAGAAGGATAAATGTAAGAAATAATATAAAAGGAGATTACTATATATTAATTTAATAAAATAAATATTACTACCTATTTAATAGATATAATAACTCTTATTTCTAAAGCTATTTTTTATAAGAAACTAAGAAGAAGTACTACTCTATTCACTAGTAATTATATATCATAATAACTTATAGTACTTACCTTTTTATGTCTTATTACTTCTATTTATTATGAGTGGTATCTTTATATAATTATAGTATATAACTATAGTTAAAAGGATTAACTTCATAATTAGATTAATTTTAATGTTATTCGTAGTTCTAACTAATTATACTTACTTATATATATTATTAAATAAATTCTTAAGTATAATAATTAGATTAAATTATTTTAGGACATCTTGAAGAATTCTAATTAAAAGATATATATAGAATTCTATTAGAAGGAGACTTCTACTTAATAATTATAATTTATCTAATAAATATATATACTTTTAAAACTATAGCCTTTAGAGAAACATTTATAATTAAAATATAATGAAGTTATACTAATTATAAATATTCTTTTAATTTATTACTTTAAATTATATCTTCTTATTAGATGTTATTAATAATCCTAAAGAGGTATAAAGTAACTAGAATATAATAGCTTATATTAATAAGTATAAGAGAGTATTCTAATAAATCAGAATAAAGATACCAATTAGTATGTATTAGAAAGTTATATCTAAATAGTAAGAAAAATAAGTTATATTATCTAATAGAAATATAAATATTAATAATATATATATGTATTACTATATATGAGTATAAAAAGAATAAGACTTCTATCTTGAAAACTTATAAGGTATTAATTAAAAAGCTTTTTAAAATTAAGAGAAAATATATTTTAATATAATAAAAAGAAGAGTATTATAATTACTTAAGAGTTAATCTATTAGTAGAAAAATATATTTCTCTATAAGTAAGAAGATTATAAAAGAGAAGTTAATAGAAGTATTTAATAAGAACATATTAATCTAATAAAAAATAGAGAGTAACAAGGCTAACTAAACGGGCTATTATTATTTAAAGAAAGGGATTAGAAAGAATTTAAAATATATTAAATAGCTTTTAAAACTTAGAAGGTTTATATTTATTAAGAAATAATACTTTTTTAAATGGAAAAGCTTAAGAATAGAGATAATCTTAATATATATAACACTATTAATATTAACTAATAAGTATATATTAATATTAAGCCTATAACTAGCTAAACTAAATATGTAGATAATTATATTTATATAAAGTGTTATTATAAGAAATATTTCTAATTAGAAAGAATAATAATAAATAGAATTATAAAAACTCTTAAGATTTTATATATATTTTAAGAGAAGTTACTAAATACTTTTAAATTAATGTATTATCTTTAGCTGATTTTATAAGAAGATTAAAATATTATTTAGTAAAATATATTAATTAAGTAATAAGTATATAAGTGAAGATTATAATATTTTTAAAACTAAAATATAGATATTTAATACGGAATATATTAATTATAATATGTAATGGAATTCTATAAGAAGAATATTTAAAATATACTAATCAAATAAATATGTATATATTATAAGGTATCAATTATATTAATTTAAAATAACATTTTAATTATTTAAGTAACTATTATAATTAGAAATAAATTGAGAATTCTTACAACCTATTATAACTACTATAAAGAATAGAAGAATAAAAATCTTAAGACATTTATTAAAGATTATAATTACATTAATATAATTAAAATATTTGAAATAATAATAATAATAATAATAATAAGGATTAATTTATTTAGATATATCTATTTGAATTCTTAAGAGTTATAAAAAAGAATTAATAAAGAAATATATATATTTATATATTAAATATATAATATAATTAGTATTCTATATTATATTATTAATAAGGTAAAGCTCATTATTGATAAAATATATAAATAGATAATAGAAAACCTTAGAAGTTAATAATAATATTTTAAACAAAAAAATAATTATATAATAAATTATAATTAATTTCTAATTAACTATATATATAAAGATTAAAGGTATAATCAATACTTTAACTATTAGTAACTATATTAACCTTTGAATTAATTAGATAATATGAATAGCTTAAAGCTATTTGATGAGAAACTTCAAAATAAAGATATATACTATAAATACCAAATATATATAAAACTAGTAATAAGGCACTTATTAATAAAGCATATTACTAAGGGATATAAAGTAGTAATATTATATTTTAAAAAGGTATCCATCACTAATATAGAGTAAGTAATAGAAATTACTATATATCTTAATAATACTATACTAATAGAAATAATTATAGAGATATTGTATATTGATATAAGTAAGATACTAAATAAAGACTTTATAGTAATCTATCTAATAACTATAGATAGTAAAAATAGAATAATTCATCTAAAGAAACCTATAGAAATCTTTTAGAATTATACTTATTATTACGTTATAATCCTAGTTGAATTAGAAATGTTTTTAATTTTAAAATTCTCTAAAATTATATTGAAAAGTATTTATTAGAGTTCTAGCTATTTAGCTATTACTTATATTTATCCTTATAACTTATTTTAGGTATTTAAGGACTTAAGTATTCTCTTTTACTCTTATAACTCTATGTTTTCTATTTATTGTAGAAAGTTAATTATTAGAGTTAAGGTTATACTACCTTAATTATTTATACTCTAAATTGATCAGATTATAATATTAGAATATTTAGTAAACAGACTACTTAGTAGCCTGAGTATAATAGAACTGAAAGCTCTATATAATATAAAGTTAACTTTTCTGAAAATAAACTCTATTTAGATATTAATACTACGAAGTTCCCTACTTTCTATAGAACCCGAACTTCCTATTATTATTATTATTTATGTTAATATTAGTACTATTTTTAGATATTATTCTTAATGACTTATCTTTTAATAATTAAGAATTATTACTTCTATTAATTACTTATTACTGATTTAATATATTATAAGCCTAGCTTTATATTAACTTCTTTCTTTATATTATATTTCTATCTTTACTTATTATTAGTATTAATATTTATATCTTTATTAATATTTATTTAAATTACATTAGAGATTATACTAACTAATCCTAAGTTTCTTTATATCTATCTATCTATATAAAATATCTCTCAACTACTTCTATAAAGCTCTATAACCTATTCTTTTTATATTTATTTTAATTGCATGATTAATTCTTCTTATTAATTAATGAATTTAATACTAGATGAATCTATAAAGAAATTATACTAGGTAGAGTAGTAGGCTTACTATTAGACTAATGAAAGAAATAATTAAATAGTAGAAGCTAAAAATCTCGTATATTTTAGATCTATTAAGATTCTTTGTAAACTAGCTCTTAGGTCTATTAAAACCTTTATAAATTAGAATCTTAACTCTACTAAGACTTTTATAAATTAGAACTTTAAGTTGTTTCTAATTTTTATAAAAGAATATTACTTTCAAGATTTAAACTTTAGATTATTATAAGTCATAGGAGTATTAATCTATTATTTAAATATTAAGCTATATTATTATTGATCTTTTAGTTAATAATAGTTTACTAGAGTTAGACTCTAAGTATTTTAATTCTATCAGGATTTTAATTAATTCTCTATTGAATAACTACTTTACTTTCTTAAGTTATTATTTAAAGTTATATTTTATTCCTAAGTTAAAAAAGACTTAGAATTATAATATCTAATCTATCTTTATAAAAGCTTTACTTATTAGCAAAAATATTTTTATAGATTTAACTAAACCTATTTCTATAAATAATACTAATAAGTATAATAAGGCTCTTAATTATATATAGTTAAGTTATAAAAATAGTCTATTAAAAATTATTAAGAATAAGACTAATGTTTTTAATATATTTAGTTATTTAAAAAAACTCTATAAATTAACTAGTTTCTCTAATAAGTCTCTTATTTATAAAGAATTCTTTAATATTACTCTTAGTAACTTTAAGTTTATAGAAGAATATCTAAATAAAATAAAAGAATTTGTTAATAATCTTTCTTATAATAAAGTCAAACTACTTAATCAAGTAATTATTATTTATATTCTAAATAGTCTAGATAAAAATAATAAAAGCTTTATTATTTTAATTATTTAAAGTTTAAAATCTAATAAGGATTCTTATAAGTGAGATTCCTTATTCTCTAATCAATTAGATAAATTCAAAAGGAAAACTTAAACTTCTTATATTAATTTTATAATCAAGAAGAATTTTAAGAAGAAGTTATTAAATAGTCTTCTCTTAAAGTTATTAAAAAACCCTAGAAGAAATAGAAAGGTATTTTGTATAACTATTATAAAAAAGCTAATTATACTAAAAAAACTATTTTAATCTTTATTTTGAGAAAACTCTTATTTAGATAAAGTCTAAAGTTAATAAGAGTCTTCTTAAGTCTTCTAAAAAGAAAAAGAAGAAAGAAAATACGAACTTAGAATTAATTAATATTACTTTAACTAAAGAAGTAATTGATAAAGTCTCTAGTAATATAATTAAAAATCTTATATAACTTAATTCTAATATTAAAGAAATTGAAAAAAAGAAGATAAAGAGGAAGGTATTAAGTTTAAAAATATAATTCTAATTTAACTTTCTCTTAAAAAGACTTTTACTAAAAGAATTCTAAATACTTTAATTTCTAAGAAGATTTAGTAAGTTAGTGTTAGAATAGATAGATAGGTAGGTAAATCGACAGTTAAGGTATTACTATAGATAACCGTGAAATCAGGAGAAATATAATATGATAAAAGTAGTTTTCTCAACGTGAGGACTTGTTTAAAATATTCATAATAATAATAGTTAAATAGAGTGAGAAATAGTAATTTGATTAACAGTATAATTAATTATTTCTAATTGTTAAATATAGCGATATTGAGGTTATTATATAGAAGGTTTATTTTGGAGTTCTAGTTATACTACTAGAGTTCTAGCTATAGCTATAGCAAATAGACTACTATAACTATAACGCATAAGGCGTTATAACTATAATATATATATTTTAGTATAGTATATAAGTTACTATAGTTATAGTATATAACGTATTATTACTATAGCATACAGGCTAAAGTATAATGCATACTATAGTATAGCTATAATATATTAATTACTATAATTATAACATATGAGGCGTTATAACTATAATGCATGTGGCTTGAACTACTTCTGGTATTCTGTAAAAGAGTGAACCTCTATGCTTTTACTTTATTTACTTAAGAACTACTAGGAGTAAGAAGGTAAAATGAGTATGTATTTATAGAGTGATTTTTATATACTTTTTTCATATAGAGATATTATATAAGTTCTTAGTACTTCTATTAGAATAATAGAAATAGAAGTTCTTTATATATTAGAATAAATCTAATATCCCCCTATAAGATATATTTTACTAGTATATAGCTTACTTATATAAAAACTTATAAAACTTAATAAAAAGTAAAAAGGGAAAAATTATATGAAGTTGTAACACCTAAAACTATAGAAAGTAAAAAAGAAAAGACTTTTAAGATATCCTTTCTTGAAATTTAGATAAAATCCGCTTAAATTTTACTAAACCTAGAGGTTTAATTAGAATATCAGCTATATTATCTTCTATATTTATATAATATATAAATATATTTTTATCTCTAATAAAATCTCTTATAAAGTGATATCTTATATTTATATATTTTACTTTTTTATAAAATTTAGGATTTTTAGCTAGCTTTTTTACTACTAAATTATCTATAAAAATCTTTAGGTTTTCAACCTTGTATAATCCTAGTTTTAAATTCATATAATTATAATTATAATATAGATAAACTACTTCTTTATAGTTGTCTGATAGAGCTATATATTCAGCTTTATAAGTAGATAAAGTTACCATTTTTTATTTTATAGCAGAATAACTTATAATATTACTATTTCTTTCTAAATAGAAAATATAAGAAGAAGTAGATTTTCTATTATTTAGATTTCTTACCTAATCTAAATCAATATATCTTATAGTATTTTTGATAGAAAATATATCTTTATAATCATAAGTAAATCTATATTCTTTATTATTATTTAAATAACCCTATATATAGTTAAAAGCTAAAAATGATTTTTATCTAGATTATAAGTAAATTGAGAATAGGTTGTTACTATAAAAGTAATATTAGGTTTTATTTTGAAAGCTAAATATAATAAAGTTCCTATTTCCTATTGAAACTTTAAAATATCTTCTTTTAAAGCTTTTTCTTTATTTTCAAGTAACTTGAGATTATTATCTATAGGAGTTTTAAATTTATAAATAGTTTCTTTTTTATATTTTTAATAATTTTCTCTATATATTTATTCTAATTAATAGTAATTATTCTTTTTGTTTAGTTTATAAATAAATTATAATTAAGAAAGGTAGTGAAATAGACGCTAGCTACTTGGGCTGGAACAATTAAAACAAAGAAATAAAACAACCTCTTTTAAACCCAATCCTATAGTAATAGAAAATAGGGGGAAAAATCTAGAAAAATATGTCAAATAAGAAACGCTATATTCATAGATCTATAGTACAAAAAGCATTTCAATTACAAAAGTAGTATTCTAAAATCTAAAGAATAGAGTAGTGTGTGAATTATATTTCTCCTATTACTATTCAGAAGATGAATATTCTAAATATAGACCTATAGTTTATATATATATACTACTTATATAATAAAAGAAGCTTTAGGTTTAAATCTATTAGAATTTTCTCCTTAAACTTACTAGAAACTTTATATAGTAAGTCTAATTAAAAGAAAATCTATTTATACTATTATAATTATTACTAATCTAACTATTCGAATTCCTCCTTATTCCTAACTTTATCTCTATTAACTAGTCTTATCTATTTATTATTTACTTATTAATAATTATCTTAAATTAATTTCTAAATAAATTATAACTAGCCTTTTTATACTAGAAGCTGTAAAAATATATAGATTATTAACCTAATAGGAGTATTCTACTTAATTTAAGTTTAACAATCAACTTACTAGCTTACAAATTATTCCTTTATATAACTAAAAAAGCTTATATAGTTATACAGACTAAAGTAGTTAATATAGGGTAATATATTAACTTAAAAGTATAGAAGTAGTACTAGAAGAATTTAGCCAACTAGTATTAGAAGAATAGGTTTAGGTAGAGTATATACCTATAGTTTATTTTAAAAGCTCTAATATAATATTTATATTAATATTGGATTGACCTAGTAAGTCTTACTTTATAATATTCTCTAAGGCTTCGGTATTAACTTCCCTAACCTTAATATTTTTAATTATTATTAAGATGATTATCTAATTAATATTTAGCTTTATAAATACCCTCTTAATACTTATAATAAGTTGTTATTAAAGATAGGTAAGAAGTAACTTATTGTTTTATAATTTTTATAAGTCTGAATTATTCTCTATATTAATAGGTTCTTATAGGTATTATTATAAGGTTTGAAGTATTTATTAATAACTAATATCTAATATGAGACTAAGGGAATTTTATTCTTATAACTATATTACTTATCTACTAAAGCTTATAGTAAATTTATAATATTAAATATTCCATTCTAAATAAATACTTTAGATTATTCTACTATTTAAAAGCTATAGGTAAACTATTTGCTTTAAAAGTCTATTAGTACTATTTAGATATTAGTTTGAAGTAATTTAATTATATTAGGTGAAGTATTTATATTAATATAGAATTATAGTAATTATTCTACTATTTTAATAAAGTAGTTATTACTAGAGTTTTTTTATATAGAATTAGAATAAAAGATTTTCTCTATTATCTAATTAACTATAAGATTAATCTAGTAGATATTACTATTACTAATGAAGAATATAGTAATATTAACTTCCTATAGGTTTGTTGATAGGTTGTTTACTAGTTGCTACTTATACTTAAGTAAGATGCTATTAGTATTATAACTGCTTTTAATATACTATAGATTTATTCTTTTAGGTATCTAATAGGTAGTAGGGCTATTTTATAGATCTAAATAGAGAAGTATATTAAGTTTTTAAAAATTTAGATATTCTATTACTTATAGTATGCTTTTAGTATTATAGAAATAGATTTTTTATTTAACTATTTTCTATTATATTATAGAGTTTTATTGATTATTCTTTAGGTTTATATTATAGTGATTCAAGAAATAATTCCATGCAGATTTGCTATTAAGATATTAGTCTTCTATTAAAAAAAGGTATTTATTATTTAATATTAGTTTAAACTTTTTCTTTAGTATTTTAATTATAACTCTTAGTCTATTAGTTTTATTGAAATAGAACTCTCTATTAGGTTTTTAGTTATAAAAGCTGGGAATTAAATAAAATAACTTTTCTATATTCTAATTCTTTTATATATAGTTTCTTATAAATATTTATAGAGACTTTTTAATTTTAGCTTTAAGGAGATTGTTTTAATAGGTAGTATTCTAAATAGTATTAGTAATAGTTCTTATAAAAGAGTTAAATTTAATAAGTAGTTAAAAGGTTTGTGAATATTTTGTTAAAAGCTTTCCTATTGATTAAGTTATATTTACTAGAGTGAAATTAGATACTATTTCTAATACTATAATAAATAGGTATTTTCTTATAATATTAATTTTAAAGTATTAGAAAAGGTTGTATTATATTCTAAGTATTTAATCCTTCTTATCAACTTTGTTGTTATATTGATAATCTACTTCTTATATATCTTATATAGCTCTGCTTGATATAAGTATTTCGCTAGGTAGTAATAAGCTATAAAATTCCCGGGTTAGTTTAGCTTATTAATTATTTATTATATATTTATAGCTATATCTTTTGAATGGAATCTTTATTATAGTAAGAACTTATTATATTTTATTAAGAAGTATTAATACCAACGCCTATTTAAAGTATTATATAGTTAGTATAATATGAGTTTGTTAAGTTATTAAATATTATGGTTCTTTCTTGCTTCTTCTTATATATAGATCTATAAATCTCAAGGTATTAACAAATTTCTTCTCCTTATATTTATTAGTTTATTATATATTATAATACTATATATAGTCTTACTATTAATCTATTAAGAGATCTATTTAGATTACTATACTACTTCTATATAAAAAGAGTAGGAATATAAAGTATTCCTTTATATACTACTAGCTATATTACCTAACTTCTTCTTTAAAGTTATTATTTATATTTATATAGTAAATTAGAATATTTATTATATAATCTTATATAGTTTAAGTGAAACCTATTAACTAAATCTTTTAAACTAATGCTTTTTACTATTCAATCTAGCTAATGAGGTTATATAGTCTAGCTAGGTATTCTATAAAGTTGTTTCTATTTATAGTATAGTTATTTCTAATAACTATAGTTTAAAAGTAGTTAAGTAAATATTCTACTATTATTAGCTTTCCTGACTTAAGCTAGTAAGGAAGTTGTTCTTATAAAAGTTTAGTATTAATATTAAGGTTTCTAGGCTACTTATTATATATAGCTATATAAAGTAGAAGATAATTATTATAGTTTTCTAGATATATTTAATAGAACTAGCTTTTAGAAGGTGCTATAAGAATTAGATTTATTCTATTCTATAGGTTTAGGAATAGATAAGAAGTTTCTAATTCTATATTTTATTAAT
Organism: Colletotrichum orbiculare MAFF 240422; assembly: GCA_000350065.2. Taxonomy (NCBI): domain Eukaryota; kingdom Fungi; phylum Ascomycota; class Sordariomycetes; order Glomerellales; family Glomerellaceae; genus Colletotrichum; species Colletotrichum orbiculare. The sequence continues at coordinate 409,047 of AMCV02000036.1, read as the reverse complement.
AATATTAGTTATTATTTAAAGTGTGTAAATTATTAGAAGTAGGAGATTCTATTAGGCTTATTATAATATTAGGTAGGATTTTTATTAAGTAGTATTAAGAGGGAAGGAGAGTTATTTAAATAATAGAAGGGGTATTTATAGATTTAAACTATAAGATAAATAATACTTTCTTTAGAGAAAGTATCTATTGAAGTAAAAGTCCTATTTAGGTTTAGAGAAGTTAGAATATATCTATTAATATATTAAAGAGAGAATTAAAACTTTATTAGAAAGTAAAAGTATTTATTTAAATAATTCTAAGTTTATAAATATACTACTTTTAATTAATTTATTTAAGAGGAATAGTTATTTTTTTAGATAAAAGAGTCTTTTTCTTATAATTAGTAGGATTTTTTAATATTACTTTAGTTATAACTATATATTGAAATAGGGTAAAGAGGAACAGCAAAAACCAAAAGAAAACCCTAAAAAAGAAGCTATAGGTATAGCTATATAGCCATATAGCTATATAGCTATACCAAAAAAAAGGTAAAAATAAAGAGTAAAACTAGCTTGAGTTACTACTATAAAACTAGCTAGCTACGCTACGGCTAAATACATAGCTATAGAAGGCTATAGCCCTCTATATAGCCAGTAGCCACATAAATATCTATACAGCCTAGTAGCCCTATAGCCACCCAGGCCTATCACAATCCTCCCTATTTTTAAAAGCCTAAGCACCCCCATATATTCAAAAATCACAAAAAAAAAGAGAAAAAAAAACAATAACTAAAACAACTAAAACCAAACTAACCCCACAAAATAAAAAAAAAGTCAAAAAACAGGATTCGAACCATAGCTATAGGCATAGCTATACATATATATATATATAACCCCTAGGCCACGCCGCATAATAGTTATACTAGTAATACTACTTTAATAAGTATATATACCTCTTAATTTATAATAGAAATATAATTATTATACCTCCCCTAATAGGAAGCCTTCTATCTAATAGAAGGTAAAGCTTAATAACCCCCCTAAAGTAGTCTTCTACTATTAGGCCTAAAACTTAATAACTAAAAGTAGCCTAAATAGGCTTTAAATCTAAGAATAACCTCCCCTAAATAGAAGCCCTTATCTAACCTCCCCTAGGGGTATTACACCTTTTAACTTACCTCTCCAGAATGGCTAATTTGTATAAAATCCAGGTATTTTTAGTATAATATCACATACATAATAATCAAAATAATATTATAACTATAAAGCTATATCCAGTCAGGTTTCCTTCTTTTTCATAAGGCCTCCAGGGCCCTAGGGTAGTATACGCGTAGCTATAACGTAGCCGTAGCCTACGTAGCCGTGGCCTACGTAGCCATAGCCTACATAGCCATGGCCTATATAGCCATAGCCTACACAGCCGTAGCATACGCAGCCATAGCATACACAGCCATAGCATATACAGCCGTAGCGTATAGAGGGCTATACGCATTACCATAAACATACGAATTAATTAAACTAGCTGTAGCTATTATTTCTGTGATTTTCAGTGGTTTTTTGAAGGATCTATGAGATCCATAGTATTAGTAGGATTAGTAGCCTTATGGCCTATATAGCTATAGTATATATAGCCAGCCCTCTTATTATTACTTTTATTAATTTTCAACACTTTTACTATATATGTAGCTATAGTTATAACCTATATAGCCGTAGCCTATATAGCTATACTGTAGCCTCTATAGCTATGGCTATAGCTATTAAATAAATAGTTATATTCAAACGTAGTTAATAGTATTAGTCTACAAATAGGTTAGTTAGTCTATAGGCCTAGCGGCAGATCTATTTAGACAGTATAGAAGTATCTACCTATTTCAGCCTTAATAAAAAAGAAGAAATAGGCATGAATCCTAGATTAAAACTCTATTGAAATAGGGTAAAAAGGAATAGTAAAAACCAAAAGAAAACCCTAAAAAAGAAGCTATAGGTATAGCTATATAGCTATATAGCTATATAGCCATACTAAAAAAGGGGTAAAAATAAAGGGTAAAACTGGCTTAAGTTGCTACTGTAAAACTAGCTAGCTACACTATAGCTAAATATGTAGCTACAGAAAGCTATAGCCCTCCGTACAGCCAGTAGCCATATAAACATCCATATAGCCCAGTAGCCCTATAGCTACTTAAGCTTATCATAATATTTATTATAATTAGAAGTATAAAAGTACTTTTTTTAATTTATATCTTATTTATCTTTCTCTCTCTTTTATCTATAACCTACTAGTTATTACTTTTACTTTATTTATAATTAACTTCCCCTAACTATAGCTTAATATAACTATTTTATTTTAGTTAAAATATTAATACTTTTTATTTTTATAAGTTTAGAAAATCTTATTCTCTTTATTTAATTTATAATATTAGTCTTTTTATATTAAAGAAAGAAATAAGTAGTATATACCTATAAGTTTTAATTCTTTTAGTTAAATTGATTATAAGTTACTAGTATCCCTTTTGTTTTCTTCTATAAGTTAATTTATTTATTAAATAGTTATTAGTTTTATATTTCTATATATTGATATCCCTTAGAGTGAGTATTTTAAAGTAGTATTTATACTGTAGTTTTAAATTTATGAGGAGTTTTAAGTTATATAAGTAACTTTTTGGTATATTCTTATAGGTTTATAAGATTATAAGAGAGTCTGTTTGTATATTAAAGGGATATTTATATTTTAGTAAAAAGTTTTTATTTATTAAATTATTACTTATCCTAATAGTTAATAGATTTAAAAGATTATTAATTATTTAACTATTATATATAACTTCTTTATCTAGAAGTATAGTAGTTAGAATGTAATATTTTGTAGTTATTATAAAGAATATATATATATAATATATAATAATAAAACGAACTTTTAGATCTATAAATCTTATTTTAAATATATCTCTCTTTTTAGAACTTTTTATACTAATTGTTTTTTTATAAAATTTGAAAGATTTATAATTTTAATTATATTAAAGTCTAGTAGTAATAGAATTATAATTAGGTGTGTTCTAATAAAAGCTGTTAGTTAAATAGTAAGTATAATAATTTCTTTATTCTTAAGTTTAAAATCCTTTAGAGTTTTCAAAATATTAAGTTATTATTAGTAGTTTACTTCAACTTTAATTAATTTTTTAATATTATCTTCTTATAGTAGAAGATGTTATATTGTATTTCTAATACTATTTTTATATATACTATTTATTCTTTTATATATAATCTTTTTCTTTCGTTATTTTAAGATAAACTATTTTCTTATATCTAGAAGGATATTAAAGTTTAGTAAAGAATTGAAATTGTAAAATAGGGAATTCTTAGTTGAGTTCTAGTTTAATAAAAGAAATATTAAAATAAAGGAGATAAAGAATATAGAATAGATCTATAAATATAAATGAAATCTTCTTTTATTATATTCTTTATTTTCTATTGTATTTTTCTGAATATTTAATTTTTTTATTAAAGTAAATAGTTATATAATTTGAAAAAGAAAAAGAAATATTCTAGTTATTAAAATCTAGAGTTAGTTTTTTTAATTATTTGAAATAATAGAAATAGTAGAATAAGATACTATTTTTTCTAATTTATAGTTTCTCCTTTCTAAAGCTTAGAATAATAATTTAGAATTTAAGATTTTAGATCTAGAAGCTGGAAAATTAAACTTTTTTATAAAATATATAATAAAAAGAAAAGAATAAATAAAATTATTCCTTTAGATTTATAAATATATATTTATATTTCTAAATACTATCTAGAGAAAAGTTGGAATCCTAGAGAGGTATTTCTTAATATATTACTTATCTCTTTAGGTTTAAGTTAAAGAGATAGATTTCAAATATAGGATTCTTTAGTATTATATTAGTAATTTTCTAAATACTTAATAGGTATACTTATTATTAAGTTAAAAGTATATCCTCTTTGATACTATTACCCTCTCCTAGAACTATAGATTTTTTATAATTCTCTACTTCTTTAATACTTATAGGTTTACTTTCTACTAAGAAGACTTTTCCTAGTTCTAATTCTAGTTTAGACTTATGAATATCTAAGTCTAATAATTCTTAGTATCTAATAGGTATTTAGATAAATTTCTATAAATAATTACTACTATAAATTGAACCTTAAATTTCTTTTCTTAATAAGATTACTAGTTTATATAAAGAAAAATCTAATATATATAAAAAGATTCAAAAGGATCTTATCTATTAATATTCTAACTTTTATTCTAATGACTTATTAATTATGTTCTTTATATTATAGATTAGTATAAGATTCCTAACTTTAAGTTTTTTATTTTAAAAAATATTAGTCTTCTAAATATTAAAACTTTCTATTACTTCTCTAGTATTATTCTATAATTATCTTTATAACCTTCTCCTTATTTTTATCTAGTTAAGTAAATACTTTTATTTTTAATTATAATTTTCCTTCTTTTATTTATATTAATACTTAATTTAAAACCTTCTATATAGGCATTAGTATTTTAATTAGTATTATTACTTTATAGTTATACTTAAGATAGAAAGAAGTATATTCTATTAATATCTAATTTATTATTTAGTTTATAAATAGTACTATAAGTAGTAAGAGTTGAAAGTCTTTATTACTACTTCCTACTATTCAGACTAATAAAGTATAAGTAATAGGTTAATATCTAATTTTAATAATACTATCAATCTATAAGTTATAAGTAGAAATAACTTATTATTTTATATTATACTTCTTATTAAACTTAATAATATATTACTTATTCTCTAACTTATTATTTATAATAAGTATACTATAGAAATTATACTAAGTAATTACTTCTTCTTATAGGAACTTTATAATAGTTTTAAAAGTTATTCTATTTAGCTATTATACTTCTAGCTATCTAGTAAAAGTATTTCTTATTTTAATAAGATATTATTTACTTACTTTCTAAATATCTAAATTAATTCTATTGAATAAATATTTATATAGAATAATAAAGTTATAAAAATTATCTATATATTTAATTTAGTATAATTAATAATTTAAATAGTATTTTACTATTTTATATATTTTTCTATATATACCTATCTGATAATATTAACTAGATAGCTTATAGAAAACTACTTCTTAGCTCTACTACTTATTTATATTATATATTATAATAATAAGCTTCTATTATACTATAAAGTTATCTTCTATTTATTAAAATATTAGCTTATATAGTACTACTTATATAAAAAATAACTAGTCCTATAGCTAGAATATTAAAACTTTATACTTAAACACTTTGAAATAGTTAGAATTAATACTAAATAGTTTCTTTAGAATTACTACATAATAAGTAATCTACTAAGATTTATATAACTAGACCTATAAATTATTTAATATAACTATAGGGAGTACTAATTTAGAGTCTATAATACTACTTATAAAAAAGTTAATATTTATATTAAAGACTTCTTCTATATACTATTTATTATTAAAAGAGTATATTCTATTAAAAAAGACTTATATATTAATATTTGTAAAAAAGATCTATTTATTAATCTAGTTATCTATATT
>AMCV02000036.1:390751-403353 GCA_000350065.2 Colletotrichum orbiculare MAFF 240422 | reverse complement strand
ATACTTCTAAAAAGTCTAATACTATATTATTAAATTAAACTATTAGTATTTTTATATTTATCTCTAGTAAGAAATACTAGTTATATAGATAGTTATAAACCTACTTTAAAGTTTTTAGTAATTTCTAAAGTTCTTTCTTTTTTATATTATAATTAAACTCTAAACTTATAAATAATCTATTCTTATAGTAAGTTATAGCTTTCTTTTATTTAATAAATTATTTTAAAATTATATTCTAGTTAGTTCTATTAGTATTAACTACTAAGTAGATCTATCCTTCTTCTTAATTATAATTAATAGAAATGAGTATAGGAGTATTATAAAGCTTATCTTATAACTATTTTATTACTATTTTCTATAGTTCTAATTATTAGAAGGGAATATTCTTCTTAAGTAAGTTATTAAAAAAGTATATAATAATAGAATAATTTTTTATCTAGATATAGTAAAATATAGTAATATCTAGAAATAATCTAACTTCTAAGATATTATAATATATCTTCTATTCTTTTATTTTAGTAATTTTAGATTCTTCTAATTACTAACTATATATTCTATATATATAACTTATAATAATAATTATTTCTTATACCTATTACAATTTAATTATTATAATAGTATAGTTAACTAGTTTGATATTTATAAGAACTCTATTAATATTCTAAATATATTCTAGAATATATCTGTAAATATCTAAATACTATAAGTTATCTTTATTGTTATATATTGTTATTAGTCTTTTTATTATAATATTATCTAAGAATACTTTATAGTAGTTAGGAATTAGATTATAGAGGATCTTTATTATAATCTATATAAATTAAATAATAGAATTAATATTTTTTATAAGTAAAATATAATATTTAAATAGATCTAATAGGATTATAAAAGTAGTTAAATCCTAATTCTTTAGGTTAAAAAGGATCTAGTTATATCTTAAGAAAATATTAACAAGGAATAAAAACTTATATATATTAAAGTCTTTTAAGAACTTATTAGTTTCTAATAGTAACTCTATATTTTAAATTATAATATTATTAATCTTAATAGTTAAATGAATAAGTTTTATCTTACTATCTTTCTTTTTAATAAAGAAGAAATTTTTTAATATATAGTATAATTATATTTAAGAATTCTATTCTAAATATAGATTTTTAGTCTTTTAATAATATCTTTAATTAGCTCTTTAGGGATTAGAATGAATTTTACTTATTATACTTTATATAGGAATATTTAGATTATTTATAATAGTATAATTAATTTAAATAGTTTTCTATAGTAATTAAAGTTATATATTAACCCTTATTCTTAAGTTTTTAAGACTTCTATTGGAAGTTCTTTTTTAAATTTCTATAAATAGCCTATTAAATTTATAATCTTATTTAATTACTCTAGAATAAAACACTTTACTATATAAATCTTTAAAAACCTTAGTATAATTATATCTATAAATTATTCCTTAAGACTACTCTTAATAATTTTCTCTACTTCCACTTATATTTTTAATTTCTACTTAAAATTACTTTTAAAAGTTATTCTATTTAATAAAATATTATTAATTAGATTAATCTTTTTATCTTTTATCTTGTATAATATATTAATATCTTTAACTNAATCCTCTTTATATATCTATTATAATAATATACTTAGAAGTCTTTTAATCTATTAGGATAATATTAAATATTACTATTATTTTATAACTTCTATAATAAGAATTCTTCTAATTCTTCTTCCCTCTTATTAAAGCTTATTAAACTAATAGTTTAAATTTATAAAAATTATAAAAATATTTCCTATTATAAAATAAGTAGTTTAAATTATATTTCTTAAGAGATATAATAATATATTAAATCTTATAAACCTTTAGTTTACTTATTTAATAAACTAAAACTTCTAAAATCTCTTAAAACTCCTTCTCCAAATCATTAATTACTATAATAACTTCTTTATTATTATCTAGCTATACTTAGATGTCTTTAAATATCTAATCTTATAATTCTAATATAAAATTTATAAAATCTAATTTAAAACTAAGGGGTAGTATATCTAATTCTTCCTCTTTTCTTTTCTTATATTAACTATTTTTTCTAATAAAAAAATAACTATTTATTAATATAGAGTTATTAATAGAAGCTATTAGTTTCTTTCCTTTAAAAAAGAAATAAATTATATAACTTTTAAAATTTAGTTAAAACCTCCTATATTTATAATAATATTATAAAACTTTATTATTAAATTAAAAGTATAGAATAATAGTAAGATATTAAACCTATTATTCCTAAACTAAAATATTCTAACTATCTAGTTTGGAATATAATCCAATATTATTTCTATCTTAATAATAAATAGAATACCCAAAACTAGAGATTTTATAGTATAACGTTTAAGTATAATAAAGAATCTAATATTAGATATATAGTAATTACCTAGCTAGATATCTTCTATTATTATTCTAGCGAAATCTATTATATACCTAATATTTATAATACTATAGAAGTTTAATCTTATTAGGATTATATAAAATTATAAATTAACTTCCTATATATATTCTTTAGAAATAATATTAATTACTAAACCTATATTTATAATTCCTTAGACTTTAAAACCTACTAGATCTATAAATTAGATATTAATCTAGAAATATATTATAATAAAGTTTTAAACTATTACGAAAGTTATTATTATATAGTCTACTATAAATACTACTTCTACTACTAAACCTACTACTTTAATATTAATATTATAACTATATATATCTTAATTAAATTAAACTTATAAATATATAATTCTAATACTACTAAATATTTTTAAAAATAAAAGTAATATTATTACTTATAGCTAAGTATACTTATAGTTCTAATATTCTATCTATTCTTAGATTACTTAGTTCTACTTTTTAATTTTATTATAGAATACTATAAAGTCTTTATCTATAGGAAGGAAAATATCTTATAACTTCTTATTTTTAAAATATCTATCTATAATAATTTTTATATATTGATAGCTAACTTAAGTATATATAAACTAATTATAATAAAGTAATTCTTCTAGGATTAAAATCTACTTACTAACCTTTTTATAATAAATATAATATATAAGATTCTAATTCTCTTTATTTAAAAGGATAGTAAAACTAGAAATTTCTATCTAGCTAGTTTTCTTTATATTTAGTAACTAAATAAGCTCTTTAGTATTTAGTAAAATTTCCTTATTATTAGATATAAGTTTTATTACTTATATATTTTTAAATACTTATATAGATATAGTTTTATAATAAGTTATAATTAGGTCTATAAATATAGTAGTCTTTAGTTTATATAAGTTATATAGTAAATAGTAACTATTAATTAGCTTTAATCTATTTATAATTCTAATATCTTCTATTTCTATTTTTTTAGAATTCTTTCTGAAATTTCTCTAACTTCTTCCCTAAGTAACTAATTAATTATAATAATATCTAGAATAAAATAAATATTTTCTATTTAGTCTAATTTTTTCTTTAATATAAACTATTTTCTTTTTAAGACTTTTACTAAGAATAATATTACTAATTAGACCTAAGTAGTCTATTATTTATCTTAAAATCTTATTTTAATAAATTACTATTATATTTAGACCTATTTATACCCCTAGAATAATATTTAAAAATTAAAGTATTATATTTAGTTATAAGATATTATTAGTAATTTAGTAGGATAGATATAAGATCTCTTAATAATAAATAGTAGAATTATCTTATAGTTAGACTACTTATTAATATAATTATTCTATATAATATTACCTTCTACTTTTTTTAAATTTAGATAGATCTTATTAATCTAATAGTAGTAGTTATTATAATTAAAATAATAGATTTCTTTAGAAGTATATTAAATAAATTAAAAATAGTTAAGTTTTTAGTAACTATTTAAGCTATATTAGTAATATACTATAAGCTAATTCTATATGAATTAGTCCTAAAAACTACTATAATATTAAAAGCTACTTTAATTCTAAAACCTACTATTTCTGCCTTAAAACTACTATTCTTTATAATTAGTATTATATTAAATTTATAAATTTATAGTATAAATCCTAGAATTATTACTATTATTTATATCTATAGTATATAATTTACTTATTAATCCCTAGACCTCTCTAAAACTATTTATAAGTTTATAAAAACTAGTTTCTATTTTAATAAGTATTATCTAGTTAAAACTTAAGTTTTTAAATTAGAATAAAAGCTACTTATTATTATTACTAAGTTTATTTATAATAGTCTAAGCCTTCTTAGTAGCTTTTATAGTTTTCGACTAAGAAGTTAAGCTAGTAGGTATAGTTATTAATATAATAAAGATAAGTTAACTAGTTAATTATTTTAATAGAATCTAATTTCTAACCTATTAAGATAATAAGTATTTAAAAGAAATCTAAAGTATTTTAATTAATTAAGAGATCTTATAATAAAAATTTCTAGAGATCTCTTTAAAAACTAGGAGTAAGAACTAATATAGGGAAATATAAATAAGATTAGTATTAAGTAAAATAATATCCCTATAAATTCTTATTTTCTTTTAGAGGTTATTTATAATAGTTAAATAATTAAGTATTCCTATTAAGCTATCTATAGTTAGGTTAGTATTATAGTTTATAATATAAAGCTTTTTATTAGAATTATAACTAGCTATAGAGTTAGTAATACTATAGATTCTTATAAAAATATCTCTAGTATCCTTTTAGGTATACTTATTAGCTACTATAACTTTAATAGTATATTTATACTATATATTATAATAAAAAGAGACTTTAATAACTATTTTATATTCTAACTTACTGGAGATTTTTAATATAGCTTTATAGTCGTCTAGGAAATCGGAGATATTATTTCCTATAAACTTAGAAGTATTTTTAATTAAAAAAACTATTTTTATTATTATTAGTTAGACTATAGTTAGCTTTAAAAATATTATAAATTCTCCTATAATTATTAGGTAGTTAAGTAAATTGTTAGGAATTTACATAAGAGGTACCTAAGTATTATAGTCTCCTTTATAGTTAGATGAAGAAGTATCTCTAGATTTATTAAGAGTAGCTATTATATAAAGTTGGATTTTCTCAAAAGCTAGTTTATTAAATAAGAGTCTTATTATAGTTAGATAAAAGAGTTTAAAAGCTTTCCTTTTATCTTTAGTTAACTATTTAGTAGTTATTATTACTATTATTATATTTTTAAATACTTTTTAAATATTAATATATTATTATAAAGTAAATCTTTTCTAGTAATATATATAAAGATAGCTTCTTTAATTAAAACCTATCCTCCTAGTGTTCTTCTTTTAGACTTCTTAGAGTACTTAACTTATACTTCTATATAAAGTTAGGTTTATAAATCTACTTATTTATCTCTTATATTAATTTTCTTAAAGATTAAACTTATTTTTATTATATCTTAATCTTCTAATTATTTTAATTATAATTCGTTATATAATAATTATATATCTTATTATCTCTCTCTATATATCTTCTTCTTTTATTTATAAAGAATATATTTTTTTATTAACTTATTTCTTCTTTCCAAATTATTTTACTATTTTTTAATCAGAGTTAATAGGTTAGTCTTATTAGACTTATTAGTTTTATAAGATTCTTTTAAAATTTTCTATTATATTAAAATAAAATTCTTCTTTATTTTTTTATTATATTATTATAAATTAAAAATACTTACTCTAAATTAAACTTAAAAGCTTAGTTCTATTGTATAAAAAAGACAGATAGATTTCTAGGTTTTTCATATTACTTTTAGGATCTTTTATATTCCTACTAATTTATAGTTTAAATATAGTTATTATTCTTTATTATTTATTAATATTAGGTTTATGAATAAGCTTATTATAGCTATTTAGTATTTAAAAAACTTCTATCTATAAGTTTTAAAGTTCTTAGTATTATCTAGTAGGTTAGGATAATAATATTATATTATATCTTTTAACTTTAATCTATGTAAGATAGTATAAGAATACTTCTTTATTCTAATCTATAAGTAATTAAAAAGAAATAAATCTACTTCTAAGTACTGTTAAAATAAGTATTAGTTACTTAGATTGGAATAATTAAAACAAATAAATAAAATAACCTCTTTGAAATCTAATTTTATAGTAATAGAAAATAGGGGGAAAAATCTAGAAAAATATATTAAATAAGGAGTATTATATTTATAGATCTATAGTATAAAAAATACTTCAATTATAAAAGTAGTATTCTGAAATCTAAAGGGTAGAGTAGTATGTGAATTATATCTCTCCTATTACTATTTGGAAGATGAATACTGTAGATGTAGGCCTATAGCTTGTATATACGTACTGTTTATATAATAAAAGAGGCCTTAGGTTTAGGCTTATTATAGTAGAAGGTTTTCTTAGGTTCTAAACTTTTATTTTCTATTTTAAAGAATTATATATATAATTAACTATTTCTTTATTATTAATAGCTAGTAATATATTATCTATATAGCAAGTTAAAATAGCTGTATATAGTCTTTTATTTAAAATAAAAACTATTTTATTATAAAGGGAAATAATAAATCTTATTAAATAAAGAATATTCTTTAGATAATTATACTAATATTGAAAACTCTATTTTAGACTATATAATGTTTTATTTAATAAATAAAGAAAAGTATAGTTTTTGTTATTTTTATAAGTATTTATATTTATATTCAGATTAAATTCTAAAGAATACTTCTTTATATTACAATAAAATATAGTTAGTAGATAAATATATATAGGTTTATTAATATCAGTATGAATAAATGCTATAGTAATGTTATATTATATTAAAATCCATCCTAAATGAATAGAAAGAATTATTATATATTTCTAATTTTTAAGCCTATAGGTAGTACTAAAGGTTTCTAAATAATCAATACCTAAATATTAATTATAGCCTTGAGTTACCTATCTAGCTTTCTATATAGTTTCTTTAGTTATATTATTTATTTTTAATTTATAAACCTATCTACTACTTAGAATATTAATATTTTTAATATTGACAGTAGATAGAAGTATAACTTTCTAACTATTTATAGATTTTAGTTATTCTATTTCTTTTATTATAGCCAGAATCTAGTTTCTATATTCAGGGGATTTAAATGCTTGAATAAAAGAGGTAGGTTCTTCTACCTTATTAACTGATAAAATATATAAAGCTTAATTATTTTTATTAGTATTTTTATATAACTTTATATAACTATTTAAACTAGAATAGTTTAAAATAGTGAAAAAGGCGCTCTCTTCATAGGTTTTATAGTCTTTTTTAGCTTCCTCTAATATAGTAGGTAAATTAATATATAGGTTAGATTTTCCCTGAATATTATTATCATTTTCTGTATTTAATTCTGATATTTTATTATTCTCAGTTATTTCAATGTTTGATTTTTCTTCTAGAATTATTCCAGTTATTTCTTGAACTTTAGCAGTAGGATGTATGTAAGAGTTATTATTATTAGTATTATTATTATTTTAATCTATACTAGAAACAGATTTATCTAGATTTAAAATAAGATTATTACTAGGCTGACTAGACTTATAATTATCAGAATTCTTTTCTAAATTAATAGATAAAGGCAACTCTTTTTCTGAAGTATAAAAAGTATTTTCTAGGATTTTTACATTTCTAGACTATATAGCTCTCTTTTTATTAAAATCCCAAATTCTATAAGTATTATTTCCATAAGCTATAATAGCTCCTTTATAAGCTCTTATATCTAATTTTTTAATATTAGGATCCTTATTCTTATAATAATAGAAGCTACCCTATATCTTAATATTATTCATATCAGGCTTTATTTTATTTTTTAATTCATAGGGAGTCTTGAAGTTTAGAGATCTTAAAATCTCGGATCTTATAGGTATTATTTCCATAAGCTATAATAGCTCCTTTATAAGCTCTCGTATCTAATTCTTTAGTATTAGGATCCTTATTATTATAATAATAGAAGCTACCCCATACCTTAATATTATTAATATCAGGCTTTTTTTTATTTTTTAATTTATAGAGAGTCTTGAAATTTAGAGAACTATGAGGAGTTCTGTTATATATATATATATATAGAAGCTATTAAAGCATACCCCTATAAATAATAAGGTAAATCTAAGTAATAAATTAGAATTCTAATTTTATTAACTATATTAAGGATTTTATTTCTGTTTTTTATTATTTTTATGAATATTCTTAGTAAAGCTTCTTTTAATATAGGTCTAATAAATAGAAAGAGTATCTGGTTTATTTATTTTGTGAGATAAATTTAAAGTATTATCTTTCAAACTATCTGTAACTTTTATATTAGTATAACTTAAATAGTTATATAAAAGCTGAATATTCCATAATATAATAGTAGAAAGAATAATATCCTTTTGTAAAATAAGAATATTAAACTTATATAAATTATTCTTCTTAAATTCTACTATTAAAGTAGAATGCTTTTCTATATTATATACTATAGGTTTTTTCTAGAAAGTTAATATAATTCCTATAGTATCAAGTTTGCTTTGGGATAATAAATTAACTCCTAATTCTAGAATATAATAAACTTCTTTAATATAAAGGTTTGATTTTTTAGAGATATTTTTAAATCTCTTATTATTCTAGCTATAAGGTATATAGTACTTCCCCACTTAATCTGTTTTAAAACTGGTTTAATATTAAATAAAATAGATTTATCTTTAACTATATGAATAGTAGTAGCAGTATCTAGATAAAAATAAGTATTCGTATAATTTTCTCTTTCAACTAAATTCTTAGAATTTCTAGTAATCTATTGATTTATTAAAAAACCTAGAGTTTTATTATTATTATTTTTTTTATAAGGGGTTTTTAGATTATTCTTATATCTTCAAAAACATTCTCTTCTTTAGAAAATATATCGAGATCTATATCTTTAGAAATAAATTCTTTAGATTTAGGAACCTCGTCTTTATCTTCTCATAACTTGTCTTCTACTTTATTATTTTCTTTAGTTCTAGCTAAAGTAATCCTAATGGATTCTGAATTCTTCTTTTTAGATTTTCTGTTATTTTTACTACTGTTTTTAACCAGAATATTCTTCTACTGATTTAGAGCTTTTTCTAGATAAAAAAAGGTAAAGTTTTTTTCAGTATAATTAGTTTTCTTATAATCTTTATAAAAGATTCCTTTCTATTTTATAGGGTTCTTTATTAATTCTGAATTCTTCTTTTTCTAAGTATCTTTAATATAATTAACTAAATTATTATTTCTTCTTCTAGATTCATCTAATAAGTTAAAAAATAAAACATCTAAAGTATAAGTTTCTTTATTAGACCTAAGGCTCTGAATTACAGAAGTAATAAAACTTTTATAATTAGAGTCAAGATTATTCAAGATATATACTATAACTACCTATTTAGGTAATTCTAATTTATTATAAAATAGATTATCAGTTAATTCTTTAATTTTGTTTAGAAATTCTTCCATACTACTAAAATTACTTAAAATAGTATTAAAAGATTCTGTATAGGTTAAGAATTTATTAGTAAATCCTAAGGGTTTATAGAGTTCTTTTAAATATTTAAATACTTGAAAAACATCTATATCATCTTTTATAACTCAAAGAAGGCTATCCTTATAGTATAATTATATATAATTTAGAGCTTTTTTATTTTTATCCTTATTTTGAGAAGTAATAAGTTTAGTAATATCTATAAAAATATCTTTACTAATAAGAAGAATATAAATATAAATAGACTAGACCTTATAATTACTACTTCCTACTAATTTAGAAATAGTAATCTTTAAGTATAATTGACTATTTCTTACTATTATTTATAGAAATATTAAGGTTATTATATAGAGGGTTTATTTTAGAGTTCTAGCTATACTTCTAGAGTTCTAGCTAAAGCTATAGCATATATATCTTAATATAGTATATAAGCTACTATAACTATAGTGTATAATATATTATAACTATAGCATATAAGCTAAAGCGTAGTATATATTACAATATAACTATAGTATATTAGTTACTATAGCTATAGCATATGAAGCGCTATAACTATAGCATATATAGCTTGAACTGCTTCTAGTATTTTATAAAAGAGTGAACTTCTGTACTTTTACCTTATTTACTTAAGAACTACTAGGGGTAAAAAGGTAAAATAAGTATATATTTATAGAGCAGTTTTTATACAATTTATTTATATAGAAATATTATATAATTTCTTATTACTTCTATTAGAATAATAGAGATAGAAGTTCTTTATATATTAGAATAAATCTAGCAGTTAGGAGTTCTATTAAATAAATTGAAACTATTTTATTCTTTATTAATACTAGAACTACTATTTATATAATTAAAGATCACAATCTTCTAGTTAATAAAACTAAGACTCTTTTACTTATTAAATAGGGAAATACTAAAGAGATTACTTTAACTATAAAAGGTAATTTGAAAGTTATCCTAAATAATATTAAATATCTTTTATATAATATCTATTATATATTATAACTAGGTATTAACTTATTAAATTAGTTTAAATTTAACTTAATAGGAGTATTATCTATCTTCTTTAATCAACCTATACTATATAATATTAAATAAGATAAATCCTTACTTATAAGAACTAAGGTTAATAACTTCTATAAGTTTAGAACTCCTATTTAACTAAGGCAAATAGTTCTTTATACTAATATTACTAATACTAATAATTTAAAACTATAATATAATAAAATAAGCTATATTAGTAATATTATTAAGTTAATTAACAATATAATAAATAATATTAATTATAAGTATTTAAAATATAATAAACTACTTATTTATAAAATTTATCTTAAAGGCAAGTTTACTAATAAAATCAATGGAAAATTAAATACTTTTAAGAAGTTTAAATATCTTAATTATATTAATTTAAACTTATATAGACCTATTTTACTAGAGACTTATAATTTCTATAAATACTTTATCTTATTTATAGATAAGTATAATAGATTTATCTAGAGAAAGTTATTAAAAAGTAAAAACTCTAAAGAAATTACTTTAGCTTTTAAAGAGTTTATTAATATAACTAATAATAATAATAGTAATAAGAGAATGAAAAAAGTCAATATAAATAGTAATCTTAAGTTCTCTAATAATAGAATAAAAATTATTTATCTCAATAATAGTATTATTCATAATATAAAACTACCTTATATTTATAAGTCTAATATTTAACTAAAAGGCTATAAGAACCATAATTAATAAGGCTAAAACCCTTCTTTATAACTCTAGTTTGTCTTTATACTTTTAAAAGTTAGCTATTTTAGCTTCTATCTATATTTATAATAAAATACCTTATTCTTCTATTAAATTTAAAACTCTATATAAGTTAAAAATAAGAAGAAACCTTTTATTAGTAATATAAAGGTATAAGGTAGTATTTATTATGACAAGGTTAAAAATAAGTATTCTAAAAAGCTTAATCTAAAAGTAAAAAAAAGTATTATAATTACTTATAACTATAATACCTATTTAGCTTTGGATTTTCAAGTTTATAATATTCTTTAGTCTAGAGATATAAATATTCTTAAAAACTAATTGAATTTTTAATAAAAAGAAGAATTATCTATTTTTAATAATATTATAACTACTAAATTTAATCAACATAATAAAGAGAATAAGTCTAACTAACTTAATTCTAATAATTCTTCTTAGAATCTAATTATTATTAAGTTTAATAGAATTTATAATTCTACTAAAAATACTAATTATTCTCTTCTTTTTAATAAAATTGATAATAATAATAAAAGCTTAGATCTTTCTCCTAATAAAGAACTAAGTAGTTTTTCAATAATTTATTCTAATAGGATTATAAATAATAAGAAGAACTTTAATAAAAAGTCTACTATATCTATAGATATTCCTTCTTTAAGTCTAAAAGTTAAAGAAGACTATAAATAGTATTTATATAAAGAGAGTCTACTCCTTATAATTAAAAACTATCCTTCTTTAGTTTTTATACTAATTATAATTATAATAATTATAATAATAACTTATTTATTAGTAAATATAGCAATTTTTATACTACTAAGTATATATTATTAATTAATACTCCAGACAAACTAATTACTTTTTTAAAAGCTATAAGTTCTCAATTTAATAATAATTAGATTTAAGCTATAAATAAAGAGGTTAAGTCTATTAAGTCTATAGAAATTTAAACTATTATACTACTATGTAATATTTGTTTTATTAAAAAGAATAATATTAATATATTAGGGGGTAGATAGGGTTATAAAATAAAACCTGATAATTAGGATCTTAATAATCCTATATATAAAACTATATAGGTTACTTACGGTTTCAACTAGTACTTTAGTATTAATTATTTAGAAACTTTTAATACTACTTATAGGCCTGAAAGTTATAGATATATATTAATTATATCTACTTATTATAGCTAGATTTTAATCTAGTATAATATTACTACTATATTTATTTATATAAAAATAGATAAAAAGATATATATTAAGTTACCTACTGGTTATATTTATAATAAAGGTTCTAAAAGTTTAGTTTATAGTACTAACTATAAGAATTAGCCTTTTATTTATTTTTTAAATTAAAG
>AMCV02000036.1:363443-377966 GCA_000350065.2 Colletotrichum orbiculare MAFF 240422 | reverse complement strand
TATTAATAATATTAATATAAAGAACTAATTACTTAAATTAAATAGAGATTTTAAACTTCTAGAAGTTATTGACTTTAACTCTTATAAATAAGAGTTTATCCTATTTAATATTATATAATATAGATTTATTAAAGAAGATAGATAATATTCCTATTAAGTTAAATTTGAATTAACTTAATAGATTAATATCTAATTATAAGATATAATAGATATTATATAAAAGATATTTAATATTATTTGAAATAAATTTCAAATCACCTTTTATAGTTGAAGTAATCTCTTTAATATTTCCCCACTTAATAAGTAGACAAATCTTAATTTTATTAATTAGAAAGTTATAATTTCTAACTATATTAATAGTAATCCTAATATTAATAAAGAATAAAATAGTTTCAATCTATTTAATAGTATTCCTAACTTATTAAATCTTCTTAGAAATTAAAATATTTAGAATATTTTTAGTAAAAGTCTTTTTAAGAGAAGGTTAAATTAAAGTTATATTTTTAAATTTAATACCTTCTTCTTGATCTTCCTCTTCTTTAATTTCTTTAATATTAGAATTAAATTATATAAAATCCTTTATTATATTATTAGAAATATCTTTAACTATTTTATCCTAAGTTAAAATAATATTAATTAACTCTGAGTTTTTATTCTTTTTATCTTTTTTCATCTTAGAAAACTCAAGAAGATTCTTATTAACTTTAGATTTTATTTAAATAGGAGTTATTTTGAATTAAAGACTAAAATAGTTTTCTTCAATATAATTAGTCTTTTTATAATAGTTATAGAAAATACCTTTCTATTTCTTCTAGAATTTCTTTATAATCTTAAGAGAAGACTATTTAATAATTTTATTTTTAAAATTCTTTTCAATCATAAAATTAATTAAAGAAATATTGGTTTTCCTAATAACTTTATCTAATAAATTAGAGAATAGAAAATCTAACTTATAAGAATCCTTATTAAATCTAAAACCTTAAATAATTAAAATAATAAAATTTTAATAACTTTTATCTAAACTATTTAAACTATAAGTAATAACAACTTAATGAGATAATTTAACTTTATTATAAGAGAGATCATTAATAAACTCTTTAATCTTATTCAAATACTCTTCTATAGATTCAAAATTACTAAGAGTAGTATTAAAGAGCTCTTTATAAATAAGACACTTATTCGAAATACTAATTTAATTATAGAGTTTTTTTTAAATAATCAAATATATTAGAAATACTAATATTATTTTTAATAATTCTTAAAAGTCTATCTTTATACTTCAACTATATATAACTAAGAGTCTTACTATACTTATTAGTATTATTTCTAGAAATAGGCTTAGTTAAATCTATAAAGATATCTTTATTAATAAGTAAAGTTTTTATATAGATAGATTAAATACTATAGTTCTAAATGCCCTTTAATGTAAAGATAAGATATAACTTAGAATTACTTATATTCTTAAATAATAATTCAATAAAGAAAATAGTTATTAAAAAAAGAATTAATTAAAATTCTAAAGTAGAATTAAAATACTTAAAGTCTAATTTTAATAAATTATTATTTATTGAAAGATTAATGAGAATATAATTTCATAATTAATTAATAGATTAATACTCTTATAACCTATAGTAATCTAAAGTTTAAATGTTATAAGAAATACCTTTTTATAAAGGTTAGAGATAATCTAAAGGTCTAATTTATTAATATCTCAGTAGACCTAGGATTCTAATTTATAAAAATCTTAATAAACCTAAGATTCTAATTTATAAAAATTATAATAGACCAAAAGGTTAGTTTATGAAAGTCTTAATAAACCTAAGATATAAGAAATCTTTAGCTTCTACTATTTAACTATCTCTTTTACTGACCTAATAATAAGCCTACTATCCTAGCTAATATAATCTCCTTATAGATTTATCTAATATCAAACTAATTAATTAATAAGGAGAACAAATTAATTAATTAAAATAACTATAAAGGAGTAGGCTTTAAAGCCTTGTAAAAATAGTTAAAAGAAGTTTTATATAAATAAATAGATATAGAGAGGTTTAAAGATAGTTAGTATAGTTGCTAATATAATTTAAATAGGTATAAATAAGAATATAGATATTAATATTAATAATAAGTATAAATAGGAATATAATAGAAAGAGAGAAGTTAATATAAAATGAGGCTTATAACTTATCAAACTAGTAATAATTAACTACTAGAAAGTTAAGGGGAATTAATAACTCTTAATTATTAAAGAATAAGTTATTTAGAGTAATATCTAAAAGTAGTATTAATATTAATATAAATAGTAATAATAATAAGAAGTTTGGGTTCTAGAAGAAGTAGGAAACTTCATAGTATTCATACCTAAGTAGAATTTATTTTCAGAAAGATTAACCTTATGTTATATAGAGCTTTTAGCTCTATTATACTTAGGCCACCAAGTAGTCTGTTTACTAAATACTCTAATATTATAACTTGATTAATTTAGAATATTAATAATTAAGGTAGTATAATCTTAATTCTAATAATTAATTTTCTATGATAAATAGAAAATATAGGATTATAAGAGTAATAGTAAATACTCAAGCTTTTAAATATTTAAAATGGTTTTTTAGGATTAATAGAGTAATACCTAAATAGCTAGAATTCTAGTAAAAGAGATAATTATAATAGTAATACTTGAAGAGAAATTAAATAATAAAAAGAATTATATAAGAATAATGTTTTTATTATAAAAATTAATCTTTCTAATATTATATATCATAATATCTACTTTATAATAAAAAAAATAGAAGTACTAGTTAAAATTGTTATTTCTATTAATATAATGGTATTATAATATTAAATAAACTTTTTAAAAAGTTATATATTATAGAGTAAAAAACCCTTTTAATAAAAAGAATATTATATTTTACATACTTTGATATTTAAAAATGTCAATAAATAAGGATTTTTAACTTCAGATTTATTAATAAGATAAAAAATATTAATAGTATAATATGTAAAAAGTTATAACTAGTTATTAAGAAATTTAATAATTAGGAGAAGATTAATATTTTTATATAATTATTAATAATATAATAAGTTAGNCTATTACTTTATATCAATACTATTAGTAATACTTCATTCTAATATTCCTGTAGAAATCTATTTCTATAATATTACTTAAGTATATATATAAATAGAAATATTATTAAATTATTTCATCTTAATAAAACTGCTTATTAGTTTATAGTAAGAATATTTAGAAAGTATAATTATTATTATTATCTAGTTGCTATATAGTTTTATAGAGTTAGATATATATTAATATATAATATACTCTAATTATTATAAAGAGAAACTAAAAATAGAAATTTCATTATATAACTTATGTTTTATAATCTCTAGCATAAATAATCTATATTTTAATATAATAAGCATATAGATAGATAATACTTTTAACTTCTACTCATTTGAATTTGATAATAAAAAGGAAGAAGAATTATACTAAGTAGGATTTATAGTAAAACTAACATTATTACTTATAAATAATAAATTCCTTACT
Organism: Colletotrichum orbiculare MAFF 240422; assembly: GCA_000350065.2. Lineage (NCBI taxonomy): Eukaryota > Fungi > Ascomycota > Sordariomycetes > Glomerellales > Glomerellaceae > Colletotrichum > Colletotrichum orbiculare. The sequence goes on along the minus strand of AMCV02000036.1, from coordinate 374,422 downwards.
TTTAATAGAAAGATAATAGTTTTTAAAAATAATAATAATATATATCTATCTTAAAGAGTTAAACTAACAAGATTAAACTTATTAATTATACTTCTAATAAAGTAGATTTAATATATATTACATAATGAGTATAAGAAGTATATATAGCCTCTATATATTAACTAGAAGTATATTTCAACCTTTTTCTTATAACTTAATATTAAGATTTAATAGAAGAAGATATCAAGAAATTTAATAAATATCCTATATAATAAATAAACAACTCAGAATAAAGCTTAATATTTATTCCTATTAATATTAAAGAGATAAAGCTTTATATTTTTATTAATAGATCTTTTATTAATAAAAAAAATATAATATCCCAATTAGGATTTATTATTATCTTAGGAATGAAGGAAAATAACAAAAATAATAATACTTTTAATCTTAGAAAAAATATTATCTACTTCTCTTCTATTAAACTATAAAGAATTATATAAAGCATATTAATCTTTAGAATTTATAATATAACTATAAGAATTAATATAAAATATATAATTTCTACTACTCTTAAGTAAATAACTAAATCTTTAAAAATACTAATAATACTAATAGTAATTCATACTAACTTTTATTCTTTCTATAAATATTTTATTAAATTAAATACTACTAAAGAGAAGCATTTTATAACTAATATTCTAATACTCTAATAATTATATAAATAAAGGGAGATTTTTGAGATCTATTAGATTAGCAGTAAAAATAACCTTATAAATAGTAAAGTTAAGAGATCTAATAATTAAACCTTTGAAGAGTCTATAATCATGAATAAAATAATTGTATAAATAAAAAATAAATTATAAGAACTATTTATAATAATAATAAGAAGAAATAAAAGTAAAAAGAGGGTATATAGAATAATAAGAAGAAAGTAATAGAAAGAGAAAGAAGTATACTATGATAAGAACTTAAAGCATCTAATATAGTATTAAATAAAAGGTATATTTTTATAGAGAAATACTATTTATAGTATTTTTACAGTTGTTAATATAATTAAAAGAACTTATATGACTAGAAGTAATTTTACACTAATGTTATATTTTATACTAATTTTAGCACTTTATATACTTTAATTACAAAAGAGAGTATTACTAATATTAGGTTAAATATAGTATTAAGATAACTAAAGCTATAGTAATAAGTAACTAAGTAGTCAACCTACTTATTTAGACTAATAAGAATAGAAAGATTATTATATAGATTTATCCTTATAGTATATAGTATATATATATATACTATAACTTAAATATAAATATTAGGAATAAAAATAACTAGTTACGTATTATTTTTACAACCGATCGATTACAATATCTACTAGTTATAAACTAATAATAACTAATTACTTATCATTTAATTAATCTTGTTTAAATTTAATAGAATTATATTATCTATAGTAAAAAGCTACTAATAGTTATATTATATTTAGAAGTATAATTAGTAGAATTATAAAATATAATAAAACTATTTATTATTCTATTTAAGTATAAAACTTTAGAATATTTTATAAGTTTTGAATTTATTTTAAAATAATAAACTAAATAGATAGAAGCCTTATTAGAATTTAGCTTTATTTTGAAATATTATTCAAATTATTTTATGAGATATCTTAATACTCTCTTTTAATAAGATGAAAGTAATATAATAGAATCAAGGCTTTTAATATAAGTCTTTTAATTTCTTTACGTTAACTTGAAAGGTAAAAATAGTTTTCTTTAATACTTTTCATCCATAATATATAAATAGAAAGAGATTAAGAGGGAGTTATATTAATAGAAAATACCTATTAATATACTATTAGTAAATTACCAGATAGGTATGTTATGTTCTAAAGTATTATATTATTAATACTATAGAATTAGATAATTATATTAATATTAATATATAGAATTTATTTAAAAGTTATTTATTAAGTAGTAACAATATTCTTATTAGAAACTTGAATATAGATATAAATAGCTCATTATATAATAAAGAGGAATAATATTTTACTCTATTAAAGCTAGGTTTAAACTTCTAAATATAAACTGCTGATAATTATAATTTTCCAAATAATTTGTAATTCTTTAATCTTAAGCTATTTTAATATTAAGTTCATATTTAGAGTATTTTTATAGGATTAATATTGGGATATTATACCAAGAAATATTAAATATTTCATCTAAATATATAATACCTATTAATATTTATATAAAAGCTATAAGTATTATTAGAATTTATTATAATTATTATCAACTTCTAATAAGTCTCAATTATAAATTTCTATTAACCTTATAATAAAACTACTATCTATTAGAAAGGGGGACTTTAAGTTTCTCATAGTAATTATAAATTAGCTATTTAAATATTTCTAATTAGAAGTTATAATATTTATAATTATTAAAATTTATATAGAGAAGTCTTAGAATATTTAATAATCATTCTCTAAGTTCTTTATATTCATTATTAGTAACCATAATTTAGATTAAATTAGTCTTTTTAGATAATATTATACCTATTAGAAAGAATATAATAATTATTATTAATATTATCTTACTTTTAGATAAATAATAAGATAGAAAAAATAATACTTGAGATTTAAATATTCTTATAAATATATATTGGCTTCTTATAATGCAACTACTTAGTTTACCTTACTATATATTAATTAATAGTAAATGTCAAATATTTTTCAATTATTAGGATTAGTCTAAATAAATTATTAAATAAGTTTAATATTATATTTACTCTATATTCTTTAATAGTAGAATAAACTACTTATTTTAATATAAAATATATTATAAGATTTCTATCTTATTCTAAAGATAATATTATTATAATTTAAATAGTAATAATATATATATAATAATATAATACAATAAGTATTAATAAAATATAATAAGTAGTTAAATAGTTCAGAATATCAAGCTACTATAGAGAAAAGGGGCACTAGGAAGCTACTAAAACCCCTATATACTAGCCTTAGCTATTAGAATAATAGATATTCTAGTAACATAAAGCTTAAATATAAATATAGAGCTATAGTTAAATAAGGAGAAGGCTAAGTTTAAATAGTTATATAGTATAATATATACTATTAAGAGATCTTATTACTTAGTATAAACCCAACCTAACATATTCAAACTTCTACCTACCTTTAAGTATACTAACTAGTAGGATTATAATAATATTATATTAGAAACCTATTACCTAAGTAATTTAGAGGTCTAGGTTTAACTTAATAAGAGAAGTAACTCTTATAACTACTTATAGTAGTATTAATAAGTTAGAGGAATAGCTACCCTTTTAGAATAATAACAACCTTTCTAAAACCAACTTAGACTAATTAATTAAAAAAGAAGTAAAGAAATTAAAAAAGAAGTAGAAGTTAGAGAAGTTAGTAGTATTATATAGGGGAGAAGATCTAGAAGAAAGAAGTACTAAAAAGTCTTCTATTCTTATACTTAATCCTAAGAGATAAAAAAAACCTTTTAATCAAACAATTAGCTTTTATTAAATATTAAGAAGGTAACTAGTTAAACCTTAATAACTTCTTACTTAAATTTTAAAAATAGTTTAACTTAATAGAAAATAATTTCACTATAAATAAAAATAAAGTCTAATATATAAACCTATACCTAGAAGGTATTACGTCTTATTAGTAGATTAAGTAGGTTACTATTACCTATAATAATAATATTAAGTAGATTACCTAAATAGTGATAGAAGAATAACTAAAATCTAATATAAATAATAATAATACTTAAATTATTATAATAATAGCTAAATTAGATATAATTTACCAAAAAGTTAGCCCATCTTACTAATAGTTTATTAATATATATAAATCCCTTAAAATAGAATACCTTAATACCTAACTAGAGAAACTCTAAATTATTGATATTATTAACTACTTATTACCTAAGTTAAGATACATAATGATAAATAGGGGCCTACTAGCTATATATTAGGAATTAAATTATATAGCTAAAAAAGTAGAGATAGTTAAGTAATCCCTAAGTAATTCTATCTCAATAGAACCTATATTTAGAATACTAGAATAAAAGAACTATAAACTATTAGTTATATAGATAGTTATCTTAACTTAGAAAATACATAGAAAGAACTAATTAAAAAAACTATTCCTTATAATTACTCTTTTACCTAAGATTAAATAAGAAGGAACCCTATGGCTTTAAATAACTACTCCTTAAAATCTACCTAAGTATTATAATTATAAAAAGATAAGCTATATATTAAATTAGTATAGTAAAAATACTTATTATACCTATAAGAAGCCTAAATATATTAGAAGATTTTATTATACCTTAAGAATAAGAATTAATAATATTTATATCTTATAGAATCTAGAACCCTATTAATACTTTAAAACCAGAATATTAATTTATATAAAGAGAAATTAGAAGAAGGGACAAATACTTATTAATTTAAAAGCTAATAAGAATATCTTAAGCTAGAAGATATTATATAATACTAAACCTATAGAAATTAACTTAAAACTAAAAATTTCAGGCTTCTAGAAAGAAATAAAACCTAAATATAGAATATAGACTATAGTTATAAAGATTATAGATAATTTTAATATAATATAGATAAAATCTTATATATTCTAAATAAGTAATACTAGTAAATATAATATAATCCTAAAGATCCCCTGAAGAAAAAAAAGTAAGGCTTAATTTAGAATAAAAAACTTTAAGTTAGACCTATCCCTTAGCTATTACTAACCTTAAACTAATATATAGAACTAAAGTAATCAATAAAACTAAGAAGTAATCTAAATATATATTAGTAATCTCAGCCATATTAGTATTAATAGAAAGAGAGTAGTAAGCCGCCTAGTAATAGCCCATAAGAAATCTAAATAAAAGAAAGATTAATCTTAATTAATTACCACTAGAATACTAAGAATAAATTTATATTTCTAATATAAAGAAAGCTAGTATCCTTATAGAAGAAAATACTTATATATATAATAGAGTTAGAAGAAAATAAGAAACCTCTATAGGGTTTTATCTACTTCCTTATAGAAAAGGAATTAGAAGAACTATATTAATACTTCATATTAATTTTTAAAAATAAATAAATCAGGATATTAAGAAGCTTTATAGAAATACTAATCCTATTTATCCTAAAACAAAAAAGTAAGTTAAAACTATATATAGACTATAGAAATCTAAATAATATTACTATTAAGAACTACATACTACTACTACTTATTAGTAAGATTTTAAACTATCTAAAAAGAATCTTATAATTTACTAAACTAAATCTTAAAAACATATATTACTAAGTCTATATATAGCTAGGAGATAAGTAGAAGATAGTATTTTAGACGTAATATAAGTATTTTAAATATTATATAATACTATTTAGTTTAGTTAACACCTTAATAACCTTCTAAATATATATTAATAACACCTTAGTAAACCTTATAGATATTATATGTATTATCTATTTAGATAATATCTTAATATTCACTAAAACTAAAAAAACTATATAGAAATAGTAAGGGAAATACTAAACTAATTAATAACTTTAAGGTTTTATATTAATTTAGAGAAATACAAGTTTTATATATAAATAATTAAATTCTTAGGTTTCATTATTTCTCCTAAAAGTATTACTATAGAAAAAGAGAGAATAATAGTAATTAAGGAGTAACTACTACTTACTAGTATTAGAGAGATGTAGATCTTCTTAAAATTTATAGAATTCTATAAGAGATTTATTTAGAATTACTCTAAAATATATATTAAACTTACTAACTAACTAATTAAATGAGTAAAAAAAGAAAATATAATAACCCTTAATATAATTAAAACTTTTAAAAATCTATAAAATAAATTTACTTAAATATTTATTCTATAATACTTTAATCTAGCGTTTCTAATTTATATAGAGATAGATATTTCTAATTTTACTATCGAAATAATAGTTACCTAATTAGAAAAAAAATAATAATAACTACTAGTTTACTTCTTATAAAAATTAAAGAGAATAGAATTAAAATATAATATACTAAAAGCCGAATTACTAACTATTTATAAAGTAGTATTTATATAGAAGTACTACTTTTTATACTTATAATATAAAACTACCTTTATTACTAATTATTTAAACTACTAATACCTAATAGCAAAACACTAGTTTAATAGCTATTAAATAAGACTCTTTTAAAATATATTATTATTTAATTATATTATTAACTACTAACTAGAGAAGTAAAACCTAGTAAATAATCTATTAAAATAATTAGATTACTAACCTATAGAAAGAAAAACCTAAAAAACTAGAAATATGTTTTTAAAAAACTTCCTAAACTAATTCCTAAATAGAATAATAGTAATATCTTTCTAAAACTCAAAACTAATAGTAAGCCTAGAAGATATTATTCTAGAGAGACTAGAAGAAATATTAGAAGAAAAGATCTAATAAGTATAAAAAAGGATTACTACTAAGAGAAAAAAGAAATTATACTAGAAAAATAATAACTAGTCTATTAATAAAAAAAGAAGAGTAGAATTCTAAAATAAACTAATTATTCTACATAAATATTAACTTTAAGTCAACTTACTAATAGCTTTCTAAAACAAACCTTTAAGGTGATATCTAAATATTACTAAGAAACTTAAGAAGTTAGAATAAATATACTAATAGAAGTCTATAAGAAAGAATATTATAGAATATATATTAAGATATATAATATATTAGTAGTTAAAACCTTAATATTACTTCTTATATAATAAATTAGTATTTCTACTAATACTTACTAGCTTATAATAATATATTAATATAGACTTTATTACTAAATTACTTAAATTAATTAGATTTTTAGGGAAAAACTATAATAATATATTAGTAATAATTAATTGATTTATAAAGTATATATTCTACTTATTAATAAGAGAGTCCCTAATAGTAGATAAATTAGTAGTCCTCCTAATAAATAACATCTTCCTTAAGTAAAGAATTTTCTAAACTATTATATCTAATAGAAATTTACTATTTACTAGTAGATTTTAAGCTCTTATTATTTACCTACTAATTATTAAAAAATAACTAAATATAGTATACTATTTATAAACTAATAGCTAAATAGAATAACAAAATTAGAATATAGAATACTTCCTAAAAATAATAGTTAACTTTAATTGAGATAATTAGGCTAAATAGTTACTTATAGCTAAATTTATTTATAATACCTTAGTCTATAGTACTACTAGAGTTATACTAATAGATATTTTAATAAGTTACTTACTAAAGAAACCTTATAAAAAATCTCTAGAAAGTATTAAACTTAAAATAATTTTTGAAATAAAAGAAAAAATAAGATACTTCTAGTTATATTAATAATAACTAAAAGCCCTATTAGAAGAAGTAAATAAAAGATATATTAAATAATATAATAAGAGAAGGAAGTAATTAGATTTTAAAATTAGTAATTATATATTACTATCTACTAAGAATATCTAATAAAAGTAATTAATTAAAAAGCTATTTAATAAATACTTAAAACTATTTAGAATAATATAAATAGTTAATAAGAATTAAATATCTAGATTTAACTTAAATAAGAAGTATAAGATTTATAATATTTTCTCTTTATTATGATTAGAGAAGTATAGAAGTAATCTACTAATACTTTAAATAGTTCCTATTAAAAACTTAAGAGATAATATATAAGAAATTCATTATATAATAGATTATAAAAAACTATAAAGAAACTATTAGTATTTAATTAAATAGAAAGAGTATAAAATAGAAGAAAATTCATAAGAATTTTAGTAAAATATATTATTAGAACTAAAATTAGAATATAAAGAAAATTTCTTAAAGATTACTAGTAAGTTATAAGGGGAGTAGTATATTTAAATTATTAGTAAAATAAAACTAGGAAACTTATATTAATTTAAAAGCTAAAGAAAAAATATGGTAAAGCTTAAAAGTAGTAATTAATCCTTAAAGGGAGAAAGTATATAGGGTATTAAGAAGGGAATAAGGGGGTATTAGATTACTTAGTATTATTATTATTACCCTCCTTATTATCATTATTTCTATTTCTACTACCTTCTTTATTATTATTATTATCACTAGATTATTTAGAAATCTTAAGAATTAGAGAATACTAATTAAGAATATTAATATATTAAAAAGATGATATTAATAAGTAGGGAGTTATTAGGGGAGTATTAAAAAAGTAGAAGGGTATTTATAATATAAGAATAAATTAAAAATTACTCTAGAAAAATAGTTTAGAAGTTTATAAAAATAGTAGTCTATATTTTAATAGTATGAGTTTATACCTCTTAGGCTTCGTAGAAGGTAGTAATAACTTTTATATTTCTCTCTAAGAAGTAGTTATATTATAAAATAGTAATAGTTATAACTTTAGTAGTTACAAGCTAGTACTTATAGACTGACTATTCTACCTCTTTATTTTTAGCTTTATATTTAGTATTAGACTTATTAATATAAGAAGCTTTAGCCTAAAGGGTTTTATAAGTAGTAATCTAAGTTTTTTTAAAATCCTCCTATACTAATAATTAGTAGGGGAATACTAAGAGATAATAATATAAGTTTCCAATTTTAGCATTATAAATAGTTATAAGAAAATTAGCTTTAAATAAAACATTATTAAAAAAATAATATAAAGTAAAAGCTATAGGAGTAGTAGTATAAATAGTTTAGGGAGATATTAGAATATATTTTATAGTTATAAGAATAGCTTATAAAAAGAAGGATAGAAGTATACTAGAATATACTTCTTACTATATATAGTAGTATACTAAGAATACTTATTACTAATATCTAAAATAGTTAGTAGAAATAAGAAAAAAAAAGTAATAGAAATATATTAATAATCTTATAGTAAAAAAGGGGAATAAAAAAGTAACTAGTTAGCTTCTAAATAGTTATAAAATAGAAGTAGTAATAATAGGGGATTTAACATATAAGGTTATTACTATTATTATTATTATTATTAGTTAGAGAAACATAAGAAATATATAATAATTTAGTAGCTCCCTTTTTTAAAATAGTAGCTTTTTTTTAAAAAGGAATAAGAATAAGGGGAAAAAGTATTAAGAGAATAGGGATAAGAGTAATAGGGGTAGTAAGAGTAGTAGAAATAGATATTATAATTATTATTATTATTATTTTCAATAACCTAGAAATAGAACTATTAACAAAAAAGAAAACAAAAACAACCTATAAGTAAGATTAAAAATTTAAATAATAAAAAAAGCTTTCTTTTAATTAAAAATAGTTAAAAACTTCTTTAAAATAGAAAACAGCAAAATTAACAATAAAGAAATTACCTATAGGTTACTAGGGGGGGATAATAAGAATAGTAAAAAGAATAATATTAATCTCTAAAGCTAGAAAAATCACAAAACATATACCACCTTAGCCCAACTAGTAAAAATAGTATTCTATAGAATAAATAGAAATAAGAGACTAATAAGTTACTACTAGAAGAAACCTCATATAACTTCTATAAGAATTAAGATATTATAATTATAATAAACATAAAATCCTTATGGCTAGAAATAAAGAAAAAACCCTTCTAGTATTTCTATAGCTAAAGAAAACTAACTATTCTATATAGAAGTTTCAAATTAACTAGAGTATAACTATAATTAGAATATATTTTAACAAGCTAATATTAACTAAGATTTAATATCAAGGAGCCGAGATATAAAACTTAGAACGATTACCTAAGTCCTAACTAAAGAAAAATACTAGAAAGAAAGTAGAATACTACTACCTTATATTAATATTTTAATAGTTAGGTCCTAAAAATAGAACCTCTAAAAAGGGGGATTATATCAAACTACTATAGAAAAAGAAGGTATTAAGGGGCTACTAGAGCTTCTATATACTAGCCTTAGCTACTGGAATAATAGATATTCTAATAATACGAAGCTTAAAGATAAATATAGAGCTACAGTTAAGTAAGGGGAAAGCTAAGTTCGAATAGTCACATAGCGTAGTATATACTATTAAGAGATCCTATCACTTAGTATAAACCTAGCCTGATATAAAGTTAAAAATAAAGTATAACTATTATTATATTATACAAAGATAAATTAATTAAATAAAAAACTCAATTGAATAGTCTTTAAATATTAGATAGTTAATATATTAAATCTATTAAATATTATATTAGATGTCTCTATAAATATCTATTTAATATTTTATATTAATATTATCTAATAAGTAGAAAATAACTTATTACTATTTTGAGAATATATAGATATATATTCTAATTTCATTCTAATACTTCTTAAAAAGAATAATAAGACTTAAGAAGAATATAAAATTAAAGAAATATTAATAGTAAAGAATACTTTAAGGTAAAAATATAATTATAATATATTAATCAAATAGAAGAGTTATAATATTATAATATAAAGATTTTTAGAAAGTTTTGTTAATAATAAGGTTATATTATAATTTAGATTATAATATAGAAATATTTGAAGGCATAGTAAACTAATATTAATTTATTAATAATAGAAAGTGTTAGTTTATCTAGAGGGTAATGTATACTGTATGTGATCTTACTATATGGGTGTAAAGTGGTATTCTAGTTATTTGTTGTTATTATTCTTATATTATATAGTATGAGACGTTATATAAAGCTTTAGATCTATAGTGTAATAATTGCTTATTAATTATTAAATAATTATTTATAGTTGGCGCTAAGTGTTTAGTATTTATTACTAATAGGGTATAGAAGGTATACTACTATATATATAGTAATATATATACTTACTATATACTCTATAATATAATATAATTAACACTAATAACGTTTTCTTTTTACTATATATTTCAGTATCTATCTACTTATATGAAGAATAGTACTTTTAGCAATTTATATTTTTTTATTTTAATAATATTTAAATACTTATTTATCTATTTTTTTTAAGTTATTT
>AMCV02000036.1:333251-358404 GCA_000350065.2 Colletotrichum orbiculare MAFF 240422 | reverse complement strand
ATTAAATAGTTATTAAAAAGATTTTTTATATTATTAATAACCTTTTTAATATTAAAATCCTTTTAAATATATAGATTTTTAATATTAAAACTAATACTTCAAACAATATCATAAAATTTAAAATTTAATACGTTATTTAGAGTAATTATAAGAAAAGTAACTAGTTATCTTAAGAAGTCTATATTATTATAATAACTACTACTATTATATACTTCTTCTTTACTATTATTACATTCTACTATTTCTTATATAAAATATATAATTTCAATACTACCTTCCTTACCACTCTAATACCTTAAAGCATTTAAATTTATATTTATCAACCTATAAGTTATTCTAATAGTATAAATAGAATTTAATTATTCTATAAAGTTCTATATAGCTTCTATAAAAACCCCTTTTAATAATTCTAGTTTATTATAGTTAAAATAAAGAAGATTAGTTTTATACTTATTAAGAGGGACATTTACCTTTTTATCAATAAGAGTCTTAATACTTATACCCTTATATATATTAACAATAATACTATAACTACCCCTATACTTAAGATTACAAAAAAGGTTTATAAGATATTTAAAACTATATACCCTCTTAAAGATCTTAGTATTACTATTTAGTTTTTAGGATTTTAAATCTACTATAATACTATAAAGATCTTCTTATCTTAATATAAATATATGAACTCTATTCTATACTTTTTTAACTATTATAAACTTTATACTATTAAAACCCTTCTTCCTACTAATAAAAACCTTCTAATTATATAGTTAAAAGATAAATATAATAAATAATCTTACTAGTTCTATATAGAGCAAACTAACTATTTTAATTAGTTAGCTACTAATATTTAACTAGATATTACTTATACTATAAGCAAATTATACTAAATAAATACTAGTCCTTCTCTTACTTATTAATATACTATTAAATATCTTTTTTAATATTTTATTAATACTACTAGTTATAATACTATATTTAGAAGAATGAATCTTATAATAGATCTAGGTTTCTATATTATAATAGATACTATTTTTACTAATAATAAACTATTATATATATCTACTAGTAACTATATTATCTATTTTATTAAATCGCCTATTACTTAGAAGTTTAAGAAATAGATAATTATCACTCTAAGCTCTATAGAAATAGAATTCATTAATCTTATACCTATTAGTATATCCCTTAAATAGATTTAATAATATATTAAGTAACTACTAGATTAATAGATTACTATATTTATAATCCTCTTTATTAATAGTATTAATATTCTAATAAATATAATAAACCTTCTAAATAAAGTATACATATAGAATATTAATATTTAATATTAATAGATTATTTAAAAGATTAATAATAACAATATAATTACTCTATACTTCATTAAAAATATTAATATAACTATTAATAATCTCATTAAAATTCTAAATACTATTAAATATAAGGATTTTATTAGACTATTAGGAATAATAGATAGTTTAGATTAAAGATTACTTCTAGAGGGATTACTAATAACTAGACTAATTAATATCTAATTAAATAATTTTAATACTATTAATCCTAAAAGTATTCTATTTTTAAAAACTCTTCAGATTTAGAGTTTATTAATTAAAAATTAGTATTTCAAAATTTTTAAGCTAGTTTTATATATTTTAACAGCTTTTAGGCCTAGTCTGAGGGGGAGTATTAGGAGGTGGCCTATAGCTACTTAAGCTACGTTATGTGGCAGTTTAGACTATAGCTATAAGGGTACCCCTTAGCTATATAGGTAGCTGTGAGACCTTCCCCTCTTTATATATATATTGAGCATCACCTTTAGCCTTATTACCCGTAAGGTCTCATATTATATTTTAAACTCTTATATTTAGAGATCTTATTATTATATTCAAAGACTTTAATATTAGTATTATATTAAAACTTAAGGAATATAATAAAGGTTTTAAATAGTCTTATCATAATACTTTTAATATAATTAATAAAATAAAAATCTTAAAAGTAATTAGTAGTTCTATTTATAAGTATTAAAACTAAGATATAATTACTATAGTTTTTTTAATAAACGTACAAGTTAAAAGTAATATACTCTCTAGAGGTAATATATAAAGTATTCTTATATTTTATATAATAGATTTTATATTTTGCTTTATTAATATTATAAGCTTTATATATCTCTTAAGTAAATTAATATCTATTATATTTTAAGTAGCTATTAATAATATAAGTATTTTATATGATTAAGATAAAATAGTTCAGAAGCTCTTTATTAAAATACTTTAATTATTAATATTAGAGCTATTCTTTACCTTTTAAGAGTCTTCAAATAATATCTATAATATACTACTAGTAGTAATAATATCTAAGAGAGGGTTTATATTATGTTAATTATATTACTAAAGTAATTAATTTCTTATAGAATATATAGTACTTAAGGATTTACCAATTGTATTCAATATTAATAGCTATAAGTTTAGAATAAGTATTCTTCTATAGTTAAAATGAATAGTTTGGTCTAATATCTTATTAATAGCTTTATTATTATAATTACTAAAAGGAAGTAAAGTTTATAACTAAAGTAGTATAGAAAGTAATATTATATAGGTATAATTTTACTTCTTCATTTCTACTAATTATAATATAAATCTCAGTATCTCTATAGCTTTTAAACAATATAAGCTTTATATTATGTTAAATCAATCTTTTATAAAAGCTTCTTAAAGGACTATAGAATACTTGATATTTTAAAAGATATAAATTGAAATATCTAGATGGAAATAGAAGAGTCTTAGAGAGAGTATTATTAAGTTCTTTCTTTACAACATATTTACTATATAATATTATAGCTATTTTAATTAGAAGACTAACTATATAATTTATTATCTAAAACTTTAAATTCTCTTCAAGAAGTCTAGATTTAAAACTAATAATTATTTAATTCTCTTTTAAACTAAAGTATTTAATATATAGTCTTTATAGGCTGACTGAATATATATATAGTAATAATGTATTACAATATAGCTTAACTTATATTTTCGAAAATATAGAAATATATCCAAGTTTCAAAGATGCTTCTTATTATTTTAGATATTTAAAATAATAACTAAAGCTTCTATTATAATATTAAAAACATTATAATTCATCTTATTATATATAAAAGTCTTAAGGGGATATTATAGTATTTCTATAATAATTAAAATAATACTGATTAGAAATATAAAGTTTAAATAGCTATAAATTATAAATATACTATTTTATATATAAGACTTAAGTAGTAAGAGAATTAGTATACTATAGAGTTATAAACCTTCTATATTCTAATAATTGAACGAATATAGTTAACTACTTAAGTCTTATATATAATATCTTATTTCTTCTAAGATTATACTTTAATTACTTTTTTTATAATAAAGTATTTAAATCTAAGGAGTAGAATATTCTATAATATATTGAAATAGTATTTTAGAAGTATGAATTACTTATAATATTAAGATAATTATAGAGATTAGTAGTTGATAATACTTTATCTTTTTCTATATAGTAATAATGATATTAAAATATATTATTTATATATTTGAAAATCTAAATTATTATATAAGTTTAATTTTAATAGTTATATTAATAGTTTTAAACTCTTGAAATATAAAGATTATAGAAAACTATATAGACATTTAGAATTGTTTCTATAAAGTCTATAATATTTCTCATATATATTTCTTTAGTAGTATTTATTAGGAGTTATTAATCTTTCTTTATAGTTCATTATGAAAAAGTAGAAATTTTAAAAATGTCTAATTTAAGTATTTCAAAAGTTTATTACTATTATTTAAGTTTTAGAAAGTTATTTAAAAGTAATTCTTCAAGAGGTTTCAAAAAGACGTTTTATTATATAGTTACTCTAAAGTTAGAATAACTTTATGAATTATAATATTTAATTTCTATTCAAGAGATACTATATTAAATAAGTCATTAATTAGTTCTTTTGAGAGGTAAAAAAGAGGTGTTTCTAATAGATATTTTAATATTTAAAATATATTCAATTATTATAACATAATACTTTTAATTTAGTAGCTTTTTAGTATTATAAGACTCTTAATTATTATAGTAATTAAGGGGGTAGAATCTAGTCTGTATTATATATACTCAAATATAGCTATATATGTTAAATAAAGTTCTATTTTAAGTAATTTAAAAAAAGTGAGACCTATAGAGATAGTACTAACACCTAAGGTTTAGCTAGTATAAACTCCACCTCTCGAGCGTATTATTTCTAATAACTATTAAAAGATATATAATAATAAGTCGACTACTTATTATTTACCTATACCCAAATAAGGGATATATAAGTATAGCTTGTACTTAATAACTAGGCATAGCTTGTAATATAATTATAAGATTAGTAATTTATTTAATAACTTTCTAATTATTATAAATACTAGTCTTATAAATAATAATAATAATCAAAAGAACTTTTAAATATATATTATATATTGTTTTAGAAGTCTAATAATATAATAAATTAATAAATAAAATCCTATTATTATTCTACTTGTTGAACTAGTAATAAGTAATTAGTAAAAGGTCAAGGGGAATTAACAATTCTTAATTATTAAAGAATAGGTTATTTAGAATGATATCTGAAAATAGTACTAATATTGATATAAATAGTGATAATAATAGGAAGTTCTGGTTCTACAGGAAGTAGGGAACTTCGTAGTATTAATATCTAAATAGAGTTTATTTTTAGAAAGGTTAATCTTATATTATATAGAGCTTTTGGTTCTATTACGCTCAGGCTACTAAGTGGTCTGTTTACTAAATAGTCTAATATTATAGTTTGATTAATTTAGAGTATAAATAATCAAGGTAGTATAATTTTAACTCTAATAATTAATTTTCTATGATAAATAGAAAATATAGGATTATAAGAGTAATAGTAAATACTCAAGCCTTTAAATACCTAAAACGGGTTATTAGGATTAATAGAGTAATAGCTAAATAGCTAGAACTCTAATATCCCTTCTTAAGGTATATAAGATGAATAAATCATTTATAGTTTAAAAAGTAGTAAAAAATTCTAAGAATTATATAGGAAAAATAGAGAAAAATCTTTAAAAGATTAAAGTCTGAAAAACCTAAAACCTAGAAAAGGTTTGAAAGAAAAGATTTTAAAATAGAGTAAAAAAAATCAGGAAAAATCAGGAAAACCTAAAATTAGTAAAGGGTGAAGGAAAAGATTAGAAATAGACTATTAAGACTATTTCTTTTATAAGAGGGTTGAATATTAAAATTATTCTGTAAAATCCTCTTAATAATATTATTAAATTTAACTCGGCTTAAAGGTTTCGTTAAAGAATTAGCTATATTATTATTTGTATTAATATAATAGAGATTAATCTGATTATTTTGAATAAGATTTCTAATATAGTAAAAATAAATATTAATATGCTTAGTTGTTTTATGGAATTTAGTATTTTTAGTAAGTTTTTTAGCTGATTGATTATTTATAAAGATAATTAGCTTATTAATAGTTCTGAATTCTAAAGTTTTATTAATAAAATTATAGTTATTGTATAAGTAAATAGCTTTTTTAGTAGTATCTACTAGAGCTATATATTTAGCTTTATAAGTAGATAAAGCTACTATTTTTTGCTTAGTTGAGCTATAATTTATAATATTATAAAAATCTAGGTAAAGTATATATACTGAAGTAGATTTTCTATTATTAATATTTCTAGCTTAATCTGAGTCTATAAATATAAATAAATTAAAAGGATTAATATTATTATAGTTATAAATCAATCTATAATTAGGGTTTCTTTTTAAGTAACTTTATATCTTATTAAGGGTAATAAAATATTCTTTAGAAGGATTTAAAGAAAATTGAGAGTAGGTAGTAATAGCTAGAGCAATATCTAGCTTGGTTTTTAAAGCTAAATATAATAAAGTTTCTACTTCTTTTTAATATTTTAATATTTCTTCTTTAGTAGTATTATCCTTATTAATAAAGAATTTAGTTTTATTATCTATTGGAGTATTAAAACTATGGATATGTTTTTTATTAAACTTAGTAAGAATTTTATTAGTATATTTAAACTGATTTATTTCTATACTTTTGTTCTTATGGTTAATGATTAAATTATTACTTAAAAAGGTATTAGGCTTTCTTAGATCTTGGATTTTTATGTTTTTTTTTATGATTACTATAAATATATTCTGAAGTAGTAGAATTATTAGCTCCTAGTAGTATATTATTAATATAATATACTAAAATAGCTAAATATTTACTTTTATTAAGAGTAATATTAAGTATAAATATTCCTTTATTATAGGGAGATATTTCAAATTAATCTTATATAAGATAGATTTAAGGTGTAAATACTAAAGTTTAGGGTTTTGTTTTAATTTATATAAAGCTTTATTTAGTAAATAAATAAAAGGCTGATTCTTATAGTTGGTACTATAAACTAAACTTTTAGAATTTTTATTATAGATATAGCTAGTAGGTAATTTGATATATATCTTTTTATCTATTTTTGTATGAATAAATGTAGTAGTAATATCATACTGAATTAAAATCTAGTTATAACAAATAGATATAATTAATATATATTTATAATTTTTAGGCTTATAGGTAGTATTAAAAGTTTCTAAATAATTAATATTAAAGTACTGCTTGAAACCTTGAGTAACCTATCTAGTTTTATATATAGGATTATTAGGATCCTGATTATTAGGTTTCATTTTATAAATTTATCTACTTCTTAATATATTAATATTATTTTTTTAATAAAAGAAATATTAGGTAGTGGTATAATAGTCTAAACTTCTATAGACTTAATAGATTTAACCTTTTTATTTATAGCCTGAATCTAGTTATTATTAAATTGAGAATTTATAGTTTTTGAAAAAGTAGTTAGTTTATCTAGAGTATTAATCGATAATATATATTTAGTAGTATGAAAATTGTTATATTTATTAATAAATAAGTTATTATTATAATTATATTGATTATAGTTAGTATAAAGAACTAAAGAAGGATAGTTTTTAACTATAAGGAGTATATTTTTTTATATAAATATTATTTATAGTTTTTTTTAACTTCCAGATTTAAAGAAGGAATCTCTATAGAGATAGTAGATTCTTTAAAGTTCTTATTACTATCTATAACCTTATTAAGATGAGTTATAGAAAAACTACTTAGTTTTTTATTGGGAGAAGGATTTAAGTTATTATTATTATTGTTAACTTTATTAGGAGGAAGAGAATAACTAGTGTTTTTAGTAGAGTTATAAATTCTACTAGTCTTAATAATAACTGGATTTTAAGAAGAATTGTTAGAATTAAGTTGGTTAGATTTATTTTCTTTATTAAGTTGATTAGACTTAGTAGTTATAGTATTATTAAAAATAGATAACTCTTTTTTTATTAAGAATTAGATTAGTTTTTAAGAATATTTATATTTCTAGACTAAATAGTATTATAGTCTTGAAAATTCTAAACTAAATAAGTATTATAGCTATAGGTAATTATAGTATTTTTTTAGTTTTTGGATTAAGCTTCTTAGAGTATTTGTCTTTAACCTTATAGTAATAGATATTACTTTATACTTTTATATTACTAATAAAAGGTTTCTTCTTATTCTTTAATTTATAAGGAGTTTTAAATTTAATAGAAGAATGAGGCGTTTTATTATAAATATAGATAGAAGCTAAAATAGCTAACTCCTAAAAGTATAAAAGTAAACTAGAGTTATAAAGAAGGGTTCTAGCTTTATTAATTATAATTCTTATAGCTTTCTTAATTAAGCTATTAGGTTTATAAGTATAAGGTAGTTTTATATTATAAATAGTATTATTATTAAGATAAATAATTTTTATTCTATTATTAGAGAACTTAAGGCTACTATCTGTATTAACTTTTTTAATTCTCTTATTACTATTATTATTATTAGTTATATTAATAAATCTTTTGAAAGTTGAAGTAATTTCTTTAGAACTTTTACTTCTTAATAACTTTCCCTAGATAAATCTATTATACTTATCTATAAATAAGATAAAATATTTATAGTAATTATAAGTCTCTAGTAAAATAGGTCTATATAAATCTAAACTAATATAATTAAGATATTTAAATTTCTTAAAAGTATCTAAATTTCTATTAATTTTATTAGTAAACTTACCTTTAAGATAGGTTTTATAAATAAGTAGTTTATTACTTTTTAAATAGTTATAACTAATATTATTTATTATATTCTTAATTAACTTGATAATATTATTAGTATAGCTTATTCTTCTATACTATAGTTTCAAATTATTAATATTAGTAATATTAGTATAAAGAACTATTTACCTTAATTAAATAAAGATTTTAAACTTATAGAGGTTATTAATTTTAGTTTTTATAAGTAAGAATTTATCCTATTTAATATCATATAGTATAAGTTTATTAAAGAAGATAGATAATATTCCTATTAAGTTAAATTTAGACTAACTTAATAAGTTAATACTTAGTTATAATATATAATAAATATTATGTAAAAGATATTTAATATTATTTAAGATAATTTTTAAATTATTTTTTATAATTAAAGTAATTTCTTTAGTATCTCCCTACTTAATAGGTAAAAGAGTCTTAGTTTTATTAACTAAAAGATTATAATCCTTAACTATATAAATAGTAGTTCTAGTATTAATAAAGAATGAAATAGTTTTAATTTATTTAATAGAATTCCTAATTTATTAAATCTTTTTAGAAATTAAAATATCTAGAGTTTTTTTAGTAAAGGTTTCTTTAAGAGAAAGTTGAATTATAGTTATATTTTTAAACTTAATACTTTCTTCCTTATCTTCTTCTTCTTCTTTAGTTTCTTTAGTATTAAAATTAAGTTATATTAGATCTTTAGTTATATTACTAGAAATCTCTTTAATTATTCTTTTTTAAATTAAAGTAATATTAACTTATTCTGAGTTTTTATCCTTTTTATCTTTTTTCTTCTTAGAAGACTTAAGAAGATTCTTATTAACTTTAGATTTTATTTGAATAAGAGATTTTTTAAGATAAAAACTAAAATAGTTTTCCTTAGTATAATTAGTCTTTTTATAGTAGTTATAAAAAATGCCTTTTTATTTCTTTTAGAGTTTCTTAATAACCTTAGGAGAAGACTACTTAATAATTTTATTTTTAAAGTTCTTTTTAATTATAAAATTAACTAAAGAAGTTTGAATTTTCCTTTTAAATTCATCTAATAGATTAAAGAATAAGGAATCTAATTTATAAGAAACCCTAATTAGATCTAAGATTCTAAATAACTAAAGTAATAAAACTTTTATAATTTTTATCTAAACTATTTAAGATATAAGTAATAATAACTTAGTTAAATAATTTAACTTTATTATAAAAGAAGTTATTAATAAATTCTTTTATTTTATTTAGATATTTTTCTATAGATTTAAAATTACTAAGAGTAGTATTAAAAAGTTTTTTATAAATAAGAAATATATTAGAAAAACTAGTTAGTTTATAGAGTTCTTTTAAATAACTAAATATATTAAAAATATTAGTATTATTCTTAATAACTCTTAAAAGACTATTTTTATAATTTAACTATATATAATTAAGAGCCTTATTATACTTATTAGAATTATTTCTAGAAATAGGCTTAGTTAAATCTATAAAAATATCTTTATTAGTAAGTAAAGCTTTTATATAGATAGACTAGATATTATAATTCTAAGTCCCTTTTAACTTAGGGATAAAGTATAACTTAGAGTTACCTATATTCTTAAATAATAACTTAAGAAAGTAAAGTATTTATTTAATAAAGAATTAATTAAAATCCTAAAGTAGAATTAAGATATTTAAGGTTTAACTCTAGTAAACTATTATTAACTAAAAGTTTAATAATAATATAGCTTAATAGTTGAATAATAAATTTATATTCTTATGATTTATAGTAATTTAAAATTTAAATCTTATAAGAGATATTTTTTTATAAATGTTAGAGATAACTTAAAGTTCTAATTTATAAAAGTCTTAGTAGACCTAAAAGCTAGTTTATAGAAAGTCTTAGTAAACCTAAGAGTTAGTTTATAGAAAGTCTTAGTAGACCTAAAAGCTAGTTTATAGAAAGTTTTAGTAGATTTAAAGTATAAGAGATTTTTAGCTTCTACTACTTAACTATTTTTTTTATTAGCCTAATAATAAGTTTATTATTCTAATTAGTATAATCTGTTTATAGATTTATCTAGTATTAAACTAATTAATTAATAAGAAGAGTTAATTAGTTAGTTAAGGTAAGTATAAAAAGAATAAGCTGTAGAGCCTTATAGAAGTAGTTAAGAAAAGTTTTATATAGATAGATAAGTATAGAGAGGCTTAGAATTAGTTAGTATAATCTTTAGTATAATTTAAATAAATATTAATAAAGATATAGATATCGATATTAATAATAGGTATAGATAGGGATATAATATAAAAAGAGAAATTAATATAAAGCTAGGTTTATAACTTATTAAACTAATAATAAGTAACTAGTAAAAAATTAAGGGGAATTAATAGTTCTTAATTATTAAAAAATAAATTATTTAGAATAATATCTAAAAATAGTACTAATATTAATATAAATAGTAATAATAATAAGAAGTTCTAGTTCTATAAGAAGTAGGGAACTTTATAGTATTAATATCTAAATAGAATTTATTTTTAGAAAGGTTAACTTTACATTATATAGAACTTTCAGCTCTATTACACTCAGGCCACTAAGTAGTCTATTTACTAAATATTCTAATATTATAATTTAATCAATTTAGAGTATAAATAATTAAAGTAGTAAAACCTTAACTCTAATAATTGATTTTCTACAATAAATAGAAAATATAGGGTTATAAGAGTAATAATAGATACTCAAGCTTTTAAATACTTAAAACGGGTTATTAGGATTAATAGAGTAATAGCTAAATAGCTAGAACTCTAATACTACTAATTAAAGTTGAATTATTAAGACTATTTTATATTATATTAGAAGCTATTTTTACTAGTTATCTTATTATCCTATTCTAAAAGGATTTTTATTGCACATAATTAGGAAGCAAAATCTAATATATATTATATATAACTAAATATAATTATACATGCTATATAAAGCTTTATTTCAAATAATTTAAATAGGGTGAAACCTATAGAAATAGTACTAGTACCTAAGGTTTAATTAGTATAAACTCTATTTCCTAAGTATATTATTCCTAATATACCCCCCTAGTTTTAAAAGTTCTACTTATAAGCTAGCCCTTTTAAATAATACTAATTAAACCCTCTATTTATATCTTATAAAAAACTCCTTTTATTATCCTATTATCCTTATTAAACCTCTATTCCTATAGTAAGAAGAATAATACTATTTATAAGCTATTTAGATATTCCTTATTAACTAGAAAGTATTTCTAATATCCCTCAGCTTTTTATTTAACCTTATTATTATTACAACTTGAGAAGTATAAATCCCAACTAATTATTAGAAACTTTATTAAAGTCCTTAAATACTAAAAGCTTCTCTTAAAATTCCTCTTTTTATTATAACCTCAAATAGTTTAATTAATCTATTATATTAATCTGAATAATCAAAATACTAAACTAATAGCTCTAGAGAAGCTTTATAAATCTATTAGTTAAAAGGTCTCCTAAGAATATATACTTAATCCTAAAGTACTTCTATATAGCTTCTTATTATAATCAATAATTATAAATATCTATATATTATAACTTCATATATAGTTATACTATTTCAATAATTATAAAATATATTATTTACTAATTATTATATTAGATTTTATTAGAGTTCTAGCTATTTAGCTATTACTCTATTAATTCTAATAACCCGTTTTAGGTATTTAAAGGCTTGAGTATTCACTATTACTCTTATAACCCTATGCTTTCTATTTATTATAGAGAATTAATGGTTAGAGTTAAGGTTATACTATTTTAATTATTTATACTCTAAATTAATCAAACTATAATATTAGAGTATTTAGTAAATAGACTACTTAGTGGCCTAAGCGTAATAGAGCTAAAGGCTCTATATAATATAAGGTTAATCTTTCTAAAAATAAGCTCTATTTAGATAATAATACTACGAAGTTTCCTACTTCTTGTAGAACCCAAACTTCTTATTATTATTACTATTTATATTAATATTAGTACTATTTTTAGATATTACTCTAAATAATTTCTTTTTTGATGATTTAGAATTATTAATTCTTCTTAACGTTTTACTAGTTATTTATTACTAGTAAAATAAGTTATAAACCTAGTTTTATATTAACTTCTCTCTTTATATTATATTCCTATTTATACCTATTATTAATATTGATATTTATATCTTTATTAATACTTATTTCAATTATACTAGAGATTATATTAACTAACCCTAAGCTTCTCTATATCTATCTATTTATATAAAACTTCTTTTAACTACTTCTATAAAACTCTATAGTTTATTTTTCTTATATCTATTTTAACTAATTAATTAATTCTTCTTATTAATTAATTAGTTTGATATTAGAAAAATCTATAAGAAGATTATACTAGTTGGAATAGTAGGCTTACTATTAGGTTAATAAAAGAGATAGTTAAATAGTAGAAACTAAAAATCTCTTATACTTTAAACTACTAAGAATTTTTATAAATTAGTTTTTAGGTCTACTAAGACTTTTATAAATTAGAATCTTAGATTTATTAAGACTTTTATAAATTAGAATTTTAAGTTATTTCTAACTTTTATAGAAAAGCATTTCATATAGGATTTAAATTTTAGACTACTATAAGTTATAAAAGTATTAATCTATTATTTAATTATTTAGTTATACTATTATTAGTCTTTTAGTTAATAATAGTTTACTAGAGTTGAACACTAAGTATTTTAATTCTACTTTAGGATTTTAATTAATTCTTCATTAAATAACTATTTTACTTTTTTCAATTATTACTTAAAAATATAGGTAATTCTAAATTATATTTTATTCTTGGGTTAAAAGAAATTTAGAATTATAGTATTTAATCTATCTATATAAAGGTTTTACTTTTTAGTAAAGATACTTTTATAGATTTAACTAAGCTTATATTTAGAAATAATACTAATAAGTATAATAAGGTTTTTAATTATATATAGTTAAATTATAAAAAAAGTCTTTTAAGGATTACTAAGAATAATATTAATATTTTTAATATACTTAATTATCTAAAAGAATTTAAGAATTACTTAGCTTTTCTAATAAGTTTCTTATTTATAAAGAGCTTTTTAATATTACTCTTAGTAATTTTAAGTTTATAGAAGAGTATCTAAATAAGATAAAAGAATTTATTAATAACTTCTCTTATAATAAAGTTAAATTATCTAATTAAGTTATTATTACTTATATTCTAAATAGTTTAGATAAAAGTTATAAAGGTTTTATTATTTTAATTATTTAAAGTCTTATATGTAATAAGGATTCTTATAATTTAGATTTCTTATTTTCTAATTTATTAGATATGTTTAAAAGGAAAATTTAGACTTCTTTAGTTCATTTTATAATTAAAAAGAATTTTAAGAATAAGGTTATTAAGTAGTTTTCTCTTAAGGTTATTAAGAGATCTTAGAAGAAATAGAAAGGTACTTTTTATAATTATTATAAAAAAACTAATTATATCAAAGAAAGCTATTATAGTTTTTATTTTGAAAAGACTTTTATTTAGATGAAATCTAAAGTAAATAAGAGTCTTCCTAACTTTTCCAAGAAGAAAAAGGATAAAGAAGAAGAAGATAAGGAGGAAAGTATCGAGTTTGAAAATATAATTCTAATTCAACTTTCTCTTAAAAAGACTTTTACTAAAAGGACTCTAGGTATTCTAATTTCTAAGAATATTTAGTAAGTTAGGAGTTCTAATAAATAGATGAAAACTATTTTATTCTTTATTAATACTAAAACTATTATATATATAATTAAAAGTTATATTCTTTTAATTAATAAAACTAAAAGAATTTTACCTATTAAATAGGGAAGTACTAAAGAGATTACTTTAACTATCAAGAGTAATTGAAGAATTATTTTAAATAATAATAAATATCTTTTATATAATATTTATTATATATTATAACTAGGTATTAACTTATTAAGGTAATCTAAATTTAACTTAATAGGAATATTATTTATTTCTTTAATAAACTTATACTATATAATATTAAATAAGATAAATTCTTACTTATAAGAATTAAAATTAATAATTTCTATAAGNTTTAGAATCTTTATTTAACTAAGAAAAATAGTTCTTTATATTAATATTACTAATATTAATAACTTGAAATTATAGTATAATAGAATAAGCTATATTAGTAATATTATTAAATTAATTAAGAATATAATATATAATATTAATTATAAGTATTTAAAAAATAATAAACTACCTATTTATAAAACCTATCTTAAAGGTAAATTTATTAATACAATTAATAGAGATTTAAATATTTTTAAGAAGTTTGAATATCTTAATTATATTAGTTTNAGATTTATATAGACTTATTTTACTAGAGATTTATAATTACTATAAATACTTTATCTTATTTATAGATAAATATAATACATTTATCTAGAGAGAATTATTAGAAAGTAAAGGTTCTAAAGAAGTTATTTTAGTTTTTAAAGATTTTATTAATATAACTAATAGTAATAATAGTAATAAGAGAATTAAAAAGGTTAATATAAATAGTAGCCTTAAGTTTTCTAATAATAGAATAAAAATTATTTATTTTAATAATAGTATTATTTATAATATAAGACTACTTTATACTTATAAGTCTAATAGTTCAATTAAAAAAGCTATAAGAACTATAATTAATAAGGTTAGAACCTTTCTTCATAATTCTAATTTGCTTTTATATTTTTAGGAATTAGTTATTTTAGCTTTTATTTATATTTATAATAGAATATTTTATTTTTCTATTAAGTTTAAAATTTAATATGAATTAAACAATAAGAAAAAACCTTTTATTAATAATATAAAGATATAGGGTAGTATTTACTATTATAAAGTTAAAAATAAGTACTCTAAGAAGCTTGATCTAAAGATAAAAGAGAGTATTATAGTTACTTATAGTTATAATACTTATTAAGTTTTAGATCTTTAAGTTTATAATACTATTTAATCTAGAGATATAAATATTCTTAAAAACTAATTTAATTCTTAATAGAAAGAAGAGTTATCTATTTTTAATAATATTATAACTATTAGGTTTAATTAATTTAATAAAGAGAATAAGTCTAATTAATTTAATTCTAATAATTCTTCTTAGAATTTAATTATTATTAAGTTTAATAGAATTTATAATTCTATTAAAGATACTTGTTAGTTTATCTAGAGGGTAACACATACTATACGTAATCTTACTATATAAATACAAAATAGTATTCTGGTTATTCGTTCTTATTATTCTTACGTTATATAATGCGAGGTACTATATAAAGCTCTAGATCTATAGTATAGTAATTACTTACTAATTACTATATAATTAGCTACGGCTAGCGCTAGGTACTTAATACCTATTATTAGTAAGGCATAGAAAGTATACTGCTATATATATAGTAATACGTATAGTTACTATATACCTTATAATATAGTATAACCAATATTAGTAACTTTTCTTTTTGCTGTATACCCTAGTACCTATCTATTTACACAAAAAATAGCACTTTTAGCAATTTATACTTTTTTGCCTTAATAATATTTAAATACCTATTTATCTACTCTACTTAAATTACCTATCTTTTTATTCAAATAGTTATATAGTTTGAATTAATAAATTTCTTTAGAATATAGTTTAGTATGCTTTTTGTAAAAATATTAGTAATATTATTATCTCTATTAATCTACTATATTTCATAGAGTTTATAGTATTTATATAATTATCTTAATACTATAATATTGATTATAAGGTGTTTTTCCTTAGTAGTACTAAGTTTTATAAGGTACTTATAGAGTAAGTATAAGTTAGTATATATAATAGTTAAGATCTAAGGGAGTTTTTAGTACTAAAGGATCTTTTTGAGTAATATAGTTATAATATAAATAAAGTTTATACTAGCTATTATAGTATAAATCTCTAAAATAAGTATACTCCTAATAACTTTTTTACTTTTTATAGAGGAATAATATATAAGGTTGCTATAGAAGTTAAACTAGTTATTACTAATAGTAGTTTCTTAGCTTAGGATTATTATAAATCCTAATTAAAATAAGAGGTTAGTATTATTAGTAAACAAGCTATTAATAAAAATATAAAAATATATTTTAGAAAGGTTAAGTAATATAAAGTTAAAACTATAGTTAAAATATTTAATTTACTACTTAAGATATTTATTAAGTATAGCGGTATTATTACCTAAAGGTTATTATTCTTATGCTATATAGGAGAAGTTGAATAATACTTCAAGTTAATATATTAAGATAAAGTATACCCTATATACAAATTATTCAATATATACCTTCTTAACTGTTTTAGGTGTTGCGTATATATTAATAAGAGTAAGTTTTTACCCTTAGTGTTTTTAGTATAAGTGGAGGGTATTACTATTAAGTAATAAAATACCTCTATTAAATACTAGTAGTACTACTTTTAAGAGGACTATTTTAAGTTTAGTTTTAAATAAAGCTTTTTAGAACTCCTTATCTTTATAGTATGAGAAGGTAATATCTAAGAAGCTAAAAGTATTATTAGTTTATATATTTATAAAGCTAAAAGTATTATTTTTAAAATATAAGATAAAGAAGTATAAGTTATATATCGATATTTCTATTTATAATTACTCTTTATAGTATTTAGAATATATTACCTACTAGTAGGTACTAACCTTAGTAAAGCTATATAGTAGTTTAATAATAATTATAATAAAGCTTAAAAAGTATTAATCCTTAAAATATAAAAATAACTTAGCTATAATACGCCTTATAAGCTTTATTTTAATTTAAATATAAACTTATATAATATTATAAAGTTATATTATTATACTAGTATACTAGAAGAAAACTAAAACTATAATTAAAATTAACTACTAGTTATTTTATTAGATCATTAGTAATTATATTAATATTTCAAACTTACTATTATCTCTAAAACTTTAGATTATAAATCTCAACTTCTTATATACCTTATTAGTATCTTTGTTTTTAACTTTATTAATAATATAAGATTTAAAGTATTTATAATCCCTATAGAGGATAGAATTATACTAAATAATTTTAATAATACTATTAGTAATAATACTTTCAACCTCTTTTTTAATTAACTTTTTGAATAGTAATCTAAATATTATAATAATACCTTTTTTATAAACATTAAATGCTAGTACTATATTAGATTGTTCCTTAGCTGTAAAGTATATTATAAAATAAGGTTTTTAGTTAAAGTCTTAAGAAAATAAGCTATTTTTATAAGTTATATAATTTAAAATTAGCTAGGTTTAATATATTTAAAATTAAGGTAGTATATTGCTAACTATTTAAATAGGGGGGGAATTATTATTATTACTAGTAGCTGTATTACTATTATTTATAATAATAGTAGCTTGTAGTATTTACTAAATATTCTAAGGCTTTATAGGGATAGTTATAGATAAAATCAGGGTACTACTATAGGAGTATATATCTCTATATAGTATTAGGTCTCCTTCTATAGTAGTACTAACTCTTATAAGTATCTTATAAATACCTTTAAGTATTAGTACCTTAAAAAATATTAATACTATATTAATATAACTTAATAAGATCTCTTAGTTATTATTCTTAAAATATAGTTTTATAGCTATAGATTAAAATTCTTAAAAGTTATAAAGAAACTTAAGAATATATATCTTACTATATATAGTAAGAAAGTAGTATAGGTTTTACTAGCTATTTTTCTCCTACTATATATATACTAGGGATTAAAGTAGAAAGGTTATAATATATAAAGTATCTAGGCTATTATATATTACTAAAATAGTATTAATAGTATATTTAATATATTTCTAGTAGATCTCTTTAGTAGTTTTATATATAATATATACCTAAGTAATAATATCTAGAGAGGGAGCTAAATCTTCTATAAAATAAGAATATACTCTGAAAATAAATAGAATAAATATAAGGTTATTAGGCTTAATAGTATTATTAATTATTTTATATACTACTTAGAGAGATACTTCTTAAATAGTAGTAAGTACTTTATTATAATAGATCTTATATATGTAGTAGAGGAATATATAGTATTATTTAACCTTACTAATATTATTATATACCTTAATTGGAATAATACGGACTGTTAATCCTATTGTTTTTACCTTTAATCTAAAGTTTTTAGATTAAAACATTATACCTATATTAATTATAATAAAATTAGGAGGGTTTTAATATATGTCGATCTAGTATACCTTAAGGCCTTCCTATATTGTTTTTACTAAGATATTTAGTAAAAATTGAGTAGTATTAAATGCTATTATAGTATTAATAATATAGAATATAAGGTAGCTATTAATATAGATAATATTAATAATAATTTTGAAATTAAAGTTGATATTACTATAGATAGTAAAGTAAAAGTATAAAGGGGTTATGCTATATATTTAATATTAGTAATAATACTTCTTAAGTATTTTAAGGATGTGATGTTTAACTAAATATCCTACCTTATTAAGGATATTATAAAAATATATTATAGCTAGATATCTAAAGTAGTAGTAGAATTTCTATATCTTTGTCTCTATAAGATATATAAAGGTAATTATTCTCTCTTTATCAAAAAGTAGCTATAAATACTTCTATTTTTAAATAATTAGGATAACTTTTTTATTTTAGTAAAATTAGCTATATATATTATTAAATATAATACTAAGTTGATTTATATCTATAAAGTAAAATAAGAAAAAAGTATTATATAATACTATATAAAACATAATAATACTTAGGAGTATAAGAATATTAACTATTCTAAATATAATAATTAGAAAAACTCTACTAAAGTATATTATTACTAGTTTACCTTATAGAAGTATAAGAGTTATAAAAAAGTTAATGATTTACTTAAGTATAGTAAACTAGGAATACCTAGTAGTTGAGAAACTAGTTATACTTAAGTTAGGCAAAATACTTTGAAAAATAATACTTAAGTAATAGTCTTTAAGTATAAATATAGATATAGGGGCTATAGTACTACCCTTCTTATTAATTTCGCTATTAGAAATACTACTTTAAATAAGAATATAAAGTATCACCTAGTCTTAGAAGATTCTTATAATTTTACTTCTATTAGAAGTAATAAGGTGTTTACTAAAAAATAATATTAAAAACTATTCAAAAAAAATAGTAGTTTTATTTTTAAGGTTATACTACGTTTAGTATTATATAATAGTATTATCAGGCTTGTGATCTCAGGGGGGGTTCTTAAGGTTATTATCTAAACTATTAATATTTTTATACTCTATAAGAAAAACTTAGTATACTATTATAGAGTATATTTTAAAGTTAATATTTAATTTATACTAATTAAATAAAATACATTTCTCTTTAAAAATATATTTTATAGACTAATAACCTATTTTACTATATATATAGTACTTCTTATTTAAATAGTTATATATAGCTAGATAAAAAGGATAAGTATTATTTAGAGTAAGTAGTTATAAGTTTTATAAAGCTATATATATAAAGTATTAAGTACTATATAATGTAGTACTTTAGGGGTATTTTTAAGGAGAGTTATATATATAATTAATTTAAAATTAATTATTAACTTACTTCTAGTTATTATTTCTATTATTTTAAACATATTACGATTTTTAGAGTAATATAATATTACTTATAGCTGATCTTAGTTAGTTATAGAAACTTTAGAAAGTTATTATAAAATTAAAAAGGGTTAACTAATACTTAGGTATACTATAGTATATATTTATAAGCTGGAGGTAGAGTGTTATATCTATATAGAAATTTAGTAGGAAGGTTTTCTAGATATAGGTAAGTTTAAGTATAAAGGTTTTAAGAGCTTCTTTTTTGTTTTTCTTAGGGTTCTTAGTTATAATATTTTGAAATATAGTGTTTTATTAATTAGAAAAGTATAGTTATTAATATTTATTATTTTTAAAATAGTTTTTAATATAATAAGTTATTTATTTAAATTATAAGTTAAGATTAGGGTTACTTAAGTATTTAAAGTAATATTTAAAAACTTAATTTTTTAGTATAATTAAAAATATATTAGTTTATATATAATATAGGATACTAAGCTTGAAGTAGTAATTATAAAAGATGTGGATTTTTATCTTAAATATATTATATAGGTTTTTATTATATTTTATATTCTTATTATATAGTTTTATTAGGTCTGTAGTATATTTAGCTAAAGTGTTATTAAAAAGAGTAGTAGAAGTAAGGTATAAAGTATATTTATAATACTTCTTTTAGTATTAGGGAAGCTTTGAAATAGTTAAATATAAAGTTAGTAAGGTTAATTATTATAATAGAAATCTCTTATTTTATACTATAGGTATATAAGCTATTTAAATCAACTATAAGTATTTCTTCTTAACTTCTTATTATAAGAGTATTATTAGTATTATATATTTAACCTTAGGTTAAATATTATAAAGAAATAGAATAAAGTCTAACTTTTTAATATAAAGTTATTAATTTATTTAAAGTATTTTTTAAGGTTATTCTTAAGGTTTATATAGTATTTTAGAACTTTTTAAAGTTCTTTATAAGTCTATAAAATAAACTCTTATTATTAAGATAGTTAGTATAATATTATAAAAATTCAATCGCTATCTATATTAATTTTAATATTATATACTATAAGGTAGTTTTTAAAATAGCGTGTTATAAGGATACTAGTAAGTTATTAAGTTATTAGGGGTTAATCCTCAAAGTTACTTTTAAATATCTAAAAGAATTCTAAGTTATAAAATCCTATATATATATATAGAAAACTACTTAATATATTATATAAGTAGAAATTTTTATAGAGTCTTTATCTATAATATTCTTATAGTTAAAAATAGGGATTTAATTAAAAAATATTAAATTAAAATATTAATAGAACTTTATAAGGATAGGGATACCTAAAAATACTATTATTATAAGTATAGAGGTATTTAAAGTAGGTATCTTACTTATAAAAGTTAATTTAGACATTATTATAGAAATAGGGGGGTTATTAGAAGAGTTTTTAAGAGGTTATATAGATTTCTTAAAAGTTTAAAGCTAGAAATATTATAAATCTCTAGTATTAAAATTCTAGTAATAACTTAAAGAAAGTTATTATATTTACTAAATATATTCCTATAAGTAAAAACTAAGTATAATTATTAGTTTCCTAATAGTAGTTATTAGGGAATATCTTATTTTAAAACTAAGTTAAATATAATTATTAGTATTATAATAATAGTTATCTATAAGAAGTTAATATATAATTCAGAAGTTCCTAATGAGATCTTAAGGTAAGGAGGGTCTAGAATATTTAAATAATAAATCTTATAATTCTTTATTTTATTCCAAACCTTAGATATAAAGTTTTTATAATTACTTCTTCTATTATAATAAGCTTTATTAATCTGTAGTATAGTAATATAATAGAAAGGTTAACTACTAATTAGTATTAGTTTATCTAGAAAGTAATATATATTATATATAATTTTATTATATAGATATAAAGTAGTATTCTAGTTATTTATTCTTATTATTCTTATATTATATAGTACGAGGTATTATATAAAACTTTAGATCTATAGTATAGTAATTACTTACTAATTACTATACGATTAGCTGTAACTAGCGCTAAGTGCCTAGTACCTATTACTAGTAGGGCGTAGAAGGTATACTGCCACATATATAGCAACGCGTACGGTTACTATATACCTTATAGTATAGCGTAACTAATAATACTAGTTATTCTCTTCTTCCTAATAAAGTTAATAATAGTAATAGTAATTTAGATCTTTTTCTTAATAAAGAACTAAGTAGTTGGTTTATAATTCATCCTAATAGGGTTATAAATAGTAATAAAGACTTTACTAAACAGTCTACTATATCTATAGAAATTCCTTCTTTAAGTCTAAAAATTAAAACAAAACTATAAATAGTATTTATATAAAGAGTATATATTCTTTATAATTAAAAACTATCTTTTTTAGTTCTTTATACTAACTATAATTAATATAACTATAATAATAATTTATTTATTAATAAATATAGTAATTTTTATATTATTAAGTATATACTATTAGTTAATATTCTAGACGAACAAATTGTGTTTTTAAAAGTTATAAGCTTTTAGTTTAGTAATAACTAGATTTAGGCTATGAATAAAGAGGTTAAATCTATTGAGTCTATAGAAGTTTAAACTATTATACTACTACTCAATATTTCTTTTATTAAAAAGAATAGTATTAATATATTAGGGGGTAGATAGGTTTATAAAATAAAACTTAATAATTAGGATCTTAGTAATTTTATATATAAAGCTAGATAGGTTGCTTAAGGTTTTAATTAGTACTTTAGTATTAATTATTTAGAAACTTTTAGTACTACCTATAGGCTTAAAAATTATAAATATATATTAATTATATCTATTTATTATGATTAGATTTTAATCTAGTATAATACTATTATTATATTTATTTATATAAAAATAGATAAAACAATATATATTAAATTACCTACTGGCTATATCTATAATAAAGGTTTTAAAAGTTTGGTTGATAGTACTAATTTTAAGAATTAGCTTTTTATTTATTTATTAAATAAAGCTTTATATAAGTTAAAATAGAGCTTTAGGTTTTAGTATTTATATTTTAAATCTATCTTATATAAGATTGGTTTTAAAGTATCTCCTTATAATAAAGGAATATTTATACTTAATATTACTTTTATCAAAAGTAAATATTTAGCTATTTTAATATATTATATTAATAATATACTATTAGGAGCTAATAATTCTACTACTTTAGAATATATTTATAGTAGTTTTAAAAACAATATAAAAATCTAAGATCTAAGAGAGCTTAATACCTTTTTAAATAACACTTTAATTATTAATTATAAGAACAAAAGTATAGAAATAAATTAGTTTAAATATACTAATAAAATTCTTATTAAGTTTAATAAAAAAGATATCTAAAACTTTAATACTTTAATAAATAATAAAGCTAGACTCTTTATTAATAAGGATAATACTACTAAAGAAGAAATATTAGAATATTAAAAAGAAGTAGGGGCTTTATTATATTTAGCTTTAAAAATTAGGCTAGATATTACTCTAGCTATTACTACCTACTATTAATTCTCTTTAAACCTTTTTAAAGAATATTCTATTAGTTTTAATATAATATAAGGTTACTTAAAAAAGAATTCTAATTATAGATTAATTTATAATTATAATAATATTAATCTTTTTGATTTATTTAAGTTTATAGACTTAGATTAAGCTAGGAATGTTAATAATAGCAAATCTACTTTAATATATATATTTTACCTAGATTTCTATAATGTTATAAATTATAATTTAGCTAAGTAAAAAATAGTAGCTTTATCTACTTATAAAACTAAGTATATAGTTCTAGTAGATGCTACTAAAGAAACTATTTACTTATATAATAATTATAGTTTTATTAATAAACCTTTAGGATTTAAAGCTATTAATAAGTTGATTATTTTTATAGATAATTAATTAGCTAGAAAGCTTACTAAAAATACTGAATTTTATAAAAAAGCTAAGTATATTAATATGTATTATTATTATATTAGAGATCTTATTTAAAATAATTAGATTAATTTTTATTATATTAATATAAATAATAATATAGTTAATCGTTTAATAAAGCTTTTAAGTTAAGTTAAATTTAATAATGTTATTAAGAGGATTTTATAGAATAATTTTAATATTCAGCTTTCTTATAAGGGAAATAGTTTTAATAGTCTATCTTCTAAGGATTAATTCTTTCTTTTAACTTTTTATTAGTTTTAAGTTTTTCTGATTTCTCCTGATTCTTTTTATTCTATTTTAAAGTTTTTTCTTTTAAATGTTTTCTAGGTTTTAGGTTTTTTAGATTTTAATTTTTTAAAGCTTTTTCTCTATTTTTCTTATATAACTTTTAGAGTTTCTACTATTTTTTAAGTTATAAAAGACTTATTTATCTTATATACCTTAAGGGGGGATATTAGAATTCTAGCTATTTAATTATTATTTTATTAATCTTAATAATCTGTTTTAAGTATTTAAAAGTTTGAGTATTTACTATTATTCTTGTAATCCTATGTGTTCTATTTATTATAGAAGATTAATTATTAGAGTTAAGATTATATTATTTTAATTATTTATAATCTAAATTGGTTAAATTATAATATTAGAATATTTAGTAAATAGACTACTTAGTAACTTGAACGTAATAGAGCTAAAAGCTCTATATAATATAAGGTTAATATTTCTGAAAATAAACTCTATTTAGATATTAATACTACGAAGTTCCCTACTTCCTATAAAACCCGAACTTCTTATTATTATTACTATTTATATCAATATTAGTACTATTTTTAGATATTACTCTGAATTACCTATTCTTGAATAATTTAGATTTATTGATTCCCCTTAACCTTTTACTAGTTACCTATTACTAGTTTAATAGATTTAAACAGTAGGATGAAGTTTATATATTCTACTTCTACTAAATATATTTATTATAAAATCTACCTAGAGTATAGTAGTAAAATAAGTAGTAGAAATAACCTTTCAAATAGCTTAGAATAATACTAAAAGCTCTACTTTAATTATTAAAATAATAATAATATCTTATTTATTAACTTACTATACTATTAAACTTTTAAAAAGATATATAGTATATACTTAAGAACTCTTTTAATCATTACTATTATCTATAAAACTAGTATCTATAATAACTATAAAACTATCAAACAGATCTCCAACCTTATAATTAAACTTAAAACAAAACCTCTTCATCTTACTAAGATATTATATTATTACTTCAACTTCTATATAATAATTATCTAAAGACATTTAATTAAAATATAATAATTAGCTTACTATATAAGTAAAATCTAATCTCATTATAACTATAGTATAATTGATAAAACTAATATCTTA
>AMCV02000036.1:312843-332403 GCA_000350065.2 Colletotrichum orbiculare MAFF 240422 | reverse complement strand
TTATAACTTTAATATATAGATAAATAAATACTACTAAATAAGATATAAGTAATAATAATAACTTCTATTATAAAACTCTTAGAATAAGAATTTCTACTCCCCTATATTCTAAGTATTCTCTAATATCTAATTTACTCTGTAATTAAAGTTTATTATTAGAAGTTATAATATCTATATTATAAAATCTTTACGAAGATTAAACTTTTAGAACTCCTTCTAATTAATTATTTATCTTACTTTATAACTATAAATAGGAATATCTTAAAGTATTTTAAAATAACTAAAAGATACTAGTTAAAAAAGTAGTTTTAAATATAAATCTCTTAATAATTCTAATATAATACTTTATCTATCTCTTATATTTAATTCTCTCTAAAATTATTTAAACTCCTTACCCTCTATAGTTTTATCTATATAAATAAGATTATAGAAGAATATAGTAGATAACTCTAGAAGGATTATTAATATAAACTTAATAATTTCAAATAGTACTTTATAAAACTCTAGAATAACTACTATATAAATATAAGACTTCAAACTACTATAACTACTTCTTATTTTAATATAAACTACTTTATTAAACTTTTTACTAAAACGTAAATAAATAGTTAAACCAACTTCAAATAGTTCTACTACAATTATTTACTCTTATAACTAATAAGCAACTTTATTAAAACTAAACTATTTAAAATTTTCTTATAAGAAAATTAAATCCCTATTAAAAGAAAAAGGTTTTATTAAAAGAAATATTACAAATTATTATAATCTTATTTCAAAATTAAATTCTATACTTAATATTAATTAATTAAAATATAACTAACTAAAAAATTAATAAAAATACACCTTTCAAAATATATTAGATAATTATACTTAAACTTTATATCTATAGTAAGAATAAAGTATTTATAACTATAAATATAGAAGTAAGCTAGATCTAACCTCATAATATTATCCCTTCAAATAACTTTATAAAACCTCTAATATAGTATTTGTTATAGTTCTAGCTTTTTAGCTATTACTCTATTAATCCTAATAACCCGTTTTAGGTACTTAAGGGCTTGAGTATTTACTATTACTCTTATAACCTTATGTTTTCTATTTATTATAGAAAATTAATTATTAGAGTTAAGGTTATACTACCTTAATTATTTATACTCTAAATTAATTAAACTATACTATTAGAATATTTAGTAAATAGACTACTTAGTAGCCTGAGTATAATAGAGCTGAAAGTTCCGTATAATATGAAGTTAATCTTTCTACAAGTAAACTCTATTTAGATATTAATACTACGAAGTTTCCTACTTCTTGTAGAACCCAAACTTCTTATTATTATTACTATTAATATTAATATTAATACTATTTTTAGATATTATTCTGAATGACTTATCTTTTAATAATTAAGAATTATTAATTCTTCTTAACTTTTTACTAGTTACTTATTATTAATTTAATAGGTTATAAGCCTAGCTTTATATTAACTTCTCTCTTTATATTATATCCCTATCTATACCTATTATTAATATTAATATCTATATCTTTATTAATACCTATTTAGGTTATACTAGAAATTATACTAATTAATTTTAAACTTCCCTATATTTATCTATTTATATAAAGCTTCTCTTAACTACTTCTATAAAGCTCTATAGCTTATTTTTTGATACTTATTCTTACTAACTAATTAATTCTTCTTATTAATTAATTAGTTTGATACTAGATAAATCTATAAGGAGATTATATTAGTTAGGGTAATAGGCTTACTACTAAGTTGGTAAAAAAAATAGTTAAATAGTAGAAGCTGAAAATCTCTTATATTTTAAGTCTATTAAAACTTTCTATAAACTAGCTCTTAGGTTTATTAAGACTTTTATAAATTAGAATTTTAGGTCTACTAAGACTTTTATAAATTAGAATTCTAGGTTGTTTCTAATTTTTATAAAAGAGTATTTCTTATAGGATTTAAAGCTTAGATTACTATTAGTTATAGGAGTGTTAATTTATTATTTAACTATTAAGTTATACTATTATTAATCTTTTAGTTAATAATAGTTTACTGGAGTTAGACTCTAAATATTTTAATTCTACTTTAGGATTTTAATTAATCTTTTATTAAATAACTATCTTACTTTCTTAAGTTATTATTTTTAAGTATATAAGTAACTCTAAATTATACTTTATCTTTAAGTTAAAAGGGACTTAGAATCATAATGTCTAGTCTATTTATATAAAAGCTTTACTTATTGATAAAAATACTTTTATAGATTTAACTAAGCCTATTTCTAGAAATAATTCTAATAAGTAAAATGAAACTTTTATTTACATATAATTAAATTATAAAGATAGTTTTTTTAAGAATTATTAAGAAAAATACTAATACTTTTAAAATATTTCGTTATTTAAAAGGACTTTATAAACTAACTAATCTTTCTAATAAGTTTCTTATTTATAAAGAACTTTCTAATACTACTCTTAATAATTTTAAGTTTATAGAAGAATATTTAAATAAGATAAAAGAACTTATTAATAACTTCTTTTATAATAAAGTTAAACTATTGAATTAAGTTATTATTATTTATATTTTAAAAAGTCTAGATAAAAGTTATAAAAGTTTTATTATTTTAATTACTTAGAGTCTTAAATCTAATAAGGATTCTTATAAATTAGATTCCCTATTTTCTAGTCTATTAGATAAGTTTAGAAGGAAAACCTAGACTTCTTTAGTTAATTTTATAATTAAGAAGAATTTTAAAAATAAGGTTATTAAGTAGTTTTCTCTTAAGATTATTAAGAAATTTTAGAAGAAATAAAAAAGTATTTTTTATAATTATTATAAAAAGACTAATTATATTAAAGAAAATTATTTTAGTTTTTATCTTGAAAAAACTCCTATTTGGATGAAATCTAAAGTTAATAAGAGTCTTCCCAAATTTTCTAAAAAGAACAAAAATAGAAAAGATTAGGATTTAGAGTTAATTAATATTACTTTGATTTAAGAAGGAATAATTAAAAAGATTTCTAGTAATATAACTAAAGGTTTTATATATTTTAATTCTGATACTAAAGAAACTAAGGAAGAAGAAGAAGATGAAAAAGAAAATATTAAGTTTGAAAATATAACTCTAATTTAACTTTTCCTTAAAAAGATCTTTATTAAAAAGATTCTAAGTATTTTAATTTCTAAGAAGATTTAATAAATTAAGAGTTCTATTAAATAGATTCAAATTCTTTTATTCTTTATCAATATTAGAATTACTATTTATATAGTTAAA
Source organism: Colletotrichum orbiculare MAFF 240422 (assembly GCA_000350065.2). Classification (NCBI taxonomy): domain Eukaryota; kingdom Fungi; phylum Ascomycota; class Sordariomycetes; order Glomerellales; family Glomerellaceae; genus Colletotrichum; species Colletotrichum orbiculare. Next base: position 329,131 of record AMCV02000036.1, on the reverse strand, counting down.
AACTATAATCTTTTAGTTAATAAAACTAAAATTCTTTTACTTATTAAATAGGGAAATACTAAAAAGATTATTTTAACTATGAAAAGTAGTTTGAAAATTATTTTAAATAATATCAAATATCTTTTACATAATATTTATTATATATTATAACTAAGTATTAACCTATTAAGTTAGTCTAAATTTAACTTAATAAGAATATTATCTATTTTCTTTAATAAATTTATATTATATAATATTAAATAAAACAAACTCTTATTTATAAGAATTAAAATTAATAACCTCTATAAATTTAAAATCCCTATTTAACTAAAATAAATAGTTTTTTATACTAATATTACTAATATTAACAATTTAAACCTATAGTTTAATAAAATAAGCTATACTAATAATATTATTAAGTTAATTAAGAATATAATGAACAATATTAGTTATAGTTATTAAAAAGGTAATAAACTACTTATTTGTAAAGTTTATTTTAAAAGTAAGTTTACTAATAAATTTAATAGAGATTTAAATATTTTTAAGAAGTTTGAATATCTTAATTATATTAATTTAGACTCATATAGACCTATTTTACTAGAGACTTATAATTACTATAAATATTTCATCTTATTTATAAATAAATATACTAGATTTATCTAGAGAAAATTATTAAGAAGTAAAAGTTCTAAAGAAGTTATTTTAGTTTTTAAAGACTTTATTAATATAACTAATAGTAATAATAGTAATAAGAGAATTAAAAAGGTTAATATAAATAGTAGCCTTAAGTTTTCTAATAATAGAATAAAAATTATTTATCTTAATAATAGTATTATTTATAATATAAGACTACTTTATACTTATAAGTCTAATAGTTTAATTAAAAGAGCTATAAGAACTATAATTAATAAAATTAGAACCTTTCTTTACAATTCTAATTTACTTTTATATTTTTAGGAATGAGTTATTTTAGCTTTTATTTATATTTATAATAGAATATTTTATTTTTCTATTAAGTTCAAGATTCTATATAAGTTAAAGAATAAGAAAAAACGTTTTATTAGTATATAAAAATATAGGGTAATATTTATTATTATAAAATAAAAAATAAATGCTCTAAGAAGTTTAATCTAAAAATAAAAAAGACATTATAGTTACTTATAGCTATAATACTTATTTAGTTTAGGATTTTCAAACTTATAATACTATTTAGTCTAGAGATATCAATATTCTTAAAAACTAATTCAATTCTTAATAAAAAAAAAGAGTTATTTATTTTTAATAATACTATAACTACTAGGTCTAATTAACTTTATGAGGAGAATAAATCTAATTAATTTAATTCTAATAATTCTTCTTAGAATCTAATTATTATTAAGTCTAATAGAGTTTATAATTCTACTAAAAATACTAGTTATTCTCTTCTTCTTAATAAAATTAATAATAATAATAGTAACTTAGATCTTTCTCCTAATAAAGAACTAAGTAGTTTTTCTATAATTCATCTTAATAAAATTATAAATAGTAATAAGAACTTTAAATAGTCTACTATTTCTATAGAAATTCCTTTTTTAAGTCTAGAAGTTAAAAAAGACTATAAATAGTATTTATATAAAGAGAATATACTCCTTATAGTTAAAAACTATTCTTCTTTAGTTCTTTTTACTAATTATAATTAATATAATTATAATAATAATTTATTTATTAATAAATATAGTAATTTTTATATTATTAAGTATATATTATTAGTTAATATTCTAGACGAACTAATTATGTTTTTAAAAGCTATAAATTCTTAGTTTAGTAATAACTAGATTTAGGCTATAAATAAAGAGGTTAAGTCTATTAAGTCTATAGAAGTTTAGACTATTATATTACTACCTAATATTTCTTTTGTAAAAAAGAATAATATTAATATATTAAGAAGTAGATAGATTTATAAAATAAAACTTAATAATTAGGATCCTAGTAATCTTATATATAAGGCTAGATAAGTTACTTAAGGTTTCAATTAGTATTTTAATATTAATTATTTAGAAACTTTTAGTATTATTTATAAGCCTGAAAGTTATAAATATATATTAATTATATCTATTTATTATAGCTAGATTTTAATTTAGTATAATATTACTACTATATTTATTTATATGAAAGTAGATAAAAGAATATATATTAAATTACCTACTAGCTATATCTATAATAAAAGTACTAAAAGTTTAATTTATAGTACTAACTATAAGAATCAGCCTTTTGTTTATTTATTAAATAAAGCTTTATATAAGTTAAAATAGAGTTTTAAGCTTTAGTATTTACACCTTAAATCTATTTTATATAAGATTAGTTTTAAAATATCTCCTTATAATAAAAGAATATTTATACTTAATATTACTCTTAATAAAAGTAAATATTTGGCTATTTTAGTATATTATATTAATAATATGCTACTAGGAGCTAATAATTCTACTACTTCAGAGTATATTTATAGTGTTTTTAAAAAAGATATAAAGATCTAAGATTTAGGAGAGGTTATTATTTTTTTGAATAATAATTTAATTATTAATTATAAGAATAAAAGTATAGAAATAAATTAGTTTAAATATATTGATAAAATTCTTATTAGGTTTAATAAAAAGGATATCTATAGTTTTAGTACCCTAATAGATAATAAAGTTAAATTCTTTATTAATAAGAATAATACTATTAAAGAAGAGATATTAGAATATTGAAAAGAAGTAGGGGCTGTATTATATTTAGTTTTAAAAACTAGGCTAGATATTATTCTAGCTATTACTACTTACTCTTAATTTTCTTCAAATCTTTTTAAAGAATATTTTATTACTTTTAATAAGATATAGGGTTACTTAAAAAAGAACCCTAATTATAGATTAATTTATAACTATAATAATATTAATCTTTTTAATTTATTTAGGTTTATAGATTTAGATTAAACTAGAAATATTGATAATAGAAAATCTACTTCAATATATATATTTTGCCTAGATGTTTATAATATTATAAGTTATAGCTTAACTAAATAAAAAATAGTAGTTTTATCTACTTATAAAGCTAAATATATAGCTCTAATAAATATTACTAAAGAAGCTATTTACTTATATAATAACTATAGTTTTATTAATACAACTTTAAAGTTTAGAGCTATTAATAAGCTAATTATCTTTATACATAATTAATTAGCTATAAAGCTTACTAAAATATTGAATTCTATAAAAAGGCTAAGTACATTGATATTCATTATTATTATACTAGAGATCTTATTTAAGATAATTAGATTAATTTCTATTATATTAATATGAGTAATAATATAGCTGACTTTTTGATAAAGCTTTTAAGCTAAGTTAAATTTAATAATATTATTAAGAGGAGTTTATAACATAATTTTAATATTTAGCTTTTTTATAAAAGAAATAGTCTTAATAATCTATTTTCTAAGGATTAATCTTTTCCTTCAACTTTTTACTAGTTTTAAGTCTTTCTGATTTTTCCTAATTTCTTTTTACTCTATTTTAAAGTCTTTTCCTTCAAACCTTTTCTAGGTTTTAGGTTTTTCAGACTTTGATCTTTTAAAGATTTTTCTCTATTTTTCCTATATGGTTTTTAGAATTTTTACTACTTTAAGCTATAAAAGACTTATCTATCTTATATACCTTAAGGGGGGATATTAGAGTTCTAGCTATTTAGTTATTATTCTATTAATCTTAATAACCCATTTTAGGTATTTAAAAGCTTGAGTATTTACTATTACTCTTATAATCCTATATTTTCTATTTATTATAGAAAATTAATTATTAGAGTTAAGGTTATACTATTTTAATTATTTATACTCTAAATTGATTAAACTATAATATTAGAATATTTAGTAAATAGACTATTTAGTAGCCTAAGTATAATAAAGCTAGAAACTCTATATAATATAAGGTTAACCTTTCTAAAAATAAATTCTATTTAGATATTAATACTACAAAGTTCCCTACTTCCTATGGAACTAGAACTTCCTATTATTATTACTATTTATATTAATATTAGTACTATTTTCAGATCATATCCTGAATGACTTATTCTTTAATAATTAAGAGTTGTTAATTCCCCTTGACTTTTTACTAGTTACCTATTACTAGTTTAATAGTATTTACTAGTTTAAAAAGTATATTAATATTTAATTATAAAGAAATACTACTACTTCTAAGATTTCAAGCTAGAATTCATAGAACAGTTTACTCTTATATTTTATAATTCTTATATATATCTTAATAACTATTCTAATATACTTAGTACTTCTATTTTAATACTTAATATATAAAATAGATAGCTTAAAACATATACCTCAAGAAGTTAAATTATATCTAAAACTCTTATATCTAGAAACCTTATTATTATATTTAAATACCCTAATATCAATACTATGCTAATATTTAAAAAATATAATAAAGCTTTCAAATACCCCTATAATAATAGCTCTAGTATAATCAATAAGATAGAAGTCTTAAGAATAATTATTAGTTTTATCTATAAATATTAGAGCTAAAGTATAACTAATATAATTCTAATAATAAGAATAGAAGTTAAAAGTAATATATTCTTTAGGAGAAGTATATAAAATATTCTTATACTCTATATAACAAATCTTTCATTTTACCTTACTAATATTACAAACCTCATACACCCCCTAAATAAAGTAATACTTATTATACTTTAAATAGCTATTAGTAATATAAACATTTTATATAATTAAAATAAAATAGTTTAGAAGCTTTCTATTAGAATATTCTAACTACTAATATTACAATTATTTATTATCTTTTAGAAGTTTTTAAATAATATTTATAATATACTACTAGTAGTAGTAATATCTAAGAGAAAAACTATATTATACTAATTATATTACTAAAGTAGTTAGTTTCTTATAAGATATATAGTATTTAAGAACTTACTAGTTATATTAAATATTAATAACTACAATTCTAGAATAATTACTTCTCTATAATTAAGATAAGTAGTTTAACCTAGTATTCTACTAGTAACCTCATTTTTATAACTATTAAAAAGAGATAAGGTTTATAACTAGAACAATATAGAGAATAATATGATATAAATATAACTTAACTTTTTTACTTTTACTAATTATAATAAAAATCTTAATATCTCTATAATCTTTTAATAAATATACGCTTTATACTATATTAAATATAATCTTTTATAAAAACCCTTTAAAGGATTATAAAATCCTCTATAGCTCAAAAGATATAAACTAAAATATTTAAATTAAAAATAAAATAGTTTTAGAAAGAATATTACTAAAGTTCCTCTTTATAATATACTTATTATATAGTATTATAACTACTTCAACTAGAAAGCTAACTATATAATCACTATTACTTAAAAATCTAAACTTTCTTTAAAAAGTTTAAATTTAAAACTAATAACTATTTAATCCTTTCTTTAGTTAAAATATTTAATACCTAGCCTTCATAAGCCAACTAAAAGTATATATAATAATAACATACTAAAGTATGATTCAACTTATACTTTGAAAAGTATAAAAGTTTATCTAAACTCTAAAAATATCTCTTTTTACCTTAAAAATTTAAAATAATAATTAAAACCTCTACTATAGTATTAAAAATAATATAATTAATCTTACTATATAAGGAAACTTTAAAAAGACATTAAATCACCTCTATAATAACTAAAATAACTTTATCTAAAAATATATGATTTAAGTAGCTTTAAGTTATAGATATATAGCTCTATATATCAAACCTAATTAATAAGAAGACTAATAAAATTATAAAGTTATAAGTTTAAGATATTCTAATAATAAAAGAAGTATAATTAACTACTCAAACCTTATATATAGTATCTTACTACTTCTAAAATTATATTTTAATTACTATCCTTATAATTAAGAATTTAAATCTAAAAAGCTAAAGTATCTTATAATATATTAAAGTAGTATTTTAAAAATATAAGTTATTTATAATATTAGAATAATTATAAAAATTAATACCTTATATTACTATATCTTCTTCTATATAATAATACTAGTATTAAAACGCCTTATTTATATATCTAAAGATCTAAGTTATTATATAAACTTAATTCAACTACTTATATTAATACTCTTAAGCTTTTGAAATATAAAAACTATAAAAAACTATATAAACCTTTAGGCTCCTTTCTATAAAATCTATAATATCTCTTATATAAACTTCTTTAGTAATATTTATAAAGAATTATTAATCTTCTTTATAACTTGCTCCTATAAAAATAGAATTCTTAAGAATACTTCATTCAAATATTTTAACAGCTTATTAATACCTCTTAGCTTTTAGAAAGTTGCTTAAAAACAACTTTTAAAAAAACTCTAAGAAGAAGTTTTAATAAGTAGTTACTTAAGAATTAAAATAGTCCTATAAGTTATAAACTTTAACCTCTGATTAAAGAACATTATATTAGGTTAACTACTAATTAGCTCTTTTAGAAATTAAAAGAGGGGTATTTTTAATAGATATCTTAATATTTAAAATATATTAAATTATTATAATATATATATTTAACCTAATATCTCTTCAGTATTATAAGACTCTTAATTATTACATATACTTAAAAGGCAAAATCTAATATATATTATATATAACTAAATATAGCTATACATACTAAATAAGGCTCTATTTCAAATAGTTTAAATAGAGTAAAACCTATAGAGATAGCGTTAGCACTTAAGGTTTAACTAGTGCAAACTCTACCTCTCAAGCGTATTATTCCTAACAATTTTAGAATAGAAGTAGAATATATAAAGTTCACCCTATTATTCAAATCTAATATAATAATTAATATTAAATATGTCTTATAATTATTAAAATAACATAATTATATATATAATTATAATATATAGATATATATAATTATTAATAATAATAAGAAGTTTAATAGGGATATTTTATAATTAAATATATATTTTAAAAAGATCTTATAATGAATAGTTTTATATAATTTCTCTAGAATTATAAATTTAAAATTGTTATTATTTGAATTAATATAATAGATTAATTAAATTATTTGAAATAGTAATAAGAAGAAGAATATTAAAAAGGACTTTCAATATTTAAAATATTTAGCAAAGTTTTTAACTTCTAGTTGAAATTTGTAACTTGTAAGTTATAATTATAATAGAATTCAATAAAACCTTAAGAATACTAAAAATACCTTCTAATTAATAAGAAGTATTTAAATAATTTAATAATTTAAAAGTAATATTATTCTTTTTATTATAAAGATAGAAGTTTAACAAGAATAATAAAATAATAGGAAGAATTTCTTATAAGATATAAATAGAAAGTTGAATTAATAATATTTAAAAAGACTAGCCTATAGATAAAAACCTTAAGGCTAGAGAAGTATATCAAGAATAATATATTTAAGAAGTAGAGTTTTAACATATATAACTAGGAGGTAAAATCTAATATGTTTTCTATACAATTAAATATAGCTATATGTGCTATGTGAGGCTTTATTCTAAGTAGTTTGAATAGGATGAAGCCTATAGAGATAGTACTGGCGCTTAAGGCTTAGCTAATATAAACTCTACTTCTTAAGTATATTATTCCTAATATACCTCTCTAGTCTTAAGGATTCTACTTATAAGCTAGCCCTTTTGAATAATACTAAGTAAACCTTTTCCATATATTTTATAAGAAGTTTTTTTATTATTTTATTACTTTTATTAAATTTCTACTCTTATAATAAGAAGAATAATACTATTTATAAATTATTTAAATATTTCTTATCAACTAGAAAGTCTTTTTAGTGTTTTTAAACCTTTATTTAATTTTATTATTACTATAGTTTAGGATCTATAGATCTTAACTAGTTATTAAAAGCTTTATTAAGATCTTTAAATATTAGAAGTCCCTCTTAGAATTCTTCTTCGTATTATAATTTTAAATAGTTTGATTAATTTATTATATTAATTTACGTAATAAAAGTATTAAACTAGTAGTTCTAGAGAGGTTTTATAAGGCTATTAGCTATAAAATCTCCTAAGAATATATATTTAATCCTAAAATACTTCTTTATAGCCTTTTGTTATAATTAGTAGTTGTAGATATCTATATATTATAGTTTTATATATAGTTATATTATTTTAATAGTTATAAGGTATATTATTTATTAATTATTATATTAGTTATAAATAGTAAGGTGAGGTTTATATATTTTACTTCTATTAAATATATTTATTATAAGGTTTATTTAAAATATAGTAATAAGGCAGTTAGTAAAAATAGCTTTTTAAGTAGTTTAGAATAGTATTAAAAGCCTTATTTTAATTATTAAAATAGTAATAGTATTTTATTTATTAGTTTACTATACTATTAGTCTTCTAAAGAGAGATATAATAAAATTTAAAAGCTTTTTTAATTATTACTATTATTAGTAGAACTAATATCTATAGTAATTATAAGGCTATTAAATAGATTACTAGCTTTATAGCTGAACTTAAAATAGAAGCTCTTTATCTTATTAAAGTATTATATTACTTATTTAGCTTTTATATAGTAGTTATCTAAAGAGCTCTAATTAAAATATAATAACTAGCTTGTTATATAGGTAATAGCTAGTCTTATTATAATTATAATATTAATTTGTAGTTGTATTGAAGGTCTTTGATCTATTTAAAGTTATATGCCTCTTGGGAACCCTTTAAAGGAAGCTATACCTAGTAGTAAGCTCTTGCCTTATAAACCCTATAGATAATACTAAGGCTGAGGAACTATTTAAATAGAGGAAACCTTAAGTAGTAACAATATGGTTGGTTAATATGATTGCTGATAAATATAGAAGATATATATAGGCTTATATCTATTGTAATTATTTCTTTAAAAAATTGCAGTTATATAATACTAATACTAGCTAGCTGGTAGTACCTATTACTAGCTATTAATAGTTACCAGCTGCTAATAGCTAACTATAAGAGCCAATAGCTAGTAGTAGTTGCTATATAGTTTATATAACTAGTAGGAATACTAGTCGTAGTTACCTGCCGTAGGATTTAAACCTACTATTCTTACTATAAAATAGTAAAAGCCAGCTAGACGTTAAACTACTACGTCAAGCGGGGATAATTATAATATAATTAATAAAGCTAATATCTTATTAGTATTATTTAATTACTATATAAGAGGTTTAATTATATTATAATAGGAGCTTTTTAGTTTTTAGAAAGGTTTTAAAGAATTTAATATACTATATATATCTTATAAAATACTTAAGAAGGTTTATGATATATACTACTTATAAGAACTATGGTTATTATACTACTTAGTCTTAAGTAATTTTAATATTAAGAAACTACTATAGGTTTTTACTTCTTTTAAGATAGTACTTCTATTAAAAATCTATTAATAATACAAATATTTTAGATATATCTTTTAAGGGGAAAGAGAGTATATAGTTATTAATATAAAAGAAGAAGATAATATACTCCTTAAGCTAGTAATATAATGCTTCTATAGTAGGTTTAAAATTAAAACATTTAAAATCTACTTCTAAGTAGTCTTACTATAAGAAAGGGGATTTTTAAAAACTATATAGTATTTTATTAAAGTAATAGATCCTGCCTAATATTTAACAATCTAGTAGTATCTCTATATAAATGATCTTATTAAGTATTATGTATATAAAAATATTAATTATATTATATTAAAATAGCTTAAGATTAAAGTAATTAGTAATTACTATAAAGGTTTAAAATAATATACCTATTAGAATAATTATATAGATCTGATAAGTATCTTATAACTATTGATCTCTATAGATAATCAGTTAAATTTTATTTTTTAGAAGGTATTTATATTTATCACGCTTATAAATATAAACCTAATAGTATTTTTAAACTTTTAAACTTCTTATAAAAGCTTTATTCATCTTATTTTAAAAGTATGGTTTAATATAACTTTGAAAATAAACTTATTTAGCTATTATTATAACTTTAATATATAAATAAATAAGTATTACTAAGTAAGATATAAATAATAGTAATAGCTTTTATTATAAAAGTCCTAGAGTAGGAGTTTTTATTCTCTTATACTTGAAATATCTTTTAATATCTAATTTACCTTATAGTTGAAGTTTATTATTAGAACTTATAATACCTATATTCTAGAACTTTTAAGAGGGTTTAACTCTTAGGATTCTTTCTAGTTTATTATCTATACTATTTTATAGTTATAAATAAGAGTATTTTAGAGTATTTTAAAATAACCGAAAAGTATTAGTTAAAAAGGCAGCTTTAAATAAAGATCTCTTAATAACTTCAATATAGTATTTTATCTATCCTTTTTACTTAACCCTTTCTAAAGGCGCCTGAAGTCTTTACCCTTTTATAGTTTTATTTATATAAATAAGATTATAGAAGAATGTAATAAGTAATTCTAGAAGAATTATTAATATGAATTTTATAATTTTAAATAGTATTTCATAAAGTTCTGAACTTGTTATTATATAGATATAAAACCTTAAACTATTATAGCTACTTCTTATTTTAATATAGATTATTTTATTAGGCTTTTTATTAGAATTAAAATAAGTAGTTAAGCTGATCTTAAGTAGTTCTACTATAATTATCTTTTTTATAATTAGTAGCAAACTTTATCAAAATTAAACTATTTAAAGTTATCTTATAGAGAAACTAAATTCCTATCAAAAAAGAAAGTTTTATTAAAAGAAATATTATAAGTTATTATAACCTTATTTTAAACTAGGTTTTATATTTAATATTGATTAATTAAAGTTTAACTAATTGAAAAGCTAATAAAAGCATACTTCTCAAACTATATCAAGTAATTATACTTGAATTTTATATTTATAATAAGAATAAAGTATTTATACTTATAGCTATAGAAGTAAGCTAAATCTAGCCTTATAGTATTATCCTTTTAAATAGCCTTATAAAGCTTCTAGTAAAGTATTTACTAGCTTAAAAGATATATTAGTATTTAGTTATAAAGAAGTAATACTACTTATAAAGTTTCAGGCTAAAGCTTATAGAATAGTTTACTTTTATACTTTATAGGTCTTATATATATTTTAATAATTATTCTAATATACTTAATATTTCTCCATTAATTTTAAATATATAAAGTATATAGTTTGAAATATATATCTTAAGAGGTTAGATTATATTTTAGATATTTATATTTAAAAACCTTATTATTATACTCAAAAACCTTAATACTGATATTATATTAATATTTAAGGAGTATGCTAAAGCTTTTAAATACGTCTATAATAATAGTTTTAGTATAATTAATAAGATAGAAATCCTATGAGTAATTAGTAGTTCTATTTATAAATATTAAAGTTGAAATATAGCTACTATAGCTTTAGCAATAGGGGTAGAAGTTAAGAGTAATATACTTTTTTAAAGTAGTATATAAGGTATTTTTATACTCTATATAGTAAATCTTATATTTTACCTTACTAATACTATAAGCTTTATATATTCTTAAGTAGGTTAATACTTATTATATTATAAATAGCTATTAGTAATATAAATACTTTATATAGCTAAGATAAAGTAGTTAAAAAGCTTTCTATTAGAAAGTTTTAACTACTAGTACTAGAGCTATTTTTTACCTTTCAGGGATTTTTAAATAGTATTTATAATATATTACTAATAGTAGTAATATTTAGAAGAAAACTTATATTATACTAATTATATTATTAAAGTAGTTAATATCTTATAAAGTACATAATATTTGAGGATTTGCTAGTTATATTGAATATTAATAATTATAATTTTATAATAATTACTTTTCTATAGTTAAAATAAATAGTTTAACCTAATATCCTATTAATAGTCTTATTTCTATCATTATTAAAAAGAGATAAGGTTTATGATCAAAGTAGTATAAGAAGTAATACTATATAAATATAATTTAACCTTTTTATTTTCACTAATTATAATAAAGACTTTAGTATTTCTATAGTTTTTAGTATGTATAAGTTTTATATTATATTAAGTAAGGTTTCTTAGAAGAGCTTCTTCAAAAGTTATGAAATATTTTATATTTTAAACATATAAGTTAAAATATTTAAATACAAAATTAAAAGTTTTAAAAAAAGTATTATTAGAGTTCTTTTTATAGTATATTTACTATATAGTATTATAGCCATTTTAATTAGAAGGCTAGTTATATAATTATTATTATCTAAAATTCTATTTTTTCTTTAAGAGGTTTAGATCTAAAGTTGGTAACTATTTGATCTTCTTTTTAGTTAAAATATCTAGTATTTAGCTTTTATAAGCTAACTAAAAGTATATATAATAATAGTATATTAATATATAGTTTAATTTATACTTTAGAAAGTATAGGGGTTTATTTAAATTTTAAAAGTATTTCTTATTATTTTTAGCATTTAAAGTAGTAGTTAGAGTTGTTATTGTAATATTAAATGTATTATAATAAATCTTATTATATAAGAAGACTCTAGAGAGATATTATATTACTTTTATAATAGGTGAAATAATTTTATCTAGAGGTATAGAATTAAAATAGTTTTAAATTATAAATATATAGTTTTATATATAGGATTTAATTAGTAAGAAGGTTAATAAAGATGGAAGATTAGAAATTTAAAATACTTTAATAATAGAAAGAATATAATTAACTACTTGAGTTTTATATTTAGTATCTTACTATTTTTAAACTTATATTTTAATTATTATTTTTATAATAAGATAGTTAAGTCTAGAGGATTGAAGTATTTTATAATATACTGAAGTAATATTTCAAAGTATAAGTTATTTACAATACTAGAGTAATTATAAAAGTTAGTAGTTTATACTATTATATCCTCCTTTATATAGTAGTATTAATATTAGAGTCTTTTATTTCTATACTTAAGGATTTAGGTTATTATATAGGTTTAATTTAACTATTTATATGAATATTTTTAAGTTCTAGAGGTATAGAGATTATAAAAAGTTAAATAGACCTTTAGACCTTTTTTCTATAAGATTTATAATATTCTTTATATAAGCTTCTTTAGTAATATCTATAGGGAGTTATTAACTTTCTTTATAATTTGCCCCTATTAGGATAGAACTTTTAAGAATACTCAATTTAAGTATTTCAAGAGTTTATTAGTATTATTAAGTCCAGAAAGTTACTTAAGAGTAATTCTTAAAGAAGTTCTAAAAAGAAACTTTATTATATAGTTATTTTAAAGTTAAAATAATCCTATAGGTTATAAGTTTTAACTTCTATTTAAAAGGTGTTATATTAAGTTAATTACTAATTAGCTCTCTTAAGGATTAAAAGAGGGGTATTCTTGGCAGATATCTTAATATTTGAAATATATTAAACTATTATAATATATACTTTTAGTCTAATAGTTCTTTAGTATCCTAAGATTCTTAATTATTATATATAACTAGGAGGTAGAATCTAATATATATTCTATATAACTAATTATAGCTATATGTACTATGTAAAATTCTATTTTAAATAGTTTAAATAGGACGAGGCCTATAGAAATAATACTAACGTTTGAGGTTTAACTAGTATAAATTCTATCTCTTAAGTGTATTATTCTTAACAAATTTATACTAATTAAACCTTAAGTATTAATACTATTTCTATACATCTTACTATTAATTATACCATACTATAGGGTATATAGTAACTATATATATTGTTATATATATAGTGATATACCCTCTATACCCTACTAGCAATAAGTATTAAATACTTAGTACTAGCTATAGCTAATCGTATAGTAATTAGTAAGTAATTGCTATACTATAGATTTAGAGTTTTATATAACGCTTTATATTATATAATGTAAGAATAATAATGATAAATAATTAGAGCACCACTTTATACCTATATAACAAGATTATATATAGTATATATTACCCTCTAGATAAACTAATGTTAATTAATAATTAATCCTTCTATTATATTACTATACTACAGATCAATAAGATCTATTATAATAGAAGAAGTAATTGCAAAAACCTATACTTAAGGTTTATATAAAATAAAGGATTATAAGATTTATTATTTAAGAATTTCAGATTACTCCCTACTTCAAAATTCTATTAAAAACCTTTAAACTATATATTAATCTCTTATAGATCTTACTATTAAAGAGTTAACTAAACACTTTCATTATAATTTAAAATTGAGTATTCTTTACAATATTATTAATAAGTTAACTATATATTTAATAAAATTACTTATTAGAATACATTCAGTAAATGTAATAACCTTTTTAGAATAATATTAGATCTTTATAATATTAGGGGCTATAATATTCCTAACCTCTTATTCTTAAGAGATTTCTAAGGTTTCTTAAAAACATCTCTCTCTACCCCTCTCTTTCTTATAAACCTAATTAGAAATAATAATATTATTATATTTAAAAGAGCTTTCAACTTTAATAATAATATTTAATATAATACCTAAAGTTAAAGAATCAATCTTGAGTATTTTAAATCTCCCTAAAATAGTAATATTAAAAATAGATATTATATTACTTATAAAACTCTTTTATTATATAAATACTAACCTCTTTAGAAATATATAAAAGATTATTTATATTAACTTATTAATAAATAATACTTTTAGAATTTCAGTTTTCTTAATCTATTATATAATATTTTATAAATATATAGAGATATATAATTAAGAGTTTTTTTAAATATTCTAGAAGGATTTTAAAGAGTAATCTGAATCTACTTAATAACTTAATAGTATTATAATAATTTATTATTTCTAAGACTACCTTATTTAGTATAGAATTAAAATTGCTATGAATAATAGTTATATCTTTAATATGCTTACCTAACTTATTAAATAGGAGGATTTTAATATTTAGAGTAATAATAATATTCAATCTTTTAAGTAAATATTAAATACTTCTTAAAGCTCCTTAAAGATATTATATCTACTAAGTAATATACTGAGTTACCTCTCTATAAGGTTAAATCTAAAGTTGAATAAGTATAGCTTATTATAGCCTCTTTAAGAGTAGTTAAAGAGGGATAATAACAGTATAAATAGTTAGTCCTAATACTCTTAGTATACTTCTAGTTCCCCTTATTAGCCTTATTAGTATATAGCTTTCTTAGTATAAAACCTTCCTAAGTATAAGAGGTATATTATAAGTATAATAATTTATAGCTTTCTAGACAACTTAAATATTTCTTATATATTATTTCTACTTTTTTTTAATAATACTTCAGCTAAATATACTATAAATTTTATAAAGTTATATAATAAGAATAGAAAGTATAGTAGAAGTCTATATAATATATTTAAAACTAAGATTTATATCTTTTATAATTATTACCTTAAATTTAATATTTTATATTATACATAAGTTAATATATTATTGATTATACTAAAGGATTAAGCTTTTAAGTATTACTTTAAGTATTTAAGTAATTGTAGTTTTAACTTATAGTTTGAATATATAACTCATTACATTAAAGATTATTTTGAATATAATAAACATTAGTAGTTATATCTTTCTAACTAATAAAGTACTATCTTTTAAAATATTATAATGAAGAATTCTGAGAAAAATAAAAAGGAAATTCTTAAAATCCTTATATTTAAATTCACCTATATTTAAAAAGCTTTCTTACTAAACTTCTATATAGATATAGTATTCTATTTCTAACTTATAAGTATATATTATAATATATTTAAATGCTAATTAGCCTTCCTTAGCTTTATAGTAATATCCTAAAGTTTCTATAACTAGCTAAGATTAGTTATAAATAATATTATATTAATCTAAAAGTTATAGAATATTTAGAATAATAGAGATAATAATTTGATATAAGTTAATAATTAATCTTAAATTAATTATATATATAATTCTCTTTACAAATACTCCTGAGATACTATTTTATATAGTATTTAATACCTTATATATATAACTTTATAAAACTTATAACTACTTATTTTCAACAATATTTACTATTTCTATCTAACTGTATATAACTATTCCAATAAGAAGTATTATATATATAATGAAATAGATTATTAGTCCATAAAATATACTTCTAAGGAGAAGTATACTTCTTTTAATTAATATAAGTTGAATATTAACTCTAAAAGGTATTTTATAATACTATACTAAGCTTTCTTTATAAATTATAAAAGTATTAATAATTGAAGAATTAATCTTAAGAATCCCTCTTGAAATTATAAGCCTGATAATATTATTATATAATACTAAGTATAATATAACCTTAAAGATAAAATTATTATTCTTT
>AMCV02000036.1:300356-312719 GCA_000350065.2 Colletotrichum orbiculare MAFF 240422 | reverse complement strand
ATAGTAAAATTCATAAGAAGGATAGTATTATAATTCTTGTGTCTATATTTATACTTAAAAACTATTATTTAAATATTATTGTTTAAAATATCTTATTTAATTTAAATATTACTAATTGTTTAACTATTAGGTATTCCTAATTTATAGTATTTGAATAGATAGTTAATCCTTCTATAACTCTTAAGTTTCTATAAGATAAACTAGTAATAATCTGTTTTAATAATATTTCTCTAATTATTATATTTAAAATAATTAATATTTATATTCCTTAGTATTATTATATTTCATATAGTATTATATAATACCTCTTTCCTATTCTACCTTATAGATATAAATCGCCTCAATATTATATTTAATAATATTTATAATAAGCTTTATTAAAATAAGATAATTATATTAATTATTTAAAAATAGGAATATTTATAAATACTTTTTAATAAGAAGAAAATAATTACTTCTATATATTTTATAGAAATAGAAATATAGTATGAAAAGTTAAACCTAGGCTTATTTAACTATAAGTAGTATAAAATACTATTTATTTAAAACTAAGGGGTAAAAGAGAAGCTTTTATAAATATTTAGAAAAGTCTATATATATAATACTACCTAGGGTTTATTAGAACCCTACCTAAATAGGAGGGTTATTAATAGATACCTAAGTATAGCTCTAGCTAGTTATTTAGATATAGTTTATAATATTACCCCTTTCTTTTCTAACTACTACTTAGCTACAAACTATAAATTAAAATCCTATTATTTTCTATTATTAGCTTATATACTTCCTTATATCGCTCTAGTATTACTATATTTATAATAATATTAACTAGTTCTTATATAAAATCTATATATCCTTCCTATTTAATAAGAGCTTCTTAGCAATACTTTCTACCTATTTAATATATCTTTATAATAAAAATATCTTCAACTAGTTATTTAACCTCCTTATTATTATTTACTAATAATAATAACTAGCTATTAGTAACTATCTATTTAAATAAGAAATTAGTAGTAACTTTCTAGAAAATATCTATATAAAACTATAAATAGATAGATCTTAATATATCTAGTTTAATAATATATAATAATAAAGTTTTTACTATTATATACCTATAATATAATTAAGCTAGTTTTTAATTTAGCTTTAGTAATTTATAGTTAGATATATTTAGTTATATCTTATTACTAAGTTAATACTAATTAGTAAGAAATTAAATCCTATTTATTTAAACTTCTTACTTCTATTAAACTACTACTATTTTGATATAGATATATATTATTACTAATAATATCCTTTTATTTAACTTACAAATAGCATTTTTACTACTACTAAATACTAATACTACCTCTTGAACTATTAAATAGGATTAATATAATAACTATAATTTATAAAACATAATATTATTTTTATAATATTATACTACTAATTATAAAAAACTAGCTATAAAATAAATAGCAAATCATTCTAATTATCTTATAATTAATATATAAATATCCTTAAAACTACTTAGATCTCCTAGTTATACTACTTTATAATTGTATTTATTTAAAAGTAGTAATTAGTATTTAATAGGTATATAATACTTATTAAATAATAGAACTCCTTTTAGAAACAACTCATCTAGTTAGAACTTCTATTATTTATAATAGAATATAGCATATTATAAAACTTATAATAATAATTAAAAAACTACTAAGTATAAACTCCTACTTCTATAATATCTATTTCTTCTAATATAAAAACTTTATCTAATTAGTTTATAATAATTTAGAAGTAATAGCTATCCTTTTTCTTTATAAGAAGTAAATTAATAATAAAATTTATTAATAGATCTAAGTATAACCTATTAGGTATTAAGAAAAATCTTAAAACCTCCTTCTTTACTTACCTCTAGATATAGATTTTCCTATATATATTATAATTATATATAAACTAATAGATATTTTAGAACTATTTAGGCTAGAAAAACTAACAACTTATAATTTCTAATATACTATTTCATTCTAAATACCGTATAAGAAAAGAATTATATAACTCTTATATTAATCTAATCCTAAGCTTATTAAAAAGGCTATTACTATTCTTACTACTTAGCATTTATAATTTATTTCTAAAGATAAGCCATCCTATTATATTAAAAATATATTTAGCAATTTAAATCTTAATATAGAAATTAAAAAGAAAGCTATACTCCTCCTATTCAACTATTATAAAAACTTATTAATATAAAAACTCCCTCTTAATAATATAATCTTATATCTTTTTTAAATCTAATCTCCTTTTAAAAACCTAAGTATTAGTAATATCTATATATCCTATTTAAAACCCTATAGGAATAATAATATCTAAGATAACTTATATTATTTACTCCTATTACTTCTTATTATTCTATTTTTTAAAAATATCCTACTTCCTTCCAAAGAAAATATTAGAAATTGCTACTTAAATATCTAGTTAGTATTTAAAACAGAAATTATATTAAGATAATTCTTCTACTTACTAATTCTACTTCTTAATAAGTTACTACTTCTTTATAAAGTATTTAAAATCCTTATAATTAGTAAAAGCCTTAAACCTCTTAATATTCTATAGTTCTACCTTTTATATTTATAAGTAATCCCCGTTTGATGTAGTAGTTTAACGTCTGGCTGGCTTTTACTATTTTATAGTAAGAGTAGTAGGTTCGAATCCTACGGCGGGTAACTATAACTAATAGCTATATACCTTCTAATTATATAAACTAAATATAGTAACTACTACTAGCTAGTAGCTCTTACTACTAACTATTAACAGCTGGTAACTATTAATAACTAGCAATAGGTATTACTAACTAGTTAGTATTAGTATTATAATCTTACTATAATTTTTAATAGAATAACTATAATAGATAAGTCTATATCTTCCCTATTTATTACTTATCATATTAACTAACTATATTTACTATTTGAGGTTTTCTCTATTTAAATAGTTCCTAAGTACTAGTAGTATCTATAGGGTAAATAAGATAAGAACTAACTACTAGGTGTAACTTCCTTAAAAGGGTCCTAAGAGGTATATGATTTTAAATAGATCAAAGACCTTCAATACAACTAATGATATTTATAAGCAAACTAATATTATAAAGAATTCCTTATTATAAATAAAATATTTAAATTCTATAGAGGTTAAATATTAAAAATAGAAAACTACTAGATATCTTATTTTAACCTTATTATTCTAAATTAATATACTACTTAGGGCAAATTTAGAATAATTAGTTTCTATTATAATTAAAATATTAGGATCAAATATTTATAAAACTAATTCTATAATAAACAAATATTTTAATACAAAAAAACCTTCTTATTATTCTAATCCTTAGTTAGAAAATATATACTTTTAAATCAGATAGTTTAAAAGTTCTATAATAGTATTATATTATAATATAAAAGCTTTATAATAATTCATTAATCTAAAAAGACTATAAATACTTTTTAGCAAATTAAAGAACAACTAATTGATAATACTTTTTAATTTTTCTAAACTATATAAAAAGCCCTTCCTAGCTAATATAATAAATCTAATATATTTAATTATTATAATAGAAAACTCATACTTTTTAAAATCTAGTTTTTATTTAATATCAATAACATAGCTAAATATTTAGTATACTTTCTCTTTATATTCTTATTATATACTACTAATATAGATAAAGATATTATTAATATATACTATTATAAAGTCATTTAGGAACTACCACAAATAACTATTAATATATTATTAAAATATAGTAGAAATACTAATAAGCTTAATAAAGTATACTATCTATTTAAGAAAACTATAATATATCTGGAAAGTTATTTTTTCTTAATCTACTTTATTAATTTTAATCTTATAAAATATAGTAATAATATTAAGTCTAATATATTAGTAGGTTATAATAACTCTTTAAAAAGTCTCTAATATAAAAAAGAGAAAGTAGTAATTTTTCTTTATAATTATATTACAAATTCTATAATTTAGCTAAAAATATATCCTTCTATTTGGTTTCTTTATAAAAAAAACTAGAATACTAATAGAAGAACTACTTATTTTAATAAACTTCTTATTAAATAAGTCTTCTAAAGTCTTCTTAAATACTAGAAATTCTTCTTATAATATATTATAAAGAAATCTCTATAAGAAGTTCAATTCTTATTTCTTTCTATTAGAAATTAGTAGAATATAATAATCTATTTTTAATTAGTTAAGAAATAGCTAGTATATTATATTTAAATAGAAGAAACTAGAGAATTTCTTTAAAATACTTATAAAAATATAATCCCTTAGGTCTATTTCTACTTTTAAGGCTAATACTTTCTCAATATCTATTAAATTAATAGATATAATTAAATAGGAATTTGGTAGATTATTAATATATTATATAATACACTAGTAGATAAATATAAACAAATTAGTATTAAGTAGATAGGCCAACTAAATCTCTTTAAACCTTACTAATTTATTTCAATACTTTAAATAAATTATTATACTACTTCTTCTATAAGCTATCTATTAAATTCTAATATTATAAATAATATAATTATCTTCTATTTATAGCTATTTAAGATATAAAGATAATTAGTATCAGTTATACTATACTATAGGGTATATAGTAACTATACGTATTACCATATATATAGCAATATACTTTCCACACCCTACTAGTAATAAGTACTAAGTACCTAATACTAACTATAGTTAATCGCGTAGTAATTAGTAAGTAATTACTATACTATAGATCTAGAGCTTTATATGGTGTTTCATATTATATAATATAGGAATAATAATAATAAATAATTAGAATACTATTTTATATTTATATAGTAAGATTATATATAGTATATATTACCCTCTAGATAAACTAATACTAATTAGTAGTTAACTTTTTTATTACTACTATACTATAGATTAATAAGATTTATTATAATAGAAAAAATAACTATAAAATACTATATTTAAAGTTTATATAAAGCAAAAGATTATAAGAATAACTATTTAGATATTTTAAATTCTCCCTATTTTAAGATTCTAACTAAGAAACTCTGAATTATATACTAATCCTTTAAAGAAGCTTTTATAAGACTTAAATAGTAATATTATATTAAAGCTCTTATTCTAATTAAACTAAAATACTCTTTATAGTATTTTTCAAAAAGTTTAATTATATATTTTTAATTATTACTTATTAGAACGTATTTAGTAAATATACTAAACCTTATTAAACCTTACTAAACTTTTATAATACTAGAAATTTATAATATTTCTAGTTTTAACCCCTCGAGAGACTTATATAATTTTTTAAAAACTCTTCTAATATTCTTCTTACTTTTATAATAATATTTAAATTACTAACCCCTAGGGAAATACTTATTCTAGAAACCCTCTTAACTATTACTATAATATTAAGTAGTATCCCTATACTTATAAAGATCTACTAATACCTAGATCTTATATTATTTAAATAGATTAAAGATATTAATTATAAGAATATTATAAATAAAAATACTTTTATAGTTTTAACCTATTTAGTATATTAAATAATACTTTATAATTATTTAAAGCTTTATAACTATAAGCTTTTTTAGATATTTAAAGATAATTTTAAAAATTAGCTACTAATAATTTAGTAACTTATAAATATCTAAATTACTTAGTATACTTAGAACTATCTTTTTTTCTATAGTATTAAAATTAATATAAATAACAAAAGAATTTTTTAAATTTTATACTAAGTAGTTTAATAAAACCTATTTACCCTTTAGATATTTAAAGAGATTACTAAAACTAGTAAATACTATAATACTTTTAAATAGAACTTAAAGAAATTCTTAGAATAATTTAAAGATTTTATAGAAGAAGAATAAGAAATTATAATACTTCTTTATAAGGCTAAATTTAAAGTTTAATATATTAAACTTATTTTAGTTCCCTTATAAAGTATAAAAAAGGGATAGTAGTAGTATAGTTAATTAGCCTTCTTACTTTTAGTATTAATACTATACCCCTTACTCCCCTTATTAGTCTTACTAGTATATAGCTTTTTTAATATACAACTTCCCTATATATAAAAAGTAAACTATAAGTATAATAAATTATAGTTATTAAGGTAATTCGAATACTTCTTATATACTACTTCTACTACCCTTTTTAATAATATTTTAACTAAATATACTATAGACCTTATAAAGCTATATAATAAGAATATAAAGTATAGAAGAAGCCTATATAATATATTTAAGATAAAGATCTATATCTTTCGTAATTACTACTTTAAGCTTAGTATCCTATATTATATATAGGTTAGTATATTTTTAATTATATTAAAAGATTAAATTCTTAAGTATTACTTTAAATACTTAAGTAATCTTAATTTTAACTTATAGTTTAAATAAATAACTTACTATATTAAAAACTATTTTAAAAATAATAAATATTAATAGTTATACTTCTCTAATTAGTAAAATATTATATTTCGAAATATTATAATTAAGAACTTTAAGAAGAATAAAAGAAAAACTCTTAAAACTTTTATCTTTAAACTTACTTATATCTAGAAAACCTTCTTATTAAACCTCTATATAGATATAATATTCTACTTTTAGTTTATAAATATATATTATAATATACCTAAGTACTAGTTAGCTTTCTTTAGTTTTATAATAACCTCTTAAAATCTCTATAACTAGCTAAGATTAACTATAAGTAATACTATATTATTCTAAAAATTATAATATATTTAGAATAATAGAGATAATAGCTAGAAATAAGTTAATAATTAATTTTAAGTCTATTATATATATAATTCCCCTTAAGAATATTTCTAAAGTGTTATATTATATAATACTTAATACTTTATTTATATAGTTTTATAAAGCTTATAACTACTTACTCTAAATAGTATTTATCCTCCTTATCTAGCTATATATAGCTATTTAAATAAAAAGTACTATATATATAGTAAAATAGGTTACTAATTTATAAGGTATATTTTTAAAGAGAAGTATACCTTATTTAATTAGTATAAATTAAATATTAACCCTAAGGTATATTTTATAATAGTATATTAAGTTTTCCTTATAGATTATAAAAATATTAATAGCTTTAATAATAACCTTAAAGATCCCACTTAAAATCATAAATCTAATAATACTATTATGTAATATTAAATATAGTATAACTTTAAAGATAAGACTACTGCTCCTTCTAAATAGTTTTTAATATTATTTTTTAGTAAAAGCCCTATTACTTTTAATAGAAGTAAAATCATAAGAATCCTCTAAAACTAAGTAATACTTTATATCCTTATTTAAAATAGTACTTCTAGTAGTAAAATTAATAAGAAAGATAGTACTATAGCCCCTATATCTATATTTATACTTAAAAACTATTACTTAGGTACTATTCTTTAAGGTATTTTATTTAACTTAAGTATAACTAGCTTCTTAACTACTAAGTACTCCTAGTTTATTATACTTAAGTGGATTATTAACCTTTTAGTAATTCTTATGTTTTTATAAAGTAAACTAGTAATAATATATTTTAGTAGAGTTTCTCTAATTACTATATTTAGAATAATTAATATTCTTATACCTCTAAGTATTATTATGTTTTATATAGTACTATATAATACCTCTTTTTTATTCTATTTTATAGATATAAATTAACTTAGTATTATATTTAACAATATATATAACTAGCTTTACTAAAATAAAAAAGTCGTCTTAATTATTTGAAAATAAGAGTATCTATAGCTACTTCTTAATAAAGAGAGAATAATTACTACTATATACTTTATAGAAATAGAAATATAGAAATTCTACTACTATTTTAAATACCTAGCTATTATATACTTCTATAATATCCTTAATAAAATAAGATATCTAGTTAAATATTATACTTTTAAAGTATTTAAGAAATACTATTATTAGTACTAAATATATAGTATAACTTTTTTATATTTTTATTTTACTATCTATAGTAATATTAACTTTAATTTTAAGATTATTATTAATATTATCTATATTGATAGCTACTTTATATTCTATATTATTAATATTATAATAATATTTAATACTACTCGATTTTTACTAAATATCTTAGTAAAAGTAATATAAGAAGCTTTTAAAGTATATTAAATCGATATATATTAAAACTTTCCTGATTTTATTATAATTAATATTAGTATAATATTTCAATCTAAAGACTTTAGATTAGAAGTAAAAACGATAAGATTAGTAGTTTATATTATTCTAATTAAAATATATAATAATATTAGTAAGGTTAAGTAATACTATATATTCTTCTACTATATATATAAAATCTATTATAATAAGATACTTACTACTACTTAAGAAGTATTTCTTTAAGTAATATATAAAATAATTAATAATACCGCTAAGCTTAATAGTTTTATACCTACTCTATTTATTTTTAAAATATATCCCTATTTTATAGAAAATTCAGTTCTTTCTCTAGATATTATTACTTAAGCTTATACTATATATAAAACTACTAAAGAGATCTATTATAAATATATTAAGTATACTATTAATATTATTTTAGTAGTATATAATAGCTTAAATACTTTATATATTATAATCCTTCTATTCTAATCCTTAGTATATATATAATAAGAGAAAAATAATTAATAAGACTTATATTACTTTCTTACTATATATAGTAAGATATATATTCTTAAGTTTTCTTATAACCCTTAAGAATTTTAATTTATAGCTATAAAACTATATTTTAAAAATAGTAACTAAGAAATCTTATTAAGTTATATTAATAAGATATTAATACTTTTTAGAATATTAATACTTAAAAGTATTTATAAAATATCTATAAGAACTAGTACTACTATAGCAAAAAGCTTAATACTATATAGAGATATATATTCTTATAGTAATATTTTGATTTTATTTATAGCTATCTTTATAAAACTTAGGAATACTTAGTAAGTATTATAAGATATTATTATTATAAATAATAGTAATACTACTACTATTAAAAATAATAATCCCCCCCCTATTAGAATAATTAGTAATTTACTACTCTAGCTTTAAATACTTTAGATTAAATTAACTTTAAGTTATATAACTTATAAGGGTAGTTTAATTTTTCTAGATCTTAGTTAAGAATTTCATTTTATAGTATACCTTATAACTAAAGAATAATCCGATATAGTACTAGTATTTAACTTTTATAAAAAAAGTATTATTATAATATTTAGATTACTATTTAAAAAATTAATTAAAAAAGAAGTTAAAAGTATTATTACTAATAGTATTATAAAGATTATTTGGTATAACCTTATTTTCTATAAAGATTATAAGTACTTTAAGTTTTATATTATTAATAAAGCTAAGAATAAAGATACTAATAAGATATATAAGAAGTTAAAACTTATAATCTAAAGTTTTAGAGATAATAATAAGTTTAAAATATTAATATAATTACTAATGATTTAATAAAATAACTAGTAGTTAATTTTAGTTATAATTCTAGCTTTCTTCTAGTATATAGGTATAATAATATAGTTTTATAATATTATATAAGCCTATATTTAAACTAAAATAGAATTTATAAGACGTATTATAATTAAACTATTTTTATATCTTAAGGATTAATATTCCTCTAGTTTTATTATAATTATTATTAAACTACTATATAATTTTACTAAAACTAATACTTATTAGTAGGTAATATATTTTAAATACTATAAGGAGTAGTTATAAATAGAGATATCAATATATAACTTATATTTCTTTATCTTATATCCTAAAAATAACACTTTTAGCCTTATAAGTATATAAACTAATAATACTTTTAGTTTCTTGGATACTACTTTCTTATATTATAAAGATAAAAAATTCTAAAAAGTTTTATTTAAAGTTAAATTTAAGATAGTTTTCTTAAAAGTAATACTATTAGTATTTAATAGAGGTATCTTATTATTTAATAGTGATACCTTCTATTTATATTAAAAGTACTAAGAGTAAAAGCTCGCCCTTATTAATCTATATATAATACCTAAAATGCTTAAGAAGGTAAATATTGAATAATATATATGTAGGGCGTACCTTACTTTAATATACTAATCCGAAGTATTATTCAATTTCTCCTACATAATATAAAAGTAATAACCCTTAGGTAATAATACTATTATGTTTAATAAATATTTTAAGTAATAAATTAAGTATTTCGACTATGGTTTTAACTTTATATTACTTAACCTTTCTAAAGTATACTTCTATATTTTTATTAATAGCTTTTTTACTAATAATACTAATTTCTTATCTTAATTAGAATTTATAATAATCTTAAATTAAGAGATTACTACTAGTAATAACTAGTTTGACTTCTATAATAACTTTATATACTATTTTTCTATAAAAAATAAAAAGGTTATTAAAAGTATACTTATTTTAGAGATTTATATTATAGTAATTAGTATAAACCTTACCTATATTATAGCTATATTGTTTAAAAAGATCCTCTAGTATTAAAAACTCCCTTAAATCCTAATTATTATATATACTAATTTATACTTACTTTATAAGTATTTTATGAAATTTAGTACTACTAAGGAAAAATACTTTATAATTAATATTATAGTATTAAAGTAGTTATATAAATACTACGAACTCTACGAGGTATAGTAGATTAATAGAAATAATAATATTACTAATATTTCTATAAAAAATATACCGAACTAT
Organism: Colletotrichum orbiculare MAFF 240422; assembly: GCA_000350065.2. NCBI lineage: Eukaryota > Fungi > Ascomycota > Sordariomycetes > Glomerellales > Glomerellaceae > Colletotrichum > Colletotrichum orbiculare. The sequence goes on along the minus strand of AMCV02000036.1, from coordinate 301,980 downwards.
ACTTTTAAGAAATTTATTAATTCGAACTATATAACTATTTAAATAGAAAGATAAGTAATTTAAGTAGAGTAAATAAATGGGTATTTAAATATTATTAAGGCAAAAAGGTATAGATTACTAAAAGTACTATTTTTTATATAAATAGATAGGTATTAAAATATATAGTAAAAAGAAAAGTTATTAGTATTAGTTATACTATACTATAGGGTATATAATAACTATACGTATTACTATATATATAATAGTATACCCTCTACGCCCTACTAGTAATAAGTACTAGGTACCTAGTACTAGTTATAGCTAATCGTATAGTAATTAGTAAGTAATTGCTATACTATAGATCTAGAGCTTTATATAACACCTCACGCTATATAACGTAGGAATAATAATAACAAACAACTAGAATACTATTTTATACCTATATGGTAAGATTACATACGGCATGCGTTACCTTCTAGATAAACTAACAATTAGAAATATTCTATAATATAAATATAAATCTTTTATATATAGCTACTAACTTTTAATATTAAAATAATTATTCTCTAAATATTATTAAATAATAATCTAATAATATATCTTCTTATCTATCTCTTTAATTTATTAGTTAGTAAGAAATAAAATTTCTTTATAAAAAACAATACTAATAATAATATAAGTATTATAACTTATGATAATAAATATATTAATAAAATAACCTCTATTAATTCTAGCTTGAATAATAGCTAACTACCAATTACTTACTTATTCCTTCTTTTATTATTTTTTCTACCTTATTACTTCTACTTCTATTAATTCTAAAATCTAATTTTACTTTAGAATTACTTTTTTCCTAAATCCTTATTATTACTAGATAGAAAAATATTATCTTTCTAATTATCTTTAGTATATTCTATAGTAGCTATAACTTTTATAACTTTTATAATACTTTTCTTATATTTTTATATTATATAGTTTCTATAAATATAACTTCTCTTATTATACTTATAGTATTAATAAATTTCTTAGTAGTTTCTAGTATACTTTTTAGGAGTAAAAAAAGAACTACTAAAGCTTTAGTATTATTACTACTTTTGAATTATTCTAATTATTATTATATTATTTTCTATATTATAAATAGTAAACTTCTAATAAGATAACTAGTAGTAAATAGGTATTTCTTTTATATATTTAAATTTCTAAATTATATTTTAAAATTTTAATAATTAGAATTTATATTTAATAAACAAATTAATTATAATAAGTAGTTCTTTAAAATGAAAGAATAATATAACTTCTAATAGGGAAACTTAGATTATATCTAGCTATATATACCTCTTAATATTAATTAGAATTTTCTTATATTATAATAAGAAAGTAGTTAGATATTTATTTTCCTTCTATTAGAAATTCTATAATTAGATAATAATATAAACCTAGCTATTTAAATTAAAATAAGTTTTATCAAGATAACTTATAAAATTATTTAAATTATAAAACTTCTCTAGTTTTCTAGCAATATAGAAAGTTTTAACTATTTATTAAAGATTAAAATTTAAATAGGAGTAAATTTAATATTAATATTCCTAATTATTATTAAAGAAATAGTAATTAATCTTAAGTTTAATTTTTATCTATTAAACTT
>AMCV02000036.1:249506-298017 GCA_000350065.2 Colletotrichum orbiculare MAFF 240422 | reverse complement strand
CTAAAGTTTTAAGAATAATACTAAATTTGAAATATTAATATAATTATTAATAATTTAATAAAATAATTGATAGTTAATTTTAACTATAATTCTAATTCTCTTCTAATATACCAATATAATAATATAACTTTACAATATTATATAAATTTATACTTAAGTTAAAATAGAACTCACAAAATATATTATAACTAAACTACTTTTATACCTTAAAGATTAATACCCCTTAACTCTATTATAATTATTATTAAATTACTATATAACCTTACTAAAATTAGTATTTACTAATAAATAACTTATTCTAAGTATTATAAAAAGTAGTTATAAATAGAAATATTAATATATAACTTATACCTCTTCATCTTATATTTTAAAAACAATACCTTTAGCCTTATAAATATACAAACTCATAATACTTTTAACTTCTTAAATACTACCTTCTCACACTATAAAAATGAAGAGTTCTAAAAAAACCTTATTTAAAACTAAACCTAAAATAATCCTCTTAAAAACAGTACTATTAATATTTAATAGAAATATCTTATTACTTAATAGTAACACCCTCTATTTATACTAAAAATACTAAAAATAAAAGCTTACTCTTATTAATATATATATAATACTTAAAGTATTTAAAAAGATATATATTAAATAATATATATATAAAGTATATTTTATCTTAATATACCAATCTGAAGTATTATTTAACTTCTTTCATATAATATAAAAATAATAACCCTTAAATAATAATACTATTATATTTAATAAATACCTTAAGCGTTTGCTGCCTGAGGTTTCCTCTATTTAAACGGTTCCTTAGTACTAGTAGTATCTATAGAGTTTATAAGGCAAGAGCTGACTACTGGGTATAGCTTCCTTTAAAGGGTTCCCGAGAGGTATATGATTAAATAGATCAGAAACCTTCAATACAACTACTACTAATAAATACCTTAAGTAATAAATTAAATATTTTAATTGTAATTTTAACTTTATACTACTTCACTTCCTTAAGATATATTTTTATACTTTTATTATTAGCTTATTTACTTACAATACTAATTTCTTATCTTAATTGAAATTTATAATAATCCTAAACTAAGAAACTACTACTAATAATAACTAATTTAACTTCTATAGTAATTTTATATACTATTCTTCTATAAGAAGTAAAAGAATTATTAGAAGTATATTTACTTTAGAAATTTAAAATTCAATAATTAATATAAACTTTATTTATATTATAATTATATTCCCGCTTGACGTAATAGTTTAACGTCTAGCTGGCTCTTACTATCACGGCAAGAGTAGTAGGTTCGAATCCTGCGGCAGGCAAGTGCGACCGGTCGCCTCATGCCTTCCAATTATATAAACCAAATGTGGCAACCGCCACCAGCTGGTGGCTATTACCGCCAGCTATTAACAGCTAACGACTGTTCACAGCTGGTGACAGGCGCTGCCGGCTAGCTAGTATTAGTGTCACGTGACTACAATCCTTCATAGAGTAACTACAACAGATAGGCCTATACCTTCCCCATTTGTCAAACATCGTATTAACTAATCACGTCGTTGCTGCCTGAGGTTTTCTCCGTTTAAAAACGGTTCCTCAGAACCAGTAGTATCTATAGGGTAAATGAGGCAAGAGCCGACTACTAGGTGTAGCTTCCTTTAAAGGGTCCCGAGAGGTATGTAACTTTAAACAGATCAAAGACCTTCAATATGTCAGGAATAACGCGCTCGAGAGGCAGAGTTTGCACCGGCTAAACCTCGGGCGCCGGCGCCGTCTCCACGGGCCACGCCCCACTTAAACCGCTCGAAATGGAGCCTCGCGCGGCGCGCGTGGCCACGTTTAGTTACACACAATACAGACCAGATTTTGCCCCCCTGATTACATGCAACACAATACAACCACTATAATATTATAGTTATATTACTTAAGAAGATCTTCTAATATTAAAAACTCCCCGAAATCTTAATTATTATATATATTAATTTATACTTATTCTATAAATATCTTATATAACTTAATATTGTTAAAGAAGAATATCTCATGATTAATATTATAATATTAGAATAATTATATAGATACTATAAGCTCTATAAAGTATAGTAAACTAATAGAAATAATAATATTACTAATATCTTTATAAAAAGTATATTAAATTATACTTTTAAGAGATTTATTAATTTAAACTATATAACTATTTAAATAAAGAAATTAATAACTTAAGTAGAATAAACAAATAAATATTTAAATATTATTAAAATAAAAGAGTATAGATCGCTAAAAGTACTATTTTATATAAATAGATAGGTGTTAGAATATATAGTAAAAAAGAAAAGTTGTTAGTATTAGTTATATTATACTATAAGGTATATAATAATTATATATACTACTATATATATAGTAATATACTTTCTATACCTTATTAGTAATAAATACTAGGTATCTAGTACTAGCTGTAGCTAATTATATAGTAATTAGTAAGTAATTACTATATTATAGATATAGAGCCTTATATAGCGCTTCGTACTATATCATATAGGAATAATAATAATAAATAATTAGAACACTACTTTGTACCTATATAGCAAGATTATATATAGCGTATATTACCTTCTGGATAAATTAATACTTACTTTATTTAAACTACTTAAAATAGAGCTTTATATAGTATGGATAGCTATATTTAGTTATATATAATATATACTAGATTTTGCTCCCTAATTACATATAATATGTATATTCGTCTAAGTGATATAATCTTGTTTGTATAAGGTTTTGCCTCTAGTAGTGCAGCAGCTTCCTTCACATTCAGACCCTCAGCTTCTAGAAGTAGAGGCTGGCATGAAATGCAGCAATACAATTAGCATTGGAGGCATACTCAGTGGAATGAAACTGAAAGTGATATAATTATGATATATGACGCCAACATCGACAATCACAAGCGACAGAAATGTCAGATGATGAAGAATAAGGAAGCAAACATGACTGTTGATCCATGTTTACTGCAAAGCAGATACTGGAGAACATAATGGCCGATTTTCCGATCTCCACCTAGCTAACTCAATGTTGATTGCTGGAATCTTGCAGCTGATCTTGCATATCATGTCATGCCATGTCAAAGTGCTCAACATCAACCTCTGTTTGGTTATTCTTTTCTCTTCTGTTGTTTCCCTTCTGGAGCATGTAGCCACAAGCGATCAACCTGTGACAACCTAGTCAACCTTACTAAAGCCTTATTCAGAGTGCCGCAAAGTTGGAAAGCCAATCCAAGCAGGGCCGGCTTGACGGCAGCTGCAAGTCAGCCAGCCAGCAGATGAGAACAAAAGTCACAATGCTTCACTATGCTCTTCTGATTGTGTCTCTTTTGGATGAGCCACACCTTTTCAGTTACCTCTGGTTTGCTGTGCCAGATTGGTTGTCTCTCAGGGCAGGCTGTTAGTCAATCCAATATGACTATGCAAGTTCACCCAACTGCTTTCAGACATGCCAATTTCTTCCAGTGTTTTCTGCGACCATGCAGTTGCGAGTGATGCCTTGTCAGTCTGATTCTGAGCTAGACAGTGGAAACCAGCACACACTGCATGCCATTGCTCCATACTGCTGGTAGCCGTCTGTCAGTCAGCCACAGATGAGAAACCAAGGTGTCAGTGACTGGTGCTTTCCCGTTCATTCTAAGATGAATGTTCCGGTCCAATCTACTGCCTGCCTAATCGGTCAGTGGTGTGAATAAAAAGGAGGAAGGCGCCATCCCCATGGAGCATTCTTAGAACAGCATCTTCTTCAAGCTTTTCCCTCCACCTGACTTGGTCTCTGAAGATCAACTCTCAACTCATAATTCTTCATCTATCCCCAACCGCATTGCAATTCACCCCCTTACTACATTCCGGCTCCTGTATCTTGCGTCTGTCTTGTCCCACTGCCTTTTGGTGTGGTGCGGCGTCTTCCTAGGAGGGGTGCATCGCTTCGATCTGGCCCCTTCTGATCCTCTTCGTGTCTCCGCCAGTCCTTCCTCTCGCCATCCCTCCGATCTTCAAGCACAACTTGCAATCGGGCGTCGCTCGATCCGAAATTGTCACTACCAAAGTGACGAGGTGAGTGGATTGAAAACTACGGACGAACATTTGCTAATCGTTGAGACGGCAGAGATGACCGACCTTCGAGATGTCGGGCGGGCCGAGATGTTTGCCACCCGCGAGGAACATCTGCGATATCGCGCCCTTACCCAAATCCTGCGGTATCTCAGACCCGTGAACCGAGTTCATGGCGAATTCCGGGTGTCGCAGGAAAAGGTTTTCGAGACCACATCGACAAACAAATCCCCGCAAGTGGTGAAGAGCATTGTAGAAGCCTATGGCTTTCTCGATCATGTGGCTGCTATGCTGGTCCGAGACAGCGAGGTTGCTGCTTTGACACCCTTCTTCGACAAGAATACCACCCTCCACCGCGAGGCCCACGATCCATTCATTACGCAGCCTTCTGACCGCGGCGCTACTGCTGGGATCGGGAAGCTGACAGCGCTCGTCATTTCCAAGAACCCGGAGAACGACGACAGTTCGGAGAAGGGCCCCAGCGATACCGCTGCGTTTCCACCGCTTGATGTCTCGCTTGACCCTCTGAAGCGCACTCATGACCTTCTCGCTGGCCTCAGAAGCAAATTCGGTTTTGCTGGGGTTCTTGCCAAACTACTCCACCCTAAGGAGATTGGCACTTGGAGCAAAGACTTCGACTTCGCGACCCATTGTGGTAATGTCTTTGGGCTGATTAGAGACCTTCACTCGGCCCGTCCCGACACCGGAAGTCGAGTTGTGGCGAGCTTTATGCTGCAAGATTACCTCACGGTTGTGAGCTTTAAGAGATTCTGGCTACGCCATGAATACGGCTTCAAGTCCCGCAACTTCGGCAAGTACCTCACCACGTCTGTAGACGAACTCAGACAGAAGCATTCTCGCATGGACGAAATCATCTTGGATATCGAAGAGAAAGCTGCTATCATACCGTCTCCGGCCCATGCCCGGCTCCTGCAGACGGTTTATGACCTGGCTTTGCGGTGGTCTGCAGATGGGGTGAAGGTTCATTTTGTGAGCCAGCCTTCTTGGGCCAGAAGCGTCCTCAACACGCAGCACCAAGCATCGAGGCCTTTTTACACCACCTCAACACGGACGGAGTTTCATCGCCTTCTGGCTACCGTTCTGGAAGCCATCAAGACGTACTCGACCATTGCCAACGGCGCCTTCGTGTCGGTCAAGGCAGCTTTCGTCTCAGATCCAGAGGCGGAGGGAACCGGCGCCCTCATCCAGAACCTCAGTCGGGTTCTGCGTCACTTGCAGCTTGCTGTTTTGACATTGAACAGCCTTCGACATAAATTTCCATTGATCCTGCGTGCGCACCTGAAGTGGATTAGCAGTATCCATCCTGCGGAGACCCAACATTGTTACTCGGACACGGAGGGTTTTCGCAAGGAGAATCCCGCAGGTGTTATCCGGCCCAATAACCCCAAGGGCGAACACGTGGGAGCTCACCTTGCCCGAAAAGCAGGTGATAACCCTCCGACTGGAAAAGGCAAGGGTACCGGAACACCCGGCTCCGCCAAAAGCGCCGGAACACCCGGCTCCGCCAAAAGCGCCGGAACACCCGGCTCCGGTCCCGGTAAAGGCGTCGGCTCCCGCCCTGGAGGCCCTGTTTTACAGACGCCCATCCGAGAGTCTGCCCAACAGTCCGGGCCACTTCCCACAACGCCCGAGGAAGTCGCAGACTTCTTGGAACGTCTGGACATCACTCAGTTTCACGAGACAGATCCTCAGGACAGCTACTCTTCAGAGCTTCACGCTGTGGACTACACGGCTCGACACCGCAGCTGGGAGGAAGCTGCATTCGCTTGGTTTGGCATTCTCTGCCGTTACTCAGACGCCGTCGCTACCGCCTTGGAACCTCCTCCTTCACTGGATATGGCCAGCGATGAACAAGATTTATGCCTCCTCAATGCCTCTCACTCTTACCGCGATGTTGAATGCGCCGACACCCGGGATGTGATCAAGGACATTCTCAACCCCGAGACCAAGAGACCTTACAGTGACAAGGAGCTGGAGGAGATCAAGCTCAAGATCAACAAAGGAATACACGGCACGAAGCGAAAAAACTGGCCCAAATCCCCGCAATACAAGGGAACAGTGCATGCCGAGACATTGATCCTCTCTCTTTACCACTTGGCCCAGCTTGAGAGGTCCGGGCCGTCTGGCATTGTTGACAAACGAAGTCCCCCAAGTCGAGGTAAGAACGGGTTGGAGTTGCCCCTTGCCCATGTCGTCGCAAACTTCAAGGACATTTCCTCCATTCTGCCGGTGACGAAAAGATGCTGCCCATCCTGTTTCAACATGGTAGAAACGACCGAGCATGTTTGCCCCATCGTGTTGCTGTATCCCGGCAACCACTCGGATGATTTCAGCACCTCTCTGCCGCCTTGGCTACCGAAGAAGGTGTTCGACTCGCTCTTCGACAAGGCCAACCGGGAGGTCCAAGACAGGTTTGCAGCTTGGATGGAGATGGACAAGTCTGCCAGATCGGGAGACAGTGGCGGCACGGGTCCAGGGCATGGCATGGCCCCTGAGAAAACGGTCGACAAAATGTTTGAGATGATGCTGAAGATGTGGGGCAATCTGAGCCTGGGACAAGCGATACCCGAACCTGGCAAAGGGAGCCCGTCTGCCAGCCCTCGGCCACTCCATCAGGGCCAGGGCCAAAGTCAAAAGGGCAAGCGAGATGCGTCTCAGCCCGAACCATACCAGTCGCAACCCTCTCCGACGAAGAAAACAAAGTAAGCAGCAACAGATGGGTCTTTATGAGGGCCGGCATCACGAAGAAAGACGGAATCATAGGTGGGGATGGCAGCATAGATACGGACGGGATCGCAGAAGGCGACGATAACGGGAAGAGGAACGTGGTAATTTGACCTGGCGGGAATCGGTATCGTGCGAAAAGCAGAAACACGAAAAAAAACTTGAAAACATTTTGGTAGTAACAATGTGATGAAACGCACCGTGATCTCAACTGGGTGTTGCACTACTCTGACGTTGTCGGCAAAATAAAATACGTGGTCGCGGGCTCTTCGGGGGTTCGTGTTGCATCCAGCTGCGGCGCCTTCCGGCAGAGGGACGTGGGAAAATTCCACTCCAATGGGTGTATCGATGTACTGAGCCGAATGGTCTGTAACCCTTTGGAACCAAGCAGAAAGGTTGGCGGCGTACGAAAGGCGGTCGATGACGACCTCGAGGACCAAGACGTCCGACCTCTCCGGGTGGTCGAAGAGCTAAACATGCGGCACCGCTTCCCCGAGCCATCCCCCGCGCGAGGGATCATCATGGTTCTGGAACAGTCAGGCTTGGAGTTGAGTTGGACAGCGTGCATTCAAATGGCCTTAATCTTTCCATTGTTCCTGAACTTGAGCTTCATTAGCAAAAGGGCTAACTTGCGGTATTTCTGCTTCACCAAAAGAGTCTTCTAGCGGTGGGCGGGTTGCCTCTCATGTTCCAACTCGGACTGCCAGTGCCACCACTTATTGAAATCCCTCTCTGTTTCTTCGATACCCTGTATGCTTGCAAAGACCAAGGAGCGCAGGAGCAGCATGCTTGTTAGATCAGGAGGCAATCGAGGAGGTTGCTCGAGAGTGAGACAACGTGTAGAGATACAGTCTTGTTGAGGTCGACGGGGGTCTTTAAGTTGTAATGGGACTGGGGCAAATGAAGCTCTATGTAGGACTGTTCTGCCCCGAACTGATGGGGTCTCGGGATGATGATCTTGTTGTGGCTGGTTGAGTGTTGTTGCCATTGTGCCAGTAGCAGCGTTTGCTAGTCGTACATAAAGATTCTGCTTGTCACATCCATCCTGTGAGTGGCTTTTCTGGTCCTTGACACCGTTTGGAGAGAAGTAAACCGGCTAACCCCCGTTCTACCACTCCCACTCCGTTCCGTCATGGACTGAAACCCTCGCCAAATCGTGATTTAACCCCAAATCAACACTCACTTTGCTCTTCTTTTTCTGCTTCTCTCTATTGTTCATTCTCTTCTCTTGCTCATTTCCCTCCCATGTCGACTGCTCTCGGCTGACTGTGACCATGGATCGCGAGATGAGCCCGGAGAAGTGCTCTGCCAATAGTCACACCTAGCACCTTTTCTAATTCCTGCTTTCAGCTGCTTGGACACTCAACGTTTCTGTCCAACAGTCAATCTGCGACTAATCCATTCACCAGCCATCAATGGGCCGCCCTCGTCAACTTCACCAGCAGCGGACCGCGCCGTGCAAGCACATAGAGGCCCTGGTCGTCCCAGTCCCGACACGACTCGTCGAGCTCCATGTCGAACTCCCACAGCAGCTTGGCGAGAAAGGTCTGGGTGGTGAGATGGGCCAGGTTTCTCGCGATGCACTTCCTGGGCCCGTAGCCGAACGGGTTGAAGGCCTCGCGGTCGTCGCGCTCAAACTCGACCGGCCTGTGTTCGAGCCAGCGCTCGGGCCGGTACGAGTCGGCGTCGTGGAAGTTGGAGGCCGATCGGGAGGTTGCGAACTGGTTGACGCCGACGATGGTGCCTCCGCGGACGAACTCGCCGCACTGCAGGGAGGTTCTGGTTAGACACGCGGCAGGGAAAGGTGAGGGAAGGAAAGAGACCTACAATTTGGGCACCGGCTGGAGGAACCTGGCGAGTGAGGGTGCCGGGGATGGTTGGACGCCTGCGCAGCGTCTCCCGGAAACAGGCGAGGAGGTAGGGCAGGTTCTGGACATCCTGGGCCGTGATCTCGTCCGACGACTTGAAGACCTCCCGAATCTCCTTGACGGCTTGGGCGTACGCGTACGGCGTCGTCAACAAGTGGTAGACGGTGCTGATGATGGAAGACGGCATGGCCTCTGGGGTTCCGAGGATCAGGTGCACGCAGTTGATCCAGACCTTGTCGTCCTGCAGACCCTCGCTCTTGGCCCTGCTCATCAGGTACGAGGCGAAATCGCCAGAGTTGTCGCCGCCCGCGTGCTTCTCGTCGGCCATCCGCTTGAGAACCATGTCGTGGACGTCCTTGACGGGCAACACGCAGTCGTAGCCCGTGAAGCCGGGCATGCCCTCGACGGCGTCGACCAGGATCTTGGGGCTCCGGCGGAACTGCAGGTAGTAGCACTGCACCCAGTCGAAGAGCCTCTTGAAGAGCGCCAGCGAGGGGTGGACGGCGCCCTGCGACATGATGGCGTTGAGGTCGCGTCCCACCGTGAGCTGCCCGCCGAGGTCGAAGAGGGCGTTCTCGGTCCACGCCCCAATGTCGACGACGACGGAGCTGCCGTCGCCCGAGACCGAGGGCGACCTGATGTGGGCGTTCAGGCCCTCGATCATCCTGTCAATGCACCCCGTGATGATGTGGCCCCGCTCAACCAAGGCCTGGTGCGAAAAGGCATAGGCGAGAGTCCGCTTCTGCGGGCGGTGCTCGTCGCCGTCGGAGTCAATCAGCGCCTTGTGCTCGGCAAAGACGGCCGAGTACAAGATGGGGTCCTTGTTGAAGAGCGTCGTCTCGCCGTTGGCCTGCTTGTTGCGCCCGTAGATGTCCTTGAAGGCCTGGGCGCAGTTGTATGTCAACTCATCGGGGGCGATTCGCACCACGGGTCCGTACTTTGCGTGGAGGCGCTTCAGGTCGTAGGGGATTTGGCCCTGGGTGTATCGGATAACGTAGGGAAACCTCGAGGCTCGCCACAGGAGAGGTCCGGGATAGGAGCGAAGCGGGTGGAAGAAGAGGTTGTATATCGCTTTGGATACCACGGCCAGAACAATAAGTGTCGCTGTCCAGACTGACAGCGGCAGCGACGCCAGCCGCTCGCTCAGAAGCCCGAGGACTGTCATGTTGAGTTGTGTTGTCGAAGTCTGTGGTAAGTTGATTTCAGAATGCCCGCCGACCTGGTTTGAACTTCAAACCACGGATAGTTCCAGAGTAGATGGCATTATTTAATAAACCATGGCTTGCGATTGGTGTCGTCTGACATCTGCCCCCTTCCCATCCCAAAGCCGTATTCTTGCTCATAAAGCTCCTCGAACAAGCCCCACGAATTCACGAGTCACGACGGTGTAACCCGCAGAAACGCTCAATCTCGGGCATCCCGACGCACTATGGCTGTACTGATACGCTTTGGCGATCTCTTCATAACGATAGCCATCCAATGACTCGAGCCCCGTCTGCGTCGGTAAGGCTTCCTCGTCTCGAAGTTATGAACTCCAGGGGTCTATCAAGCAAAGCCGATAGATATGCCTCAGAGATAACCAAGAGACTTAGAAACCACAATATTCCTCCTTCGACTGATGACAACTTTCGTGGTATGAGCCTCACGACATTTTTCCTGTCTTCGAGCACTCCGCCATCGCCATGACTTCATCGTTCAACAACTACCAAGACTGCGGGCCCATGCGGTACAAGTCGTCGGTCCCGGTGTCCGCATCTTTGTACGAGAACAACGCCTACCCCTCCAGGTTCCGGCCGAGAATCAGCAAACACGTCGACGTGGCCGACAAGGCGTGCTGGGAAGCGTGCGACGACTTTGAAAATGCGACTGGGTTGAAGTTGAAGGCCGACAGCGTTGGGTGCATTAATCCCATCGGCGGCAACGTCAACGCGTTGTGGTTTCCAGAGGCGATACCAGAGAGGCTACACATCATATCCTACCTGTCTGAACTCCTCTTCCGCCACGACGGTGAGTCACCATGTCCCGAGGGGCTGAGGTTCCTCTCAACTCGCTTCCAAGGTCCGCTGACTTTCGTATCCAGACCTTACCGACGATGCCACAACACCAGAGCAGGTATGCCGAGAGTCAAGACTCGCTGAGCGCCTTCTCCGCGGTTCAAATGCTAAATGTTGGTCTTCTTGCTTCAGTTCGACGAGGTCCACGGACCATTAGCACGATTCCTTGGTTCCGAGTCGAAGCAGAGCGATCACACCACCAAGCACAACGCAATGAACACAATGCAGGCGCGCGTCGCCATCGAGGCGCTCGAACAGGACGAACGGCTGGGCAAGCTCGTCATCGAAAAGTGGAAGGGCATCGTGAGTGTTCGCGGACAGGACGCCTTCATGGAGCACAAGACGTTGGACTCTTACATGCACGTACGGCACTACGACGCCGGAGCCTACTCCGTGTGGTCGCAAATCCTCTTCTGCTGCGACATCAGCCTCACCGACGAGGAGCTCATAGGTCTGGAACCCCTTACCTGGCTGGCGTTCACGCAGATGATCCTGTGGCACGATTACTGTTCGTGGGACAAAGAAGCAGCCACGTACCTGGAGCGCGAAGAAGGCGGATCCAACATGAGCGCCGTTCAGGTCTACATGACCATGTACGACCTCGACCAGCATGCCGCCAAGGACTTTTTGCTGTCCGAGATCACGAGGATCGAGGACGAGTACTGCGAGAGGAAGGCGAGCTACATGGCCGAGTGCTCGCCAGCACCACACATCACACACTACCTCGGTCTGGTTGAAATGTGCATGGCCGGGAACACGCTGTGGCACCTCTCCTCGCGACGATACGACCCGGCAGCTCCTCTCCCCAGGCGAGAGGACATTGGCAAGATGAACCGCAGCCCCCTAGATCTTTCCGACATCAGCAAGCCTGTCGATGGCTCCGAGTCGGACGCGGACGGCATCCTCACTCCGGTATCGAGCCATGTCAGCACAAAAAGACCAGGACTCAGGCCATTCTGGAATAACCAGCGGACCGAGTATACCACCATGACGCCCGCCGAGACCACTTCCGGCCACAAGAAGCACAAAACCGAGGCGTCGCCTGATACACGAGCCGATCTGCTGACCGTCTCACCCTGCACTTGGCCCGCCGAGCCCGACGAGAAGGACATTCTGGCGGCTTACCTCTACACGGCCGCGAGACCTGCAAGCGGCGCCCGCGACAAGCTGATGGACGCCCTCGACATGTGGTACCGCGTTCCCCCCGACGCCCTGGCCACGATCCGCACCATCGTCCGAATCATGCACAACGCCAGCCTCATGCTCGACGACGTCCACGACAACTCGCCCGTGAGGAGGGGCAGCCCCAGCGCCCACGTACTCTTCGGCACGGCCCAGACCACGAACTCGGCGAGCTACCTCATCATCAAGTGCGTCGACCTGGCACGGCAGCTAGGCGACGACTCCCTGTCCTGCCTCTTGTCCGAACTCGCCCAGCTGCACCTCGGCCAGAGCCACGACCTGGCATGGACCTTCCACTGCAGGGCGCCCTCGCTGCGCGAGTACTACGGCCATCTCGAGCAGAAGACGGGCGGGCTGTTCCGCGTCGCCGAGGCGCGCATCATGCGCGAGGCCACGCGGAACAGACACCTCGACGCGTGCAAACTCATGAGCCTCCTCGGCAGGCTCTACCAGCTGCGCGACGACTACCAGGACATGACGGCCGAGTCGCTCGAGACGTACGACGACCTGGACGAGGGGAGCTTCACTCTGCCGCTGATCCACGCCCTGCGGCGCGAGGACGAGCGAGGCGACGTCCAGCTGCACAGCATCCTCCAGAGCGCACGCGCGGCGCGCTCCGCGTCGGGGAAGTTGTCCGTCGAGACGAAAGTGCTGATTCGTGAGATGCTGGAGGAGGCGGGCAGCCTGGAGTACACGAGGGTCGTGATCCGAGGCTTGTATGACGAGACGAGAGCCGTGTTGGCCGCAACGGAGAGGGAAGCTGCGTCGGGTGGCAAGAATTGGATGTTACGGTTGCTTACATTCCAATTGAAAGTATGAGACAGACAATTAGCCAGCATCTTGATTCAAACACACTTCGACTGCTTCTTGCTTTCAAATAAACAGGAAATCCAAGCTTAATGATTATGCTTAGCCTCAGATTCATCACGATGGACATTAAAGTAAGCTCTAATGTGATAATGATTTCATGACCTACTTTGGTACGTGTATATATAGTGACTGGCAGAATTTCTCCTGTCTGATCCGTCACTTTCCTTCGATTCTGATATCAATATTTTCGAACGATACCCATGCCACTCCGGGGTTTCGGCTCAGACCCGGTCATAAATGGGTCCGCGGCGTAGCGTGTGGGTCCTCTCTCGGCTCCGGTCCCGGTCCCAAGCACCCCACAAGCACCGCAATTTCGGCAGCAGTTGGCCTGGCCAGAATCAGATGGTTTAGGCCACCCGAAAACCTATTTGACTTCGTTGTCAAACCGGTCCTCAAAGCCATTCATTGTTTCCAAGAGGGCTAATTACTGCTTGTCCGACACATGGCTGCCATGATTGATGAGCGAACAAAATGGCAATCGCATTGAAGGGCTCACCGTCTTCGTGGGCTAAGGCGGGCGTCGCTCCCTCAAATGATATATGAATGCTGTCAGAAAACCGGAAACGCTTTCGATTCTTGTGAACGGCGGCCCTGCTTCATCAACAATCCTACTAGCCAGCTTGGCGGTGGGTTCTTATCTGGGTCTGCTGATCGATCCGCTTGCTTGGCTGCGTGCAGTGGCGAGAGCCCGCGGCTTCACGGAACGAGGCCGAGGGCAGGTTTTCGACGCGAGGCCTCGGCAGCGGGGACAAGCGTATTGCTTGTATGCGCTTTTCTTTGATGGCATCGTGTCGGACAAGACGCGGCGAAAGCTTCTTTGAACAGCGGTGCCAAGTGTCAAAGTGCCAACGCGTCTTGAAAAGCCTTTGCCGATAAGATTGATCAGCGAAAGTGGAAAGTTGCTGGCGAAAATTCGTTGCATGAGAGGCAAATCCTCACCGCCTCAAAAGCTCGGAGATGGTCACCGAATTAAACACCACGGCACCATCTACGCGTCGCCCACGTGTGATCAACTCAATACCGACAAGGCTCTTCTCCCCACGGGGGGGTCTCCTCTTATTCACAAGAACCCCTCTCACTGAGACACAGCTCATCATCGCTTCGCAGAGGTCTCGACCTCTGTTAGAATGAGGCATGGAGGCGATGCTTCACTCCGCGTACTCACATAGTTCAAGACGCGGACATCAATCGGCGACGGCTTCCCAGGTTAGGGAACCCGAGGCGAGTCCGACCCACTTGAACGCCGTGATGTCGGTGATCGTCGATGCGGCTCACCCGCCGCGGGCTCCACGGTTTCCGTCATTGTTCCCACCGACGACCCGCAAATTAAGCAAACTCTTGTCTTTGATATGATGTCAGGGCCCAGTCGTAATGCAAAACGTCTTTCGCAGGTTCGGTTCACGCCCGAATGATGAGTGAAAAGAAGTCCCTGTCTCCCACTGGCACAGCTCCATCGAACAAGAATGTCGAATAGCGTGACAATGCTCCGGGGTATGGAGACATCCAACATTTGGCTGATGGGTCCTCCCATTGCCTGCCAGGCACGCGACCAACGTCATGGCACTATATCGTCATATCCCCAGTTTAGCGGGTAAAGATTTCAGCCATGTGGACAAGTTCATAACCATTGATAAGGCCGTATAACCGCCTGGGGAAGACGATCCGGGGCGCTGATTGCTATGCCAGATTATCGCATTGATCCTAGGGTCAAGCTCTCACACCACATGCGCCCGAGACCGTCCAACGAACGTCTCGCTCCAGTCATCCCCATCACCGGATCATCCTCGCAACAGTTGATAACATTGCTACTTGGGCCTTCGCGTCGGGACTTAATGACGTGAAATAGTCACCATGGCCCCCAATCCGCCCAATAGCCAGGCGGCAACTGGCAGAGACAAACCAGACACATACCACAACCGCAACAGCAGCGCCACGGCATTCGACCAAGCTTACGATGAAAAGTCACAAAAGCCCCTCGACGACAAAGAAAACCCGCCCACCGGAGGCTTCTTCAGGGACGGTCCGGGCCGAGACGAGGAGTCGGAAGGCGTCACCAGCCAGAACGTCGAGTCGAAGAGCAACCAGCCGCAGTACACCCCGGACGGGAAGCGCATCATCACCGAGGACGAGTGCTACGACGTGCTCGGGTACTCGTGGCCGGCGTGGAAGAAGTGGATGTTGCTGTCGTCCATCTTCATCGTCCAGGTGTCGATGAACTTCAACACGAGCGTGTATCCCAGCGCGGTCACGCCGCTGAGCGAACACTTCCACGTCAGCGAGCAGGCGGTGCGCGCCTCTCAGTGCGCGTTCTTGGTTCTTTACGCGTTTGGGTGCGAGCTGTGGGCTCCGTGGAGCGAGGAGTTCGGGAGATGGAAGATCCTCCAGTGAGTTTGTTTCGGTCCCCGCGCGCGCACCGTTCGGACGATGCTGACGACACTTGCAGGTGCTCGTTGTTTTTCGTGAATATCTGGCAGATCCTGGGCGCTCTCGCTCCCAACTTTGGCTCCATCGTGGTTGCTCGAGGTCTCGTACGTACAGCCAGTTACCACGCTGCTCCGACACGTCGACTAACGATCGACAGGGAGGTCTCAGCTCTGCTGGAGGCAGCGTCACCCTCGGCATGGTCGCCGACCTCTACCAGCCAGAGGAGCAACAGTGGGCGGTTCTCTTTGTCGT
Organism: Colletotrichum orbiculare MAFF 240422; assembly: GCA_000350065.2. Taxonomy (NCBI): domain Eukaryota; kingdom Fungi; phylum Ascomycota; class Sordariomycetes; order Glomerellales; family Glomerellaceae; genus Colletotrichum; species Colletotrichum orbiculare. The sequence continues at coordinate 282,533 of AMCV02000036.1, read as the reverse complement.
CTTTTCCTCCGTGTTTGGAACGTCCATCGGCCCGGTAGTCGGCGGTCCCATCCAGGCGTTCCTCTCCTGGCACTGGAACTTCTGGATCCAGCTCATCTTCGGCGTCACCGTTCAGGCCATCCACTTCTTCATGCCCGAGAGCAGGTCGACCATCCTGATGGACAGGGAGGCCAAGCGCCGTCGCGAGGCCGGAGTCGACCCCAACGTCTACGGGCCGAACGAGGTCAAGAAGCCGAGACTGTCGGCGCACGAGTTCGCCATCACGTGGATCCGCCCGTTCGAGATGTTCGTCCGCGAGCCGATTGTGCTCTCCTGCTCTCTTCTCTCCGGCTTTTCCGACGCCCTCATCTTCACGTTCCAGGAGGGCTTCACGCCAGTGTTCAACAAGTGGGGGTTCGGCACCTTGGAAAAGGCGTGGGCCTTCATCCCCATCAACATTGGCTACGTTATCGCGTACATCTCCTACGTGCCCTGGATCATTCGGGACCATCGCGTCACCCGCGCCAAGGGTGCCGATGCTCTGCCTCCGGAGCGTCGGTTGAAATGGCTGCTTTACCTCGCTCCCTTGGAGACCATCGGTCTGTTCGTATTTGCCTGGACTTCCATGGGGCCGCCCGAGTCTCACTGGATCGCGCCCATGCTGGCGAGCATGGCCATTGCCATCGCCAACTTTGTACGTGTTTCTCATGGTATGAAATCAATGATGTAGCACTAACACGCGCAAGGCCATTTACATGAGCACCATCGACTACATGATTGCCGCCTACGGGCCGTATTCTGCTTCTGCAACCGGCGGCAACGGCTTTGCTCGCGACTTTCTCGCTGGAGTTTCCGCCATGTATGCGACGCCCCTCTACGAGAACATTGGCAACTCCCGCCACACGGAGTACGCCAGCACGATTCTGGCCTGTCTCGCACTCCTGGTCACCATTCCAGTCTACCTCATCTACTGGAAAGGACCGGCCATCAGAGCGAGGTCCAAGTTTGCGCAGTCGCTCGATGCCGACAGGCGAGCAAAGGGCGGACGCCGGGTCGTTGAAGCGCCTCGGGAGCAGCTGGAACCCAGCAACCTTTGATTAAGATGTACATGACGGCATCAGGGTTGAGGTGAAAACAAAAGACGGAATGAGGTGGATGAACAGGTCCGGCCGGGCTAAGAGCCGTTGATTTGGATATAATTTTATGATACCACTGTATGTACCACGTGTTATGAACCAAACATATACGGACATGTCCACGAACGGTTCTCTTGAAAATCCCAATGACTGATTGCGGTTTGCTTATACTGTTTCAAAGCAGATTCGTGTAATCCTCGACGCGCAAAACTATTCCACACGGGCTCTCACGAGTTCCTATCTGATGACAGCCTCTGCAAATCCTTACTAGCCACACAATCCTTTGGCTGTCAACTTGAGTACCAGTATTATTATACGAGTCTACTGTTACAAGCGACTCGTTACGCACCAATGGATCTCAGCAATCATTTCTTGCATCTTGTGCGACCATCCTTCATGGCTTGCAGGCTTGGTAGTACGACGGCCTGGCGGCTGCCCTGAACATGAAAACTTGGGCCAATCCAAGGAAAACATCCACCAGTCTCAAACCGCCTATCCACTGGCCCTGACAGGATTCAGCGTAATTAGGAGTTTGGTCGTCATTCTTCCCAGTGGCTTAGGCTGAGTGAGAAGTCCGAGCTTACGCAACTACACCGCTGCGCCGGCCACGCTCTGCACCAATCTGAGCTCTCTCGACACTCGCGCCGGGCAACTTGCTGATTCCCGTGACAAGTCGTCCATCGTGTCATGGTCAACACTGAGCCGCGGGGCTATGCGCGCTAGTCGCTTGGCAAACATCACGGCCGCCTGTCCGCAATACCCGGCAGCTGAGTGTGTCTCGCTCTCCTGCGCCCTGGCTGCTGTGAGACGTGACGGCTTGCTGGCTGGCAGATCGCGGCGCTGCTCAACAGGAAGCGAAACCTTGCCAATGGGATAATTTGCCGATGTGGGTTGACAAGCAGACACTTGTAATTGAGGAGCACTGTGGGCAATTGCAATTGTGGCAGTACGGGGAAAAAGCTCGTCTGCCTGTCAGATTTGACAAGCATCATGATCCATCGCATTCCAAAAACCGTTAATGCTTTACGAGGGCGACATGGGAGGCTACATGTACCGGCCTCGACTTTGACTCGCGATGTCAGGCTCGTAAAGCATTAACGGCTTTGGGTTGGCAATGTCAAGTTCTCATTTGAGGCTCTCGGATTTAAATATCACTTGGTTTCCGTTTGCTCTCAAGGTAATAGGGCAGATCTCATCACCGCAACTCCTCTCATCTCAACCAACATACCCAACAAGTACATACAATGCGTTCTTCGACCCTATTGGCCGCGTCTCTTGCGCCCCTGTCTCAAGCGGCTTCGGTGCCCTTTGTTCCCATTTCAGCAAGACAAGTCAACAACACCAAACAGTTCGACTGGGTCAATACCGTCCCGACAAGAGACCTCCAGTACCACGACTGCTACGAAGGGTTACAATGTGCGCGCCTCGAGGTCCCTCTGGACTGGTCTAACCCGACCAAGAACCGCACCGCCGCGATCGCCATTGTCAAGATCCCTGCCGCCGTGCCGGACGACGACCCATCGTTCGGGGGCAGCGTGCTCATCAACCCCGGTGGACCCAGCGGCTCCGGGACCGCATTTGCCTTGTCGACCGGGAGCACTATACAAACCGTCATCAGCGGCGAACTGAAATACGAAATCATCGGTTTCGATCCCCGCGGCGTGAACTTGAGCACACCCTATGGAGACTGCTACAAGGGTGATGAGCTCTCGCGCAAACTCGACGAGGAGCGCGTGTCTGCCTTTGCTCCGGTCGACGTGGAAGACCGCGACACCGTGAACCCCTACTACGCCAGCGCCGTCGCCAAGAGCAAGTTGTGCGAGCAGGATGGCGTCGACAGCATCTGGGGCCACATGAACACCGCGTCCGTTGCGCGCGACATGGTCGAGATCATCGACCGCATCGAGGACCTCCGCTGGAAGAAGTCGTACAAGGAGAAGCCCAAGAACGCGCCCGAAGCCAGACTGAACTACCTGGGAGTTTCCTACGGCTCCTTCATCGGAAACACCTTTGCCTCCATGTTCCCCGAGCGGGTGGGCAAGCTCATGATTGACGCCATCGTGGACGCTGACGACTACGTTCAGGGAGTAAGTCCACACCTGCGGTCCTGCATGAAGACGGTAACGAATCGTGCCACTGACAATACAATAGACCTGGGCCAAGAACCTCCTCGACGTGGACGAGATCTTTGACAAGTTCTACGAGCTCTGCTACAAGTCCGGCTCCGACTGCGCCATCTACAAGTCCACCGACAAGTCCGGCTCCGACGTCAAGACGCGCGTCAACGCCTACCTCGACGAGCTGGACGGGCAGCCCATCTCCTACGTCGACAACAACCGCGTCCGCTTCATCACCTCGTCCGACGTGCGCCGCGTCATCTTCAACCTCGTCTACAGCCCCAGCACCGGCTTCGACACCATCGCCAAGGGCCTCTCCAACCTCTTCGCCGGCAACTACACCTCCTTCCCCAGCATCAACACGCCCGCCGTCATCGACGCCGTCTGCGACACCAACTCCTCGAAGAGCAAGGCGCCCGACTACACCTGGTTCAACGACGCCCAGGCCGGCATCCTCTGCAGCGACGCCGCCGAGGCGCTCGTGGGTCGCAACGCGAGCAAGTACGTCGACATTCTCGACACCATCGAGGGCCAGTTCCCCGGCGGCGGCGCCGTTCTCGCCACGCAGGTCCCCTTCAACTGCGCCGGCCGCACGATCAAACCGACATACAACTTCTCCGGCCCCTTTGGTTCCCCCGCGCCCAGCGCGAACGATTCCAAAACCCCCGCGTTCCCGCTGCTCATCACCTCGAGCCGCCTCGACCCCATCACGCCGCTGGCCAACGCCGTGGCCACGCAGAAGCAGCACGCCGGTTCCTCGCTCGTGATCCAGGAGACGATCGGACACGGCATCTTTTCCGGACCCAGCGTCTGCGTCCTGGGTATCGTCCGGGAGTTCTTCGCCTCGGGTAAGGTTCCGCCCAACGGCACCGTCTGCGAGGCCGTGTGCCCCCCGACGATCCCGGCCCACAAGGACAACTGCACGTCTCCGCTTGACACTCCGCTCAACAGCAGAGACCTGGCTCCGGGCAGGAGTATCGACATGTCCGAGTTTTGGAGGAATAACATTTTGTAGGTGACATGATGGCTACTGGTGAATGTCAGCGGAGCCTGTGTGCTTGTGGTTGAAGAGGTGGTAGGCTGGATGGCTTGTACAACGCAACGTTTGCTACACTCCTCTTAATAAGTGTTCGATTCTATAGAATAGATTTTTTTTTATCATTGTCTTAAGCTGTCGGCCGAGTGCCCTCCTCAGAAATTGCTTGCGGGTGTCTGTTGCCTTTCTTCACTACCGCGAAGGGGGTCTTGACGTCGTTGGTTTCGGCTACTCCGCGGTCGTTGTCTCGTTTCGGCGTCCAGTCGCAAGGAAATTGTTCCACCGGAGAAAGCGAAGAAGTCCCAGGCTTCTGATTGATATTGACAGATCTCTTGCGAGAGGAGGTCTTGTTCCAGTATATACAGCACTATGCGTCTCTCCATATGCCTCTCGGCTTGTTGATCAACAGGGGGTGGAATCAGGGTGTGATTTGCTCTCAACATATGGCCAAGAGCCTACCAAGGAAGAAAATGAGGGACATAAACATGACTTCAGGGCCTGGTACGTTACCAAATACAACACTATCCCTCCGTGTCCTACACGCCGCACCGAAGCTGGGAAGGCGTCTTGGAGTCGTGGCCGACAGGTAGCGTCAGGGGCTCGACTGACAAAGGGGTGCCTGGTTTGGAATTATTCAACCGTCAGCAAGAGCAGGTTAGAAACCATTATTATTGTTATCTTGGTGGTGCAGTGGTACAAGTGTTATGCTTTGGAGCGTGTGCAACATGGAATCGACCAGGGAAAGATGCTGATGCTATCGTGATTATCCTACCTGTTAGATAACGATGTTCTCATCAATGTGCCGCGATAAGCACTGAGGCGACGGGAGTCTCTTATCGGATCATCACTAATCACTGCATCACGTGCACCTCAAGCGGGTCCGTCCGTCCCAGAGCTCCGGGAGCTCTGCTGGTCCCTCTTGTTTTCCCCTCCATCAGGTCGCCACGCGACATCGCCCGACAGCCGCTCTCCGAAACCCGGCCCCCGATTTGTCATGCACTCCACGTTCTCGAGTCCCGCCACAAGGGACACCCAGACACGGCCTGGGGGGTCCCTGAGAAGAGAGAGCGAGTGGTGACTTCAACATTTTGTCGGTCTGCAGCAGCAACCTCCGATTTGCCGCCCGGGAGTGAGCTGTTGCATGGCTGTGTGGCTGGCGCAGGAGGCGTTCTACCGCTGGGGATCTTGACATCTACCGCTCCGCCATCTCGCCTTTGGAATCAGCATGACGCAGCGTCTATATATCCCTCCATTCGAACCTCACCGACCGTTGTCGCAACCTGCATAACCCACAAACCACCCCTCGACCGCAGTGACACTCACCTTCCGCTCTAACCCAAGCGTCTTCCAGCTGCCCCTCGTCATACCGCCCAAAAATCACGATAGCCCACCACGCCCCCCACACGCGCCCTCCCACCGCCGTCTTCTTCGTCTTCCTCCTTCTCCCACTCCTCCTTCTCCTCCTCTCTCCTCCAACAATGTTCACGTCCTTCATCACCCGCCTCACCCGCCCCACCCGCCCCTTCACCACCACCACAATGTCCCTCAACCCCCAATCCTCCTCCTCCTCCGCCGCCACCGGCCCGACCATCCCCGAACACGCCCAAAAGGCCACCATCGCCGCCGGCTGCTTCTGGGGCGTCGAGCACCTCTACCGCAAACACTTCCAGGCAAAGGGCCTCATCGACGCCCGCGTGGGCTACATCGGCGGCGACCTCGACAACCCCACCTACCGCGCCGTCTGCGGCGGCCGCACCGGCCACGCCGAAGCCCTCCAGGTCGTCTTCGACCCGACCAAGGTCTCCTACCGCACCCTCCTCGAGTTCTTCTACCGCATGCACGACCCCACCACCGCCAACCGCCAGGGCCCGGACACGGGGCCGCAGTACCGCAGCGCCGTCTTCTTCCACGACGCCGAGCAGGAGCGCGTCGCGCGCGAGGTGACGAAGCTGGCCAACGAGCAGTGGTACAAGGGCGGCATCGTGACGGAAATCATACCCGCCGGCACGTGGTGGGACGCGGAGCAGTACCACCAGCTGTACCTGAACAAGAACCCTTCCGGCTACGAGTGCCCGAGCCATTTCCTCAGGACGTTCCCCGACTTGCAGGGGTGACTCGCGCCTGGACGTACGGAGAAACTGTAACAATACCAGGTGGGATGTGAGGCATTGGCGGGCAAAAACGGGTCTTTCTTTTTAACATACGGGATCATGATATCAGGATAGGAAACGATGCGCCGGGCCGCTCGGGATAGAGTCTGGCGCGGGCTATGATAGCGCTCAACCGCTTTGCTTAAATTACAAGCACTTGTTCTTTTCAATCGCCAGTATAAACATCTCCGTGACAATTCCTCGAAATTGGAGTTTGTGAGGCCCGTTGAGATCTGGGGATAGTCTCAAGTCGTTCAATCATGGTAATAGGACGATGGGTGGTCAATTATCAATGTAAATACCACTGGAGGTGATATAAAACAGCTAGACAAGAGGCAAAGTTTTGAACAAACACCAGCAATCATCGTTTGTGTTAGGCAGTGTGTTGTCTAATCAAGTCTTGATGATGATGTCTTCGACGATATTTTCGATGACGTATCTCGGATTCGGATACCCGGGACCCAAATCGAATGGGCGATGTTGAATACGAAAAAGACCAAGGACGACGACGAGGAACGACGATAGGGCTCCCAGCCACAACTCTTCGCTCTCAGTGCGACATCTCCAACTCAACCTGAACTCTACGTGAGGAGCGTTCTGCATTACCCTGAGACTATTGGTCGATCTAATGCTCGGGAGAAAACCTCAAGATTTAAGATTATAATCAAAGTAAGAAGACCTTTTGTTTATTGATTTTTTTGTTCCATACACATCTACACTTATTTTACAGAAACGCAACTCCTAGCGAATGCGATGGTGTGGAGTTTTATCATGAGAGGGGTTTTTCTTCCTCTGTGCCAAAGCCCAGTAAACTGTCTTGGCGGGATATCAGTTTCGTTCCATCTCCGTCGTACACCGTCAACAAGCCCTTTACTTCCTCCTGTTGTTCTGCATCATCAGGATCTGAACCATGCGGACAAAGATGTTGATAAAGTCGAGCTCGAGCGCGATACTCTCGTTGACGGCGTCCTTGCGGATAACACCGCGCTCAGCGAGACGGGCGTGGTGCAGGATCTTCTGGACGTCGTACAGGGTGAAACCGCCAAAGACGGCCAGACCACCATACAGGGAGATGCTCTCCGTCAGGGCCAGAGTGCGGACAGCGGTGACGGGCAGGAGCATGGGGGCCAGGCTGGAGGCGACGACGACACCAAGGCCGGCGAGGAGGGGACCACCAATGTAGAGATACTTGTCCTGCTTGGCGGTCGCACCGACGATGGACAGGGAGCCCATCATGGCGACAGTGTAGAGACCAGCGCGGGCAAGGAGGGCACCAGGAACCATGGTCAGAAGGGGGGCGATCATGGCAGCCTGGGTGGCGTTGAAGGCGGCCCAGAGGGCGTACTTGGGGATGTAGCTATCGCGAGTCAGCGTCTGCGTTGACCGACACCATGGAAGCAGCGACTTACTTATCAGGGGAGATAGCTCTGGTTCCGTACATGGTACCGAAGCTCAGCGCGAGACCACCGATACCAACAACCCAGGGGTTCGTGACCATCAACCTGTAAACAAAGCCGCTCTGAATCATCTGGCGGGCCGAGAGGGCAATGATTCCAATACCAAGACCCGTGTGTAGGAATGTATCGTTGAGGTACTCGCGCTCGAACGCGGGCATGCCGCCATCGTCGCGGGTCTCGCGGTTGAAAACCACGTTGATAGCAGCTAGGGTACCGCCGAAAATCGCTCCGCCAACCATCAACTTGCGCAGCGGGCTGGTCTGCTGGCCCTGGACGCCGGGCGTGGCCTGTTGCATGTACGTCCTCGATGAGTTGCGGAAGGCATTGCGGGCGACGAACGACGTCGTCGTCAGGCCGGTCGCACGGGTGGCAATCTTGGAGGGGGCGGCTGCTCGGGAGGAGAATGTGCGGGCGGTTTGCGGGATGTGTTGCGCCAGGCGCGCGGGCGTCTGGCGGAGTGTGATGCTGAGCGACATCGCGATGTGTGTTGTGTCGTCGAGTGCTGTCTTTTTTGCTAGGTGTGGGCAACAAAGGAAACCTGTGCAGGTGTGCGAGGCAAGTCGGCCGAAGAAATAGACAAGACGTCAAGGTTGAAGATACGAGTTACCGCGGAGGCAATGACGAATGACATTTCTCACCCTACGATGGGAAAGCTTGGGTTCAGGCTGCTTAGCTAAAGCTTTTACAGTCATGTGAGTGGTTCAAAACAGAATGCTGTGGAATTTCCCGCACCTTCTCTGCACTACTGAGGCGGTGCACCGGAGTTTTTCCAGCCTCTAACTCCGGCACGGGTGAAGGCGGATTTTGGAGCTTGATAAGCTGCGAGCAGAACGGTCTAGGTGGCACCAGCTGGCAAGCATACACTCTCCTGATGGCCTCACTTGCGCTGAATGAATCTGGACCGTCTCTGGGCATTCATCTTGGCATCCAGAAATAGCACTATGCAAAGTAGAACCGGCGACGAAGCTTGCTGGAATACATTCGTAGAGAATTCCATTTGATCCTTTCCTCTTCGACTAAATGTGTCGCGGTGTATGCTCAAGCATAGCCCGCGTACGAACTTCGTAGTTTCTTGGAGCTGACTGAAGCCATCCAGCCGTCCTGGACTCTTTACGCGGGACACAGTAATGCCCAGTCCGTAGCCTGATTGATTTCTCTTACCACAGTTCGACGGCACAGAGCATCAAAAGTCTCAACATCTTTGGCACCCTTCGTCACAACCAAGACGCGACGGCGCCTCGAAATGATCGTGACCTGGCAATCTCCCCCAAAACCCACCGGAACCAACGCCGCACCGTTCAGGTTGCTCTAAGAGGAAGTAAACCGCCCTACCTCTCGCACTAGGCAGTTTAGCACCGACTTGTCAAATTCCTCCGCCGCTAGAGCTGGAAGAAAACAACCACATGACACATCGCAAACCGTTGAAACAAGCCACCCAATCGAGACCCCGCGGCTGCTTCATCCGAGAGGGAGCCAGATATAGAAGGCCGCTGCAATAGCCAATATTCTTGGCCCATCGCGTCCGAGCCGCCAAAAGTCCCGTGCAATGCTTTCCGCTTCTCGGGGGTCCGCACGATGTATGTAGCAATTAGTCATTAGAGCACCACTTCGGGTGAGGTCAGGCGGAGCAGGAGGTAAAGGCCGAGGAGAGCGCGTGTCCCTGGCGTCGTCCGCCGTCCGTCTCCATCTTCGCCCAGAACTCCCCTTCATCTCGCTCGGTCTCTTCCCGGCGCGTCTGAGGAACACGGCTTTCTCGAGGACATTGATTTTCAACGTCATCTCCCACGTCAGAACAGATAACCAACAGAAGAAAGACATGAACTCGCGCCCCACCGGCTTCCGCTGAGCCACATAGCGAGGCTAAAACCGTTTCGAAGTCGTGAGCCCGTCTCGAGACGCCATGATCGCCGCGGCAAACCAGCTCTGCCCAAGTCCATACAATGTCGTTCCCGTTGGGCTCTGACACGGGCAGCACACTCTGTCCATGGAATCTTTTCCCGCGGTGAATCTCTCGAGACCAGAAACGCGAATCTCGCACCAGAAAATCCCTGACTCGATGTCGTCGAAACTCGGTCGTCCGTTGGGCATCTGATCTGTGTCGCTTCGCCATGGCCCTGCATCGGATCCCCAACTCTAGGCCCAGCTCTAGGCCCAGCTCCAGCTCCATTAAATACAGCTCGTCTCGCAGCTTCTGGGCCCAGCGCCAACAACGCTCCCCCGGCACCAACTGACCGGCGGCAAGCTGCATGAATTGTAATCTCGGGGATTGCAATCTAACCTGTTGGTTGTTTGTTAGCGCCCAAACTATGCTTAAGCCTCTCTAGTAAGCAGTGCCTTCCCCTGCACAGGTGTGCTTCAAATGAACGACGGGCTTGAAGCTCGCGCCAGGTGTCGTCTCGTGTCCCTTCTCGTGCTGTGGGCTTCGGATGCTCGCTTTCAGTCAGCGTTGTAATCCTGCCTCCTTCGCGCTGGGTACGACGTTGTAACATCACGCAGACCCCAATTAACCCTGCATCTCGCTCCGAACCGTCTTTGTCTCTTCCTTTGCGGAGATGCAAAGCCGCCGTCGTTCTGGGTCTCCTGGGCTTTGATCTGATGATTTATTCGTACTACAACACTACATGAAGAGGCCGTATCGCTTGAAAGTGAGACACCCTCTGAAAGCCACCCGAAAACCAGTCGACCTCATTTTCGTCTTTGTACAGGCGCGTTTGTTTCACGCTTTGGCTGTGGCTTTTTCCCTGCTGTGTCGCTTGCTCCTTGGTGATTTACCGCCAAACCCGGCTGGCGGGCTTCTTTAGTGCCCTCGGCCTTTCTTTGAACGCATGCGAGTCGAAACCGTTTTAAAAAGGCAACCACAGTCCGGCTCCCTTCTCGCCAGACCCTTGAGATAACCGGTCCCCAAACCTGATTCCATTTCAACTCGTCGAGTACAAAAGCTTGCTGTCCGTATCTTTGTTTTCTTCGGACTCGGGACTCCAAGCGTGACAGAAGTGCTCATCACATCTTCCACCCGTCCCCAGCAGAAATCAGCGCCGCAACGCACGCAGCCATGAAGGCTACCGCAGTTTCGTCCATCACCGTCGCCGTACTCGTCGCAACCGCGCGGTCGTTACCGGTCGATTCGAAGCAGTACCACTTGATATCGCCAGATCATGCCGTGGCAAGCCTTGCCGAAGACACCGCGACGAACACACTTCCGGCACAGACCTCATCGCCCACAGAGTTGGACAAATTCCTGTCATCCATCAAGTCAATATTCGCCGACGTGACCGAATCAAAGGGTAGCCTGGCCGGCAGTTGTTTCTGCGCCAACGGAGCCATCTGTTGCAACACGACCAACGGCCTAGACTGCACTCAGGGTCTGTGTGGCCTCTGAAGTCGAGTCATTCGGCAAACGAATTCCCCATCCAACGGAGATAAGCGGCGCGAGACAATGGTCCGGAGTATTGATTTGGGGGTTACCGGTATCAGCGGGGCCGGGTGCTTGGATGCCGGAGCGGCCCCGTTTCAGGCTCGGACTTGGCCCACACCGTCGCGGCATCGAGCTGCGAGGATGAGCGACATCTGTTCGACACCGCTGGTCGTCTCAGCTCGCCAGCCACGCTTCAAGCTCATTCGGGTACTACCGTCCATCCGGCTGACGCAGCTGGTCGGAGCAACCCTCCATCCCGATGCCCCCTCTTCGAGCGCATTCGGCCGGAGGCGTCGTCGGGCCACTCGTGCAGCGGTATTGGACCTGGCTGCAATGACTCTCACTAGGATGTCAGTTCACCCTAAGTCACAGGACTGAGGGAATACGGGATTGAGCTCGATCTGCTGTTGAACGCGCCAGGCCTGGGCATGACAGTGAGCCGCACCTGCGGTTGGTGGCCAGAGATGGACAACCTGGTCAAGTCAAGAAAGGATACCTGGCTATAATACTGCCCTAGACAAGGTGCTTAGTGCTGGAGTGGATTGAGTTGCCCAAAACTCACAGCTTGAAATGGTGCTGGTCTGTGGGTAAGCGGCACGTTGCCGCGGCCACTTGGAGGCCAGGAAGAGGGGCCAAGGGTAACGCACCGTAATTCGGTTTGGGGAATAGCTACATAATGTTATTAGTGACACCATCTTCCAACCAAATTCACTTTGAGCTGTCAAATCTTAAACCCGATCGAAATCGTTGTTATGGCCAAAGAGAAGACTGCTGGCCTAACGTCGCATGCTTCGTCACACTGGCGGGCACCACGCTTCGATCGAGATCTACAGACACACGGTGTCCAAGCCAAACTTCTGGCTGTTTGTCTGGCTGTTTGTCTATCCATACAGCTGGGAGGGCTCGGCTGCCCAGGCAGAGAAACCATCGAACGAAGCTCGAAATCTCTGCTAGCGCACGGAGTGAAGTTGTGTCAACCTGAGTACGTAGGTTTGACCACGGGCGCGAAGGTCCAGACGGTAAAGCCCGTCCGCTATGTGAGCTTTGGTGCACCATCTGGAGCTCGAGTGCTTCTTGAAGCAAGGTGTGCGGACTGACAGCTGCCCAGAATCCAGGAATACCGATGGAGGTGCTGCTTGACCGTACACGCCAGTCGTGAAATTTGGTAATGTAACCTATCAGCCACATGCCACAAGTAGGATTTCCTCTTGCTCGTAGAGCATAGGCTCTGACCTGTCGGATGAAAAGGGTGCCGAACAGGCTGACAAGGCGGGCATGGACGATGGACCCGACTCTTGAAACGACGTCTCGCGGGGGCGTCTCGCGGGCGTGTCGAGGTTCCAGCAGTGCGGTAGGCTTGGACATAGTTTATCGTTGTCCGGAAAACGAAACAGGCACGTGAAGAGCCAGGTTCTTCCATTCACATTGGGGTTCTCTTCGATGATGGCTCTCTCGTCGCGACTCATCAGTGTCGACCCTACCGCTGCAATATCTAGTACTTTTCCAGTCGCGTCACCAGTGAGGTGTGTGAATCAGCAAGCTAGACCTTCGAAGTGGCTGATAAATTGCAGCTGATGACTGTGCCTATTGCTGGTGTCCAAGTCTGCCATGGGAATGCAGAGTATGGCGGTCGGGCTGCATGGTCAGTCCCTGAGCCTCAGAGGCGGGAGGGGTTTGGGCGCGCGCGGGCCCCGTGCAATCTTCCAGAAGGTTGATGGAATGTTGTCAACACGTGGTGGTCTGCAACGAACTCGCGATGGCGTTAAGCTTATGAAGTTGTCCCATGGATGTAGTGGGCGTATCCTTCCAGCGCCGCTTCGGACTGTATGCTTCAACGTGCCACAAACAAATGGCAGCACGTCTCTCGGTTCATGCGTGTGGTCAGAATCTGCATCCAATGCAGTTGTTGGTGATCAAGAGGTATTCCCTGAGCATGGAGAGGTTTGTTTCACCACGAGAAAGTCTAAGCATTGGGATTCTTCGTACGGGACAGCGTGTGTTCCGACCATCGGGCTGGGAAGCAACCATGACCATTCAATGACTGCTTCGGGCTCATCTGCATCCCCTGCAGCCGCGTGGCTTTCTACAGTGACGGGGAAATATGCCGAAAGTGCCAGCGGGCACAGGATGATTCGTGATCATAGTCGTGGGCCGTGAGACGGGAGGCGCGAAGCAGAAGACGGCCACATCCGACTTGCAGGAAGGCCAGATAAGCTGAATGGCGTAGCAGAGCCGTCGATGATTGTTAAGATCCGACCACTTGACGGGGGTTTTTCGCTTTGATGAGCGGAGCTAGGCGTAGTGCAGTCCGTCAACGTTCGCATCTTCGGCACGGCCAACGTGGTTGAAGATCCTGGAAGCTAAAACGGGATGTTATGTAGTGGCGTCCACTTCTTGAGGAAGAAACGGAATGAAATGCAGAAGTGCATACTGCCTTCAGAACGAAGCTGTGGTGTGGCAGTAGTAGGAGAAATTCCAATCGAGGCCCTGGCTGCGTTGCTATCGATAGTCGACGATGGTGGTGGGAGGAAAGAACAAAGAGCGTCTTGCCAAGACTCGGGAGGCTCGCTGCAGGGCAGGTGCTTGGGTACAGGCGCCTACCTGCCTTGTGATGTCCCCCTTCTTCTTTAAGGTAGGTAGGTACTTAAGGCCCTTAGGTAAGGCAGGAGCTCTTTTACTCAGTTGAAGCTGTGGGAAGAAAGTACCGTGTACCTGATGCGAGGCACAGGAAAGTGTGGTGGTCCTGCTGGAACACCTTGCGGAAGGCACGCGGCAGTGGCGTTTTCCTTCCATGTGAGATGGCGCCATGGACATTAATAATGTCTACTCGCTGCCGTTGAAGATGTGACAGCAGAGACACATTCAAGTTTAATAGACGGTGCGCATAGCAATCGCGGTGGATTGTAGTTTACATACCAGATGTGGCGATGTCGAGGTCGGTCGTCAACCTCTGTCTGAAGAGCTGCGTCATGGAGGCGCAAAACGATGCCCCCTCTAATTTTGGCCATCGACGTTGTGCTACGTACCTTATATTACAATGGAGCTGGACTCCTGAATGAATCTAGTACTCGTAAAAGTCCCGACAACGACGGTGGCCGACATAGAAACTCGCTCCCTCGGATTTGGTCTCTCGTTTGATGCCACAGATTGCCATCCACGAAGAAGATAACGTGCCGATGCCAAAGTTTAATTGAGAGGGTGACGAAGAAAGCTTCTAGAAGACTTCCATGGACGACAGTTCCATGACATTGGCCATAGCCTGTCAGCATCTTCCCGTCCTTCAGCTTACAGAGTGCGCGAGGCACCGCAACGACGCGGACATGGGGCTCATTCAAGGACCGGGTGCACCCTCTCATCGAGCCGCTGTGGGCTCAAGAGGCCGGTCGCTTCGTGGGATCGTCGAGTGCCCCGTGCTGGCCACCTTTGGATTGATAGTCCAGGGGCCCTTGGACGTTTGAGACACGCGGTGAGATGGCGATCCACCAGCGCATGCATTTGGCCGCCTACCGTGCAGACGCAAAGTGTGTTTGAACCCGGGCTTCGCAAGGGGCTCCTGTGCTTTCGACAGTCTGACGATACGAAGGGGAAAGCTATAGAATATGGGTGCTGCCAGGTGAGGGGGCCTATCGGGTGAAGAGGAATACCATCAGTAGGAGGTGTCAACGAACCTTTTCCGTTACCTCCCCTCCCTCTTGCGAAGACTCTCACGCAGGGAGCACTATCGCAACGGGCTAACTAGAGGGCCCGCAGTGTGTCCTCTCGGAGGGATACCAGCTCAACTCTATGGTCAGCCAGGCTCTGCATCTTTAGTTTGCGGTAATCTGTGCTCATCTGACTGGGGTCAGCATGGCTCGGCTATAGAACCAAAGTCAGCAGAGAAGAAGGTTATTGGCACCGCTGCGCACACACGCTTCTAGAAGGCCAAATCCTTCCACGCCCAGATCGCCCTGTGTGTGGGATTTTGAGATGCGTACAATGTGGGATGGGGAGCAGATGAACCTCTCTCCTGCGAAAAAGTCAAAAGACAGCTCAGCTCGCAAAAGCGGTCCATGCAGATAAAGTAGAAGACCGAAAAGAAGAAGAAAAAGAGCAAGTGGAAGACGGCATGGAAGCCACGCCAGAAGCCTCAGAGAACAAAGAAACAGACGGCTAATCGCCCGTTTTGTCTAAATCCCCGGTCACCCTGGATTGTCTAGCATCAGGCAGGCCAAGTGTCTCAGTAGCGTAGATGCTGCCGACCTATTGTCGCCTTTTCGCTTGCTCTGTCACGTCACACCAGGACCGGACAAGCGCTCAGATCCACGCTGTTCATAATCTCCTAGAGTGTCAAGGCATGGCAGCCATCCGGCACTAGACTAGCAGCGCAGTGTGGCCGGACGTCTACCAAGCAGTAGCCATCGAGGGTGATAAAAAGGCAGTTAGTGAAGGGATGACTGGCTGATCGACCATCGACGGCAGCTTCGTAGGATGTCCCTTTTGTGGTAAAGCAAGCGTCCACACTTGTTGAGGTTCATCTCTGAAGATGGAACGTGGATAGAATTTGAATGTGCACGTTTGAGAGACAAGATTACAGCCCAACTCCAGGTAGCTAGGTCCAAAGCAAGGGTGACCAGCCCTGTAAGCTTCAGTCGTGCATTGTCGGGCACATCATTTTGCATCGTCGTGGTCTGCCTCCGGCGGAGGCACGCACGCCTTTCGGCCACGACCGGGTGAAGATTGACAATGTAGCAACAACACGCAGCACACCAGGTCGCAACCCCAGCCTACAAGAGGGTGAAGGTTCGGATTTAGAAACAAATAATCGGCGCGATGCGATGCTGCAGATTGTCAGGTCGCATGGCTGACCGCTCCCCCTGTATGGATGTCGAAGGCCAGTCAGCCTAGCCTAGCCTAGCCTCTACCGACGAGGCACCCAGGGCTTGTGGACAACATTTGTAAAGAAATATCTGCTGCACACTTAAGCATACACCTAACACTTATGTACAATACTTTTCGTCGTCTTCGGTGACTTTCTTACAAATATTCACAGTGCCATCGGAGGCAATGTTGAAATTCGATACTGCAATATCTAGGTGCAGCAATCGGGTACCTCGTCGTACCACAATAGAAAAAACACTCGGACCGGAGCACCTCCCACCACGTTTCCGGTGTCTAGGGACTGATACATGGCCGAAGTGAGGATGTGAGACCTATCTTACCTTACCTTAAGATACTTCACATGCCTTCAACCCGCTGCTACTTGTCGAACTGAAGCTCCATGCCCGTCCATCAATGTTGCCCATCCAAAGCGAAGCTACCTAGGCCAGTGAGCAAAAGCTGTGCGGTGCAGTGTAGTGCAATGCAGTGCTGGCAGTTTAAGCTTTGGCATCCAGTAGTTCTCATGTCTACTTGCCCTGCCAGTGACGCCGCCTCACCCCTGAAAGTGCGTCAGCGAGAATCCGTGCACGGTGGCCCGGTACCTCCTCGGTACATCTCCCCGTAGCCCGTGCCCCACCACCCGAGCGTCATCACGGAAGTGAAGTGGGAAAGCGTGACCCCTACCTTATACCTATGTATAGGTAGGTAGGTACGATTACCTGCCACCCTGCTATGATATCCGTACTTTTTTTCGGTTTCCACACAGTACCTGACCTGGCTGCTCCTACCCTTACCTGAGCCATCTCACTTGCTTTTCAGCTTAGGTAGCTTGCTGCAGCGGATTGCTAATTAGGCTCTTCCCTCCGTTTTGCTGGAACTTTGCTGGACGGACTGCTCCTGCTCTCACTGCTCCTGTCCTCTGCTCCCCCTCTCTGCTCCTGTTCTCCTGCTACCTTCCCTACCTCACCTAGGTATCTCAAGGTAAGGTACCGCACAAGGCCTAATTAGTACACTGTACCTGCCTGCACTTGGCCGCACCTGCTTCTGCTTCTGCTTCTCCCGCACCTTCTGCTGCAACCACAGACTGGTGAAGGATTTCAGTCTTCCTTCTTTTCCTTCCCCACGTCCTCCTTCCCCCTCCACGTCGTGGTTCCCACGCCGCCTGCCTTATCTTACGCCCACGCCTTCCCTACCACTGTCCCACCACCTTCCTCGTCTCCGTTGTTGTTTCCCCCGGCTGTTTTCCCACTGAATCACGACCGCTTCTTTCCTCGTCATATCGCATCTCACATCACAGCCTCTCTTCCTCGTTCATCTATCCCTCTACCGCTCTCTCGCAGCAACTTTCAGCAGCTTCAATTGCGCGCCCTTCGACTGCTCCAATCCGGCTTCGCGTCGTCATCGACCTGAGCGCTTCCGCCTCAAATTGCCGTCTCCGATCCCGCGCCACCAACCCCAGTAGCTTCGTTCCATCCGCCGTTTTCTTCATTCCTGTTCCGCTCCCGGCAGCCGACCGCCTTCCCGCGTAGTCGACCATCCTACGTCGAATCAATAGGCGGAGAAACCACCATACTTCGTGATCTCTGGTCTTCCCACCGACTTTGGGTGAGTGGCGGGCCTTCTTGCATCTTGAAACGCTGCATGGAAACTGACCGTTTCCGCTGGCATTTCCGCAGACGGAACATCACCGCAAGTGCAAGCTCTCCTAGCAGACCCGGTGCCAAATCTCCAACAACTCCCTTGACGCTCCTTCCGCGCCGCAAATTCTGACGCAGCAGAGAGTTTTGCACCGTTTTCGCGTGCTCTCGACTTTCACTGCCATCGCCTGGTTCGCACTGCCCACTTTCGCCGTGCGTAATATCACCTGCGACACGCAGTGTCGTCAGCATCCTCGACTCTCAGATCCAGACGTTCCCTCCCCTCCTCAAACGCCCCCGCCTCGGCCACGACCGACGAGTGTACTACGTACGCCAAATCCGATAGACGAGCGAAAGACACGAGTTCCAGGTCAATCAGGATTGAGCACAATAATTATAACGCTTTCGTCTGGCGCGCTTCCAAGGGTGCTCGGCACGGTGTCACGTCTTCTTCGCCGCAGTAGGCTATAGCATGCACCATTGCCGATTGCGTTGTTCTACCGCGACTGGATAGACCTCTCACCAGATACGGCGGCAAGCCATCATTCGGGCTAGGCGAGGAATTCCTCCCTCCCGTCGCCTCGTAAAATACAGGCGACGCCTTGGGTGCGCATCGGCGAAGCCCCGCGTAAAGCATTTGCCCTCTGCCCTGCCGCTGGGTGGAGAGCTCAGCCGGAAAGGCGAACCGGAAATCTGGCGTCGACACGGCTACGTTCGCGGCATCCGTCCAGGACCATGAGGCGGAATCGCTCTCCGACTTCCCCGTCGCCGTATCGGGCCTTCGCCCATGGCGCCGGCGGAGTGCCTGATTCCCTCTCCCTCCTCAGGTCCTTCAACTCCGACTCGAACCCCACCCGGCCCATGAGGCCCTCTCCTTTAACAGCTTCGACCATTCGAGATATGCCGCTCGACCTGGTGGATCGCATCAGATCCTTTCCCCTGTTCGTATCTGCGCCGGACGAATTCCTGGCCGCCATTGGAAACCACCTCCGACCTCAGGTCCACGCGGCCCAAGACCATATTCTCACCGAAGGCGACGATGCGCGAGCAATGTACTGGTTGGTACGCGGTGTGGTGGCCGTCACGTCACGAGATGGCGAGGCCATCTACGCCGAACTGAAGCCCGGCGCCTTCTTCGGAGAGATTGGAGTCTTGATGAACATCCCTCGCACCGCCACCATCGTCGCCCGAACAAAATGTCTCCTGGTGGTACTGAAGAAGGAAGATCTCCAGGCCGAGTTGCCCAAGTTTCCCGACATGGAAAAGGCAATCCTTCAGGAGGCCCAAGAACGTCTCAATATTCTAAAAAAGAAGAGGCAAGAGGGCACAGCCTCGCACAAGACCCCGCCACCACTCGTTAATGGTGTCAGAGAGCCAGCGCCAGGCGAAGTTTCGACAGGTGAGGTGGGTGCCATCAAGGAAGGAACCGTTGTGAACTCGAAAAAGAGAAAATCGCCTAGCCCGGGAGCTATCGAGGACCCGGCTGCCGGAAGTGCACTAGGCAGTGGCTTCGTCAACGTCCGGAGAACTCTCAAGGAGCTTCCGCTTTTCTCGACCTTACCTACCGATATTCTCCATTTCCTGGGTCTCAGTGCCCAACCCAAAACGTACTCTCCTTTTACAGACATTATTCAACAGGGCTCGGCGGGTAATGAGATATTCTTCATCGTCCGTGGCGAAGCCGAAGTAATACACGAGTCGCCCGCTCAAGAGCCGGTAAAGAAATCAGCACGCGCCTCGTACATAAGGCCGAGATTGAAGGCTGGCCAGTACTTTGGTGAGGTGGCCAGTCTGGGGCTTTCTGAAGGGCGAACGGCGACGGTGCGAGCAATCACGACGGTGGAATGTCTGATGATACCGGCTGATGCACTTGACACTTTATGGAGTAGGTGTCCGCCCGACATCAAGTCGCAGGTGGAAGAGACTGCGAGGAAAAGATACAAAAAGTCGGACGAGGATGTGGAAATGATGGATGTGGACCCCAGAGAACGGGCAAGCAAGTCGGATCCTCCTACGCCCACAACACCCAAGGCTCTACCTTTACCGCACGTCACCTTCACCACGCCTTCGAAGCCTGCGTCTCCCACGAAAGATGATCACGAGACGATGGAACCGAAGGACCCCGACCCTTTCCTGAGTGTCGACATGGAGAACATGCGGAACAGGCGCCGCAACTCACTAGCTCCTCCCACCCCGCCGTCCGACTCCTCGCAAACGGGACTCAACGGCTTCAGAATGCATCACGTTGAATCCACGCCCCTCCGGTTTTCGGTCACTCAGTCACCGCAGTCGCCTTCCGACTCAGAGGCGCCAGTCAAGCGAGCTCGAACACTCCCTCGCCGTCCGCACTCAGCTTTGATCCCTGCCCTCCCCGACCATCTGCTAGTACAAGTGTTCCGCCATCTAGACATTGCCGAGTTGATGCATGCCCGACTCGTCTCAACACATTGGCGGAAGCTTCTGACGACCCATCCCAACGTCTGCCTGGATTTGGATCTTTCCGAGTATAACAGACGCGTGACAGATCTAGCCATCAAGACATGTATTGGCCCTTTCGTGGGTGAACGTCCCGAGACGATCGACATCAGCAACTGCTTCCACATTACGGATGATGGCTTTCGGAGTCTCTGGGAGAGCTGCGGCCGCAACGTCAAGAGATGGCGGATGCGCTCTGTCTGGGACGTCTCGGCGAACCAAATACTAGATATGGCCGAGAATGCCAAGGGCTTGGAAGAGATCGACTGGAGCAACTGCCGCAAGGTTGGCGACAACCTTCTGGCTCGCGTCGTTGGCTGGGTGGTCCCCGAGCAGCCTCCGCCTCAGCCGGCGAGCAAGCAGGTGGTCATCTCCAGCTCTGCCGCCAAGTCGAAACCCCAAAAGGCCGCAGCTCAAGCTCAGCAGCGCCCAGCACATATCCCCAAACCGGGGACCATCATCGGCTGTCCGAATCTGAAGCACCTTAACCTGTCATACTGTAAGCACATCACGGATAGGTCAATGGCTCACATGGCGGGCCTCCAACCGTCTCGAGTCTCTCTCGCTCACACGTTGCACGTCAATCACCGACGCCGGATTCCAGTCGTGGGCGCCCTTCCGGTTTCAAAACCTCTCACACCTATGTTTGGCTGACTGCACCTACTTGTCCGACAACGCCATTGTCGCTCTCGTGGGAGCTGCGAAGAACCTGACATACCTGGACCTGTCGTTTTGTTGCGCACTTTCCGACACTGCAACAGAGGTATTGGCATTGGGACTTCCACAACTGCGTGAACTTCGACTAGCGTTCTGCGGAAGTGCAGTGTCGGATGCCAGTCTTCAATCCGTCGCTTTACACCTGAACGAGCTTGAGGGCATCTCGGTTCGAGGCTGCGTTCGCGTGACAGGCACCGGGGTCGAGAAGCTGCTGGAGGGCTGCGGTCGCCTCCAGTGGGTAGACGTGAGCCAGTGCCGGAACCTCGAGAGCTGGATTAGGAGCGGAGGCGTAATGCGGTGGGGATTCGATGAGCGAGGCGGCAATGGCCTCTCGCCCGGCCAGATGCCTCTACCGTTACCAAGCCCCACCCGGACGACAAATCACGTGGGCTTGGGCGGGAGGCCGCTCAGCTTCCGTCGTCGCGCGCGGAAACCGGTCCGGTTCATCGTGGAAAAGGGCACGTTTGGGCTGAGGTGAGGGGGCACAAATCTGTGATGATATTACGAGAGATGTGATGTACGAGTGTCGCATGCGGGTATTTTTTGGACAGCATCTTAGAGGAGTCTGCGGGTTAATCCACCATATCGATCTTGTATCATGAGCAATGGACCACACTAGGGTATCATGGAGAAAACGGAAGCGGAGGTTGAGGATAGACTGGATACGGTGATACCCTGTTCATTCAACTACTTAGTACAGAAAACTAGTATGCTTAGCTGTAAGATATGGCTTTTTCTCGACTTTCAGTCTGTTCTTAGGTATGTGGGTTATGCCCTCTTGACCCCTGGAGCTTTGGAAAACCCAACACCAAAGAGAAAAGCAGTGCGAATCAGAATAGCTAGGGTGGTGATGGCCACTGCGCCCCAGTCCTCAGCCCGCCACGTCGTCAGTGGGTTGAGACGACCTTGCAGCGCATAAGAGGCGAAGGTGCCGTAGAGAAGCAACACGTCTACGATGAGGAGGCCGAGTTGATAGATTCGCCACACAGCGACCGAGTCCGTCGCGCGGAGGAGGAAGATGGAGAAGAGAGCGTTGGACAGCAGATGGCCTGCTATTTGGTTGTTGAGGGGGAGGGAGTACTCCCGGAGTGAGTTTGCGATGCTCGATGCGCTGACGAGGGATGCTGGGTGGACCATTGACGGGTCGATGGTTTGTGGGGCGTAAGACGGCGGGAGGTAAGATGAGGTTACGGTTTCGGGGGAGAAGAGGAAGAGGGTGAAGCCCCATATGGCGATGATGGGGTCGAGGGTTTTGAAGAAGAGAGCGTACGGCCTGGGCACTTGAGAGGGCATGCTGGAGGAGGATATTGGTGATAGACTGGGTGCGTTGGAATAAGGTAGCGTGTTGACGGTGTTGAAGGTCGACAAAGTGAGTGGGACAATGGTCCAGTGATAGTACAGGCACTGGTACAAGTTGTGTCACGATATCTTGAAGCATTGGCGACTGACGCGACGGATGATGGTACGATTGCGATTGCCTCGTGTTGATGTCATCGGTGCTCCGCGGGGCCGGAGGGATGTTCTCGACCCGCCCGGGTCCCTTAACGCCAAGCGTGGCCTGTGCGGCGGTTAAGCTCGTGGGGGGCGCAGGAGCTTGGGCCAAGGCGCTCTGGTGGATTATGTCAGCGCGGAAAATCTTCCGTGGCTTTTTTGGGGCCGGGAGGGGATGAGAGGGAGGTAACAGTCCTGTAGTGGTGAAGGTGCTTTCCTTCTTGACGAGTGGTTTTGTCTTTAAATGAGACTGAGACTTGAATGAGAAGACGGAGCTGCTGATCGGTATCTGTTCGAGCCGGAGAATCATAGCAGGTGGGGAAAAGCTTTTCGCCTGAGTGGCCACCTATGGACAGAGGTCTCATCGTGCAATACCTTTCAGGTTGAGGCTTGTTTTTATTCAATTTTCTTCAGCTTTTTGCCCTCTTCTTGGTAATTGACCGCAACAGAGTGTAAAATGAATGCCATGAAGCCTCGTGGGTAGCCCATATCGCCATCAGTCGTCTGTTGTCTCACGATCTGTACGCTTTATTGTCGAACTTACATGTTTGACAGCTCTCTTGGTCTGCGACTGCGTGGTTATCTATGACTATTTTCGCGATGTGATGAGACCCAGATGCAGGAGCGAATTGCAAAAATATACTCGATGCCGGAGGAACGTGAATTCGAAAAATGGCCAAGGCGATTCAGCGCGAAGTTGTATGCTGGTCTGGGAAGGACAAGTGACGCGCGGAGTCGAGGAATAGAGAATACGATAGGTGCATCGTACAGTAGTACTCTGAGAAACGAGTGTTCTGATGCAGTTGAAAGTGCGCAGGGTTTGTTGACAGCCTCGATAAATACCTTACTGATTGCATTTCCATGGAACACACATTGTAAATACAAAGGGCCAGAACGTATCGCGAGTGCCTTCATTCGAGGGCACTCTGTTTCGCTGTGATGGGCTTGGAAAGACAGATTAGTAGCTTTGAATGACTCACCAGCCACTTGAATGGCGTAAATCTCTTCTCACCGCCGACCTTTACGTCTTCGGTTCGAATCCTGTTATTTCGACGGAGGTCTTTTGTTAGAGCGCCGCCCTAAACCTATTTCGTCAACATCGTCACATCCGCCACAAGAGGTATGCCCATCAATTGTACCTCTCTCGCGAGGTACAACTACGTAGCCTTCACAACAATACGATAAACAGAAGGCATCACATGTGCGATGCGTATGGTATGGCGATGCGTATGGTACGGCGATGCGTACGGCGATGCGTACGGCGATGCGTATGGCGATGCGTATGGCGATGCGTGTGGTAAGATGAAGCTATTCAGAGATTTCTAGTTTTTAGCTGTAGTTATTTGTACCTTTCAATTATGGTACATCAAATTAGGTGGGGCTTCTGCTCTGTGGCTATGGTGCTCGTTTATGCTACTAAATGGGGTTTAGGGCGGCGCTTTAACAAAAGACCTCCGTCGAAATAACAGGATTCTTCGGTTCACTCAGAAAGGTCAGATGCGACACGTATGTAAGCAGTCATCGGTAACACGCCAGCCAGCCCACGTGGAGACTTTTTAGTGGCCTTGCCACAAGTCCAATGAAGTCGACCCATTCACCCTTGTTCAAGCGGTACATCAGGGTACCATGCCCGACCATGTCGTACACGTCAGAGCCCCCCGCTACAGTCATCACCAACGCCCAGTATGTCTGAGGTGATGTTGCTATTCACGGAATTGTAATATGCCAGTGACCATGGCGCATTGAGGCCCTTGGGGCCCGAGTAGTAAGAGTACAGCTAACGCCCTTTTCTCGTAGTCTGGCCTACTGTGACCTACTCTCTTCTCCTACTCCCTTCTTCTTTTCCTCCTACTGAGAGACTAGACCTGGCTTTGACGAGAGCGCTTATCACAATAGTCATATTGTCACGAACCGTACCATCAGGCCTACAGAGATAGGTAGGTGAAGGCTTGTTCGTGTTGAAAGCTATCTGCGGAACGGTGTCGTCTGATATATGGGTTTGTGGGTGTATCTTATGTAAGGCGTGTCTTATGTGAGCGGGCCACGTGACCCAGGATAGCGGCCCACAGGCATGAAGCTATCACGACACTTATACAGCTTATAACTCATGTAGTAAGGACATTCACTGACTCTTATTGGCAACAAGTCGACAATCAAATCATGCCACTGGCCCCTTTGCTTCATTGCGATGGATGTCAAACCAACACACTTGATTATAGTATACTAGAATAAAAAGAGCCGGTCTTGCCAGCAGTTTACCAGAAACGACACGAAACAAACCAATATACCATTGGGGTGCGTGCGCTTTTGACCTTGTCTCCCCCATCAGCATCTCAGAGACTCAGACAAGGTCCCCGGGCCGTCTGTTGTCCTCCTCAGGGAACATGATCCCGTAGAGATCAACCAGTCTGTCGTCCAGGTCGTCGAGATCATCTCGCTCCGCGTCCGCCCTCTCCATAGCCTCGATGTCACGATGCTCGGGATCATCTTGCTTCCCGTCCTCCATCTCGGGATGCTCGAAGACATTTCCCTCCACACCCGCCACCTGTTCATCCTCCACAGCGGCTTGCTCCCTCCGCCCCCTCTCCTCTCTCGCTATTCGCTGCATGGCCTGGTGCTGGGCCGCAATTTCCTCCTCGTTCATCATGGGAGCGCCGTCCGGATGGAAGAGGCCGTAGCCTTCGCCAATAGTGCCATGCGTCTGTATCATGTGGTGATAGCACTCGTTGCTGGTGTCGGATACGTCCATACACTGCCAACAGATATGTGCATAGCAGCTCGTACACTCCATATGATTGCAGCCCTCTCGCTTCTCGATGCCCGTTTGGCAATTCGGGCAGGCTCTGATGTCCAACTCTCCCATTGCTCTGGAGAGTTCCTCGTCGACGCCCTGATCGCACGGCTCCCAGACAGAGTGGTTCGCGTCGCAACCGAGACACGCCACCTTGAGACAGCCGGGGCAGCGCTGCGTGCCATTGACTTTGCGCCGGAAGAGAAGACCGCAGCCTGGCGTCGGGCACTCCTTGAGGTGTCGGGCCTTCCGGCGGACATAGTATCGAAGGGCCATGGCAATGATTTGCGGCATCTGGTCGGAAACTTGCCGCCTCAGGGCCCTGAGAGAGATGTACTTGTTGCAGATGGCTCCGTCCTTGGTTGTGCCGCAGCACGCCAGTCCGCCCTGGCCTTGCACCCAGGTCTGTTCCGACTGCCAGAAGCGCGTGAAGCAGTCTCCGCAGAAGGCGTGGCCGCACTGGGTCCAGACCGGTTCCTCGGCCGGGCATGTGCAGACCGGGCAGGTCGCCTCCTCGTTTCTGTATTGGCTCAGGGCTCGTTCGAACTGGTCGGGGTCGTCCACCAGCTTATAACGGTACTGGGGAACCATGGGTGAGTGTTCGTGGATGATCCGACGGACTCTCTCCCTGACCTCGACAACTTGGTGCAGGTTGGTGCTGCTGAAGGTCGTACCCATGCACCAATGTGGGCTTTTGGTCGGGAGCGTCTGCATGGTCAGACCGTCGGCGAGGGTCTTCTCGACATTCGAAAGGGGCCCGTATAGGGACACCATTGTCTCTTTCGTCATTTCCACAGTAGACTGATGTACAAGATTGGCAGTCATGTACGGGCTTTCCATATAGAGGAGAGCTCTCAAGGCATCGGTCTCGTGAGTATACGCTGCCCTGACGACGACGTCGTCGCTTGTAGCATAAGGACGGACGTATGCGGGCCCTTGCACCAGCGGTCCGTACTTGGAAAGCAAAGCTCCCAGCTCTTTGAGGTCGTCTTGGACATTGACTCGGCCCGATTCGAAGTAGGATCGACTCCGACGAAACTCCACGGCACAGGAGCTTGATCTGACCTGATAGGCGGCGCAAGCAAAGAAAGGGAAATGGCGACGGCTGTCTTCCCAAGAAACGCCCGGCCAGGGGAGACGGGCACGACCCACGGCGGCGAGCGTTGTCAGCAGGCGGCCCGAGAAGCGTTGGTCCCGTACCAGGATCGTCGCAGAGATTAGTCCGCTGTGTGCCTTGGCCGTGCTGACATTTGCGGCGTGAGCGACATCCGGGGCGAAGTTCGCTAGGAACTGCCGCACACTCTCTTCAGTGGTGCCATCGGGAAGGCCATCGAGCTCAATAGCGGAGCACTCGGTTGCGATAGCAATGTCATTGATCCGGACGCCGTCATGCACGACGGTCATGCCGCCCTTGTAGTGACAGAGGAGATGAGACATGATCTCTTGAGACTTTTGAAGAAAGAAGAGTTGACGGAAGTGAAATGAAGTTGTAGTGGTTGGTCCAAAGCAGGATGGAGCACAATCCAAGTTGCTTCAGGTTATGATGGCTGATTGTTGGTGGGAGATGTGTGAAACCTCAGCGTTTGGAAACTAGGTGCCAGACCGATCTCTAGAGCTTGGTGAAGAGTTAGTGTTTGACACTGACTGAAGAAGAAGAGACACTCACTGAAGAAGAAGAAGTGACACTGACTGAAGAAGAAGAAGAATGATGAAAAACTCTGACTCAAGTCGAGAATGATGCAGAATGCGTCTTGAGTTGGAATTTGAACAGAGAAGAGAAGGTGTGTGATCTCAGCCTCTTGGAATTGGGGGGCAAGGTGGTTTTATAAGGGGAAGAGAGAGGGGCATCTCCGATGCTGATTGTGCGCGTTACCTGGAAGGAGATGCATCAAAGTCTTTTGAAAATCCGACCTCAAGGTGGTTAAGGTTACCCGGATCTATCCAGGCACTCCAGGACCTTCAATCAATTGACAGGTTTCGGGAAGTTCAACAGCCAGTTCATGGTGAAAACGTTGGTTTTTTTGCCAGTCCGGTCTCAGCAATCTTCTAATAATCCCGAGTTTCCAAGTCTAAAGCGAGTTCAACGCGTGTTGAGAAACCGGAGCAGACAGTCTCCAAGTGCCCTGCCTCTCTCAACGGAATGGCACGAAGTGTTTGTGACCACCCCTCCGGCCTACCCGTATAGTACAGCATCTTTTTTAGGTTGGTGAGTTTTGCTCATCTAGGGTGCGGACCCTCATGAAGTATTACTCCTCAAGTCCACAATGTATAGACTATGGAGAGTTGCCAGGGGCGGACGAGCACGATCATGACAGTGTGTTTGACGTGAAAGCAGACAGTTCTATTTTTGGCGCAAAGAAACATGCGCTCTGCCGCGAGAACATGGAAATTGAACATCGTATCTTCTGGAGGAAATTGTCACAAGTAATATGCTCACAATCACTGCCAGGTACTTCCCGACATCCTCTGTGGCAGGTTTCAGGACGACAGAGTTACGCAACATGGCCAAAAGGGTGTAAATAGAGACCTCCACAAGCAAATCCTACCGCGATGTGCGGCCATTGAGGTAGATCAAAGCCCCAGGGCAGGAAGGTCAAGTTATCTCTGACGTGGCCCAACTCTCTGATAAATCT
This sequence comes from Colletotrichum orbiculare MAFF 240422, assembly GCA_000350065.2. Lineage (NCBI taxonomy): Eukaryota > Fungi > Ascomycota > Sordariomycetes > Glomerellales > Glomerellaceae > Colletotrichum > Colletotrichum orbiculare. Next base: position 254,642 of record AMCV02000036.1, on the reverse strand, counting down.
TGGCTTCGTTTTCACATCATTGCCAGGTTAAGTCCAACTTTTTCATCTTCAACCTCTGCTTACACGAATCCACAACCAACAACTTCACTTCTTCTTACACGACACAACCAACAACTTCACTGCTTCTTACACGAGCTTTTAACCATGAACTTCTCACCCGAGTATTGTAAGCAACCACCCGTTCTCGCGCGTCCGGCTTTGATCAGTTTAACCAACACCCCCGCCAGTACAAACACCAGTCAGAATGGTCGTCGATTCAGCCACATACCAGACCATGGGCGCCACCTTCAGCTTCGGCCCCGGTGCTGAGCTCACTCGGCTTGACTTCCAATCGGCTGGAGCTAGCCCTGGCCGTCGCGAATTCGCAGCAAACCAGGCGAAGCTTCGCTGGGAAGACCCGGCGAGGATGGCCATGGTCACACTGGAACCCGTCTTCGGGTCGGGCGTGGACAGATTCAAGACCACAATCGAGGAGATGGCAAACCACTCTGGGTTTGAATACCTCCGCTCAACCAAAGTCGGCTCTTTTTCGCTTCGCTTGGGAGGCATCCCTTCAAAAGCCATGACGAGCAACCTCGTGGCGGAGGCCGCTGGTCAATGCGGAACCCCGACGAACCGGATCGGCCTCCGCTTTGTCGCTGAGACGAGCATCGGGTCCCAGTTTGAGAGCATCAACGGGGCCCTCGGCTCTTTGGGAAGGCCCGACACAAGAGTCTTTGAGTTGTGGAACTCGTCCCCAAAGACCAAGGAGCAAGGATGGGTCGAGGCTCGCGTCACTTTCGAGAACGAGACCCAGGCGAGACAGGCATGCGACTGGCTCAACAGAAAGTGGCAGTTCATCACCGAGGAAGACGTCTGCGACATCACCGTCAGGGCTGAACAGCACTTCTCCTTGCGGTACGAAGTCATCGACGCACCTCCCAAGGACGCCCGTGCCGTAAAGGACATTCAGCGGATCGCGGCATCTCCGGCTCGTGTCTCGGAGATTCCTGCCTGCTGGTTTGCAGTCGAATTCGATAGCCCCGACGCGCGCGCACTGCGTTTCATCAAGCAGCGATTCGACTGGCTTTTCGCACCCGAAATCGCCCAAGAGGAGAAGGTCGTCACCCTCGGCACCGTCACTACCGAGCCGCAGGTTGCACAGGAAAGCAACATCTGCCCCGTCTGCACCGGCGAGGCCGAGGACCCTGTCGTCAACGACTGCGGCCACGCTTACTGCCGAGAATGCTTCAAGCTGTTCGCAACCGGCCCGGGTACCTGGGAGGCCAACAGCTCTCTCAGATGCTTCGCTCAAACCAACACGCGAGAGGAGTGCGGGCACGCAATCTCCTTGGACACGCTGGCAACCCGCAATCTTCTCCAAGACGTCCTCGAAGCTTCGTCGAGGGCCTTTGTCAACAAGAACGCAGCAGCATACAGGCAGTGCGCAACGCCAGGGTGCGCGTACCTCTACCAGCTCAGCGAGAAGCACACCCAAAGCGGCTCTCACAGGTGCCGCGGCTGCCTCGTCGTCGTCTGCACCAAGTGCGGCGAGGAACACGACCTTTCCGGCCCGTGCCCGAAGCCCGAAGACGACGAGGAGCTGGCCAAGGCCTTTGAGGCCATTCGAGCCGCGCGCTGCCCGGCCTGCGCGATTCCCATCGAGAAGACGGACGGCTGCAACCACGTCGCCTGCAGATGCGGCTCGCACATCTGCTGGCAGTGCAAGGCCTCTTTCGGGACTGCGGGAGCGTGCAACGGTCACATGCTGGATGTGCACGAGACCCTCGGGGGGGATATGGGTATCGGACCGGACGGCGGTCCCGTTCTCGACGAAGCGGACCGGCGGTTGCAGGAGGAAGAATACCGCTTGGCGGAAGCTCGTGCGGATCCGGGCCGGGCTGCTTTTATCCCCTTGACGCCTGACGATATTGACGAGGTGCTTGCGGAGCTCGCGCGCGTGGACGGAGACGGGCGTCAAGAGGAAGCACGCGGCAACAACCGCGGCCTTGCACTTGACATCGCGATCAGAGGCTTGGACGCCGCTCTCAGTGACGCGGATGTCCCCATGAGGTCATGGAACATGGAGGCAATGATGCGCAACTTGGAGGAGGCACGATACGCGTAGCACGGGGTCAAACGGGTATAGAGTTGCAAGGATGTAGAGCTTTGCGTCTGAAAGGCGTCCTGCAGTTTTATCAAAGGAATACAAAAGGCATTGTGGAGGAAATTGTACAAACCAGCTCCTCATCCTTCGCTTCATGTCAAGTGCGTATGGTGCCTGTCCGTGTTGTTCACGATGTTGGACAGACGCCGCGGCCTGCCCTCACAGTCCCAGAACAGGTCGCTCTCGACACCCTGCTTGATCCAGTAGTCACTCGACTCGGTGGGATACCGCAACCACAATCCCTTGCCGTCTCCCCATTCATCTCCTCGCGGCTCCTCTTTCAGTTTGAGACCGCCAAGGTCGCGGAAAACATTGGATGGCAGCTCCACCACAACATGGGTTTCCTGCTCGGTCATCAGGTGCCCCAAGGCGGCCGCCAGTGGCCGTAACAGCAAGCGGTCGATATCGAGCAGGCGAGCGGCCGGACGTACGTCCCAGTCATTGTAGAGGTAGTCCGAAAATGATATGATGAGCGAGTGTATGTTTGGGAACGAAGTTGTCAATCCGGCCAGGTTTGGTAGTTGTCGCATCTTGTCCATGTCGCTTTTGCGCGAAAATCGTGGCTGGGACGCGTCGCCAAAGAGCAGCACCTCCAACCGCAGCTCGAGGGACTTGATCATGGCCAGATGCTGCTGAAGGATTATGTACCCGCAGTCTGCAGACCGCAAAAGGCTGTCCAACAAGTCACGGCTCTCTACAACAAAGGTGTTGGTGGAGTATAGCACCTCGATGCCTTCGACGTAGGCTTGTCTACACGCGCGCAGCCACCCCAAAGCGCCGATCGTGCAGCCGCAAAGGCCTGTGCCCGGCGGCCAGAAATGGCACATCACAGCTTCGCCGCGCAAACATGCGTCATGATGTGGCCAGATATATGGAGAAACGCCGCGGGCCAGAATGCGGCGTTCCATGACTGATCCGCGAGGGAGCAGACGATGACAAACGCAGCCATACCACCGCCACTCCCAGTCCGACTCACTCTCGGTCTTAGAAACTGTGTTAGCGACTGAAGTTCTCTCTCTGGATACAGTATATCTAACTGGGCTATTTGAGGGCGGCGGTACCCGAGACACACTCGCAGGTGCCGCACCAAGGCCATGCTCGTGTGGAGCTGAAGCATGCTGTGAGCCGCAGGTCCGAAGCCTGGAAGAGGCGAGCCGCAGGTCCAGGTGCAGCGTGCAATCGCCAAAGGCGTCGATCAGCACGCGCCGTCGCAGTTCTGGCGGAAGACAGGCTAAGGTCCCGAGGGTGTCGATGAGGTTGTCGTCTGTATTTGTGGGTGTGATGGGCCGGGACCGCTGAGCAGGGAGACGAGGGAGAGGTGACGACAGCTCGCATTCGTGAGTTCCAGTCGTTTCCTGACCACTGCGGTGTCGTCTGCGGCCGAGTTTTTCAAGCAAGCGCCGCATCCTCAAGCTCGTTTACGAATCTAGACTGTTGTCCTTTGCAACAACGAAGGTGGTGAATCCGGAGGGGAGCGGTATGGCTGACATAAGAACACCCATCGTCACGTGCCAGAGTACGCAGGAAGAAGCAAGTCGACCAGTTGCCCACTGCCATTTTATAGATTTAAAACTGGCGTACATGCTGCATAATTTGCTATTATTGCGCCTATTTCAAGCACTTTCAGAGATGAGGAGATAGATTACGGCAGCTTCTCGTGTGCTCGGCCGTCTATCTGCAACGCCTGGAGCCCCAAGAGAGCGTTCGTCCTTGTAAAAGCAACAGAATCCTGGTCGAGCTGCGCAGCCTATACTTCATCACACGCTCTGTAGATCTATTTCAGTACGTCAACTCGGTAAGCAGCCTCTATTATTGCATCAGAACTGGTTCTGATGGCGAACCCCTGGGCACAAGGCGATGTGAGAGACATGATTGCTTAATAGACAACATGGAACAGTGAGACGATTTTAACCCCATTTTGAGGTCACAAGGACCTGCGATTCCGGGAATTTCATGCCGAAATGACAATTTTGCAACCAGACTATCCTCACAGCTTGCACTTCTGATGCGGTGTATATCTGCCGAGCAGAGCTAAGCCGGACTCGCGGAAGCGGACGAGGTGGGTGTCATTGTTCATTTATCCACCCCGGACTCGAAGAGTCAGGAGATACGGCTGGGAGCCTTGGCGAGCTCCGAGTTGGATGGCACGCAAGGGTCGCGATGCTACGTTTCGGAGGCACGACTCCGGACCGGGCGCGAGATCGACAACGGAGATTCGTGGAATGGGACCCATTTTCGCCCCGTGTTTCGGCCTTTTTGGTCTCTGTGTTGTTATTTTATAGTGAATTCCTGGTGATATCGTGATAGGCTACGACCATCGACGGCGTGGTTTGGGCGACCTCTGGCAGCAGCAACATCGTGGACGGGTGGACGACTACCTATATAAAGCAGACCCCAAAGCTGGATGTCGACGGTTGAATTTGCCTGCCGTAGATCAAACAGCCCGCACCACTCAAACCGATCATTCACTGCATCTCACCATGAAGTTCTCGTCAAGCCTCCTTGCTGCTCTGGCAGCAGTTTCAGCCGAAGCCCACTGTAAGCAACCCCCTTCCCAGCTCTCGGACACGAAGAATCTGACATGTGCAACAACCACAGACACCTTCGGCCGCCTCGTGTACGGCGGCACGACCTACCCCGAGTGGCAGCACGTGCGCAAGACGCTCAACTTCTACTCCAACGGCCCGGCAGACGGCGTCTCGTCGACGCAGATCCGGTGCTACGAGGCCGACGCCAAGGACAGGGGCGCCGTGGCGACGCTGCCGGTGACGGCGGGCCAGACCATCGGCTTCGCGTCCAACAGCGTCGTGGGACACCCCGGCCCCGCGAGCTTCTACATGGCCAAGGTGCCGGCGGGCCAGACGGCGGCGACGTGGGACGGCAGCGGGGCCGGCTGGTTCAAGATTTACCACGAGCGGCCGACCGTCACGAGCAGCGGGCTGGAGTGGGCGTCGTTCAGTGAGTTGCTGTGTCCGTTTCTTACTGAAAAT